>LR750030.1:293501-361295 GCA_902729485.2 Mus minutoides | reverse complement strand
AATTTTTTGCTTTCTTACTCTCATCTCTATCTCTTCTTTTCCCCCTTCTCTCCACATGGCCATGGCTGGCCCCTTTCTTTCTTTATACTCTCTCTCTCTCTCTCTCTCTCCATTTCTACAATAAATCTCTAAAACCATAGAGTCTCTCTGATCATCAAAGTCCTCAGTGCTTTAATGATGGAATAGGCTTCCCCCTAAAGAGCTGCATCTAACCTCTTGCTAGGAGACCTACCTGTGCTCAAGCCAGACCAAAGACTCTTGCCCATGTGGGAACCATTGGCACACCCTCTCCTCAGCTCTCTCCTCTCTTCGGTCCCCAGGGTTGACCAAGCTCTCCCTGGGCACCCCTTCTCCACTTTGTTCTCAGCTCTTTTGTGATATACAGTGGCATCTGGGATGTCCAAAACTGAGAACCTGTTGTTATCTCTAGCCTCCATAAGGCCCAAAGACCTCAGACTACCCCTTGTCAACCCACTCTGGGCTGGAATCCATGGCTTCCCACAGCCAGACTACCATCCAGGGCCACGTGGAGAGCATGGGGCAGTCCTGTGTGTCCACTGCTCAGAGCACCTGAATTCTGACAGACACAGGTTCTCTTCCACAGATTCTATCCCATGTATGCAGAGTATGTCATTTTATTCACTATCTCTTTGTACTGGTTTTGCTTTGAGTCTATCTAGTCGCATACTAAAATGTTAAACTGGCTTATTTCTTCAGTCATTTTGCTCAGAATAACTTTTTTTCATCCTTATACCTGACATGTCTTCCCATAATAGTCTTTGTGACTTTGATCTATTAAAATATAAATACAATTTTTCTATGCTACCTGTGAGTTTGTATCTTTTTATTAGAGACTTGAATCTTTGATGCTGGGTGCTATCAGGGAGCACTGCTGTTATTTTGTTATTCTGGTGTTGGGTTTCCCCCCTCTCTGGATTTGTTTATGAAATTATATATTCCTTGTGTTTGCTTGGTTACTGGTAGCCTCATCATGTTGAATTTATTTTTCTACTGACTTTTAATGTTTTAGATAAATGTATAGGTAGATATTGAATAATTTGTTTTTAATTGTGGGATATCTATTGTGACTCAAAGTTTTGCTGCATATATTATGCTGCACAAGCATCTCTGGTCTTTTAGATTTGGATATATTCTACACAGATCCTTCTGGCTTTTAACATGTCAATTGATAATCCAGGTTTTATTTTATTAGGGTTGCATGTATACATTACATGATCCTTTCCCCTTGGGTCTTTTAACATTCTCTGTCATGTACATTTAGTGTTCTTCTTCTTTGTCATGGGGAATTTCTTTTTTGCTTTAGTCTACTTGTTATTCTCTATGCTTGTACCTTGATAGGCACCTGCTTCTTTGTCATGGGGAATTTCTCTTCTGCTTTAGCCTACGTGTTATTCTCTATGCTTGAACCTTGATAGGCACCTGCTTCTTTGGGTTAGGAAGATTTTCTTCTTTTATTTTGTTGAAAATATTTTCTGTGACCTTGACCTGGCTGCTTTCTTCTCTTTCTGTTCTTACTGTTTATAGATTTGTTCTTTTCAGGGTGTCCCAAATTTCCAGGATTTGTGTTGGGTGTGTGTGTGTGTGTGTGTGTGTGTGTGTGTGTGTGTGCCTGGATTTTTTTTTTTATACTTAGCATTTCTATGACTGAGATATCAATTTATTCTATCTTGTATTTAGCTCCCAAGATTCTCTCTTCAATCTTTTATGCTTATTTTGAGGCTTGCCTCTGAAGTTCCTGTCTGAATTCCTAAAATAAATTTTCAGTTTTCCCTCATTTTTTTTATTCTATTTCTAATTTGATGTCTTACACTATTTTCTCTATTTCATTCCATGGTCAGTTTGTATTTTTTATAGATTAATTTGTTTATTTGTCTTTTAAAATGTCTTTTTAAATGGCCATATTTGTAATAGTTAATTAAACTGATTTTATGTGTTTAACTACATACTGCATTTCAGAGAGACTGCTGTAGCAGGATTACTATGTTTTAGTAGACACATATTTTTCTGGTTGTTATTCATTGTGTTTCTGCTCTGGTGTGTATGCATCTGGGTTTGTAATTACTGTAATGGTAGGTGATGATATTTTCTGTTGTCTTTGCTTGATGTGTTTTCTATTCCTTGAATTCTGTTTCCCTCTATGGGTCTTAGTAGCATGAACTGGTTGTGGATTGCCTGGTATCTAGTGCTTCTGTGTCCCTGCCTACTGAGACCACTGAAGATTCTGCGTTGAACTTCTTTCTAGGTATGTAGAAGTGGGCATGCAGTAGAATGGAGGGGCAGGATTGGAGAGTCCAAAGGGATGATGAAGACTGAGTCTGCTATGAGGATCTTATTCTTATGCTTTCATGGTCATTGAATTTTCAGCAAGAGGATATATAGGAGATAGTAGATGACCAGTGGAATAGGAGAGGATTTGATTATTTCCATGGGATTAGGGAAAGAAAAAATAGGCTGTTGCAAATAGTCGTCTTTAAACCTGGATTTTAGACTGGGAAACTGAAATTAAAGGGTGTGAAGGAGAATGAAAATCATTTTAAAATCCTTGGCTAACATGTTCATCAGGTATCCAGAGACAGCCTCAAGTGGCAGCAGGTGAGATAAGGTGCTCCTATAATTTTTAAAATGAGAACAATTTAGTCTTTTTAAAGTTTTCTTTAGAAATACAAATATTTTGCTAACTTGTCCTTTGCCAAATAGTGCAGAACTTATTCTGAACTTCAGCAAATATTTGAGACTTCTTCACATGTACTACAGGGGCTTAATTATAAAACAGAACAAACTTGAAACATCTCATTAAATCTTTTGTATTTTTATTTCTATTAGTCTCTTACAACCCGATTTCAAATTGGTTTCCACATCTCCAAAAAGGGAAAAACTGACTTAATGTGTTATTACTTCTGTAGAAACAAATTACTGACTAGAAGAATTTACTTATTAATTACTGAACTAACTGGAAACAAGGAATTCAGACATGGAGTCACTTATGTAATACAAGTAGATATATATCAATTTTAAACAAATACTAATATTACCAAGAAATGATTAATAACCATTATTGCCTGTGTCTCACTTCATTCCTTAAAAGTCATGAGTTAGCTATCCATCAAATTAGACGATGTAGTCAGAATG
Organism: Mus minutoides; assembly: GCA_902729485.2. Taxonomy (NCBI): domain Eukaryota; kingdom Metazoa; phylum Chordata; class Mammalia; order Rodentia; family Muridae; genus Mus; species Mus minutoides. The sequence goes on along the minus strand of LR750030.1, from coordinate 358,145 downwards.
TTATGCCATTTCATAATTATAGAATCAAATTCAATTGCACTGATGCTAGGAATTAAAAGATTTTTCTCAGGATTTTGCATCTACATGACAGTATCAAACAAATCTTTCTGACTCCATCTTGCACATAAAGATAAAGCTGAATTCAGGAACATTTTTTATGATAGTGTCATGTGATGGGCTTTATGTTAGACTTGGGAGAATGTACATACATTTCAGTTACACAAACTTAAATTTGTTCTTAGATGTTGTTAAATTGGAGAAGCTAGTAGATCCTTGTGTGACCTCTGACCAGAAAATACAAAATAAAAAACAAACAAACAAACAAACAAACAAACCTACCTGTGTTTCATGTCTGTATGTTGATAATCTAAATTTGGTACCCAAATTTCAGAACCTAAAGCTCTGTATTCAGAGGAAATTCTGTTTCTAAATGGAAACATATATCTAGGAGCAATTCATGATTTCCCAGTTTCGCGACCGCCTCGACCAGCAAGAAAGACGTGACCCAAGAGCTCTTCTTCCAGCAGTTTAATCAGGAAGGAATCTTGAATCACAACAACTACCCTTATGCTAAGCCTATCACAATGGGACACGTGGCAACAGCAGATAGGTTACCAGAACGAGGAAGTAAGCAAAGCCAGTAGCCTCTGCCAACTAAGGACTTGTTTATGAGAGAAAGCCCTCCCTGGTCAGAATAGTAGAGGGCAGAAACAGGAAACCGGCATGACTCAGCAGCTCTCCACACCCAGTTATTTAGAATATCCCAAACATGTACATTTATTTTAAATAATGTATTTAACTTTCAATTAAGTATTTTAAAGGAAAATCTCTAGAGCACACAGTGAGAAAGAAATTTATTTTTCATTTATGCATCTCATGCTTTTAATTATTGAATGCTTAAGACAATAAGATTTATACTCGAATATTTAGATACTAAGATGCTGCTCACTTCTGTTTGAAAAACGCAATTATTGATGTTTCTACCATGCATACACCAGCTACTGTGAGTTTCCTCATTATGGCATTAAACACACATGTCAAAAAATGAAACTGGAATTTCAAGGTAAGTGTTAAAAGTCACCTATTAGTAATTATTATTATTATTATTATTATTATTATTATTATTCAGGATTAACCCCATATGAAGTTAAGTTTTGAAGATACGTATCAATACAGTCCTTGGAGGCATCTAGGATTAAGAATTTTAAGTAGTAAAGGTTCAATTTAGATTAGGTTGTTTTACTCTAAAACAAATTTTATTAAAATATATTTTTGATAATGAAGATATTTTAGAATTTTGTCACAGTCTTTTCTAATGAATTAAAATAGACATGTGGTTATTGTCTTTGAATCTTTTTATAGGCCTATCTATCTATCTATCTATCTATCTATCTATCTATCTATCTATCTATCTTGAAGAGTCTTGCATGCCATGAATGAAGAGCATTATATTTTAGTGAATGAACTTTTGAATGTCATTTGAATGTAGTCTAAAAGTATTTTTTCTTCATTCATCTCTTACACAGTACATCCCAATCACAGCCTTCCCTTTCTCCTTTCCTCTCAGTCCCTTTACCCGACCTCACTTCTCCCTACAGATCCACTAAACTTCCGTTTCCCTTCAAAAAGAGAAGGGTTTTCAAGGAAATCAATTGAACATGGCATAACAAGATGCAATAAGACTAGGCCTCTCTGGGTCTGTGAATTGTAGCATGGTTATCATTTATTTAAAAATTAATACCCACTTATAAATGAGTATATCAGAGGTTTGGTTCATAATCATCAATTCAGGAACATGGCAGTGTCTAGGCAGGCATGGGGCTCGAGTAGCTGCAAGTTTTATATCTTCATCTGAAGGCTGCTAGAAGAAGACTGGCTCCTATGTGGTTACAAGGAGGGTCTCATTAGCCACCCCCACAATGACACATTTCCTATGACAAAGCTACACCTCTTAACAGTGTCACTCACTGGGCCAAGCATATTCAAACCACCACAACTACTATGGATATAATTGTGCAAATGTCCTTTTGGTATAATGGAGCATCTTTGGATTATATGCCCAAAACTGAAATAGGTGGGTATTGAGTAGACAGGTTCTCAATTGTTTTGAGATTCCATAATATTGGTTTTCAAAGTACATGTACAATTTTGCACTACAATTAGCAATGGGGAAGTGTTCCAGTTGTTCAAATTTTTACCAAAGCAGTGTGAGATAGACTTTCAAAGTGTTTTTGATTCGTATTTCCATGGTGGCTAAGGGTGATAAGCATTTCTTTTTCTTTCTTTCTTGTTTTAATTTTATTTAAACTTTTTGTACATTCCAGGTTTTATCTCCCTCTTGGTCCACCCTCTGACTGTTCCACATCCCATATCTCCTTAAGTGCTTTTTGGCCATTTGGGATTGCTCTGCTATGAATTCTCTGTTTAGATCTGTACCCATGTTTCAAATAGATTATTTAGATTGTTGGTGTCTAGCTTTTTGAGTTCTTTATATATTTCAGAATTTGGTCTTCTATTAGATGTGGGGGTTGTGAAAATCTTTTCCCTCCTATAAGCTACCAATTCGTCCTATTGATGGTGTCCTTTGCCTTAGGAAAGCTTTTCATTTTCACAAGGTTCCAGTTATTAATAAGTTATCTTAATGCCTGTGCAATTGATATTCTGTTTAAGAAGTTTTCTCCTTTGTCAATGTCTTCAAGGCTATTCCCTACTTACTCTTTTAACAGGTTCAATATGTCTGGTTTTATGTTGAGGTCTTTGATTTACTGTGACTTGAGCTTTGTCCATCTTTTACATGATAAATATGGATCTATTTGTATTCTTCTACATGCAGAGATACAATTAGACCAAGACCATTTGTTAAAGATGCTTATTTTTTTCTACTATTTCTGGATTTTTATAATAAAATCCAGTGTTTATAAGCATCTAAACTTATGTTTGGGTTCAAGATTCAATTCAGTAGATCAACCTATCTGTTTTTATACCAATACAAAGCAGTTCTTGTTATTATAGTTCTGTTACAGCTTGAAAGTAGGGATGGTCATACTTCCAGAAGTTCCTTTATTGTTTAGGACTTTTAAAACTATCCTGGATTTATTTTATTTTTCCATATAAAATTGAATTTTTTTCTTTCAAGGTCTGTAAATTTGTGTTAAATTTTTGTGAGGATTATATTGAATCTGTAAATTGCTTTTGGCAAGATGGCTTTTTTTTTTTTTTAACCACCCTGTCTGTCAGTTAACTCTACTGACCCATGAGCATGGTAGGACTTTCTATACTCTGATAACTTCTTCAAATTTCTCTCTTCAAAAATTTAAAGTTTTTCTCATATAAGTCTTTCATTTGTTTTGTTAAGGTTATTGCAGGATACTGTATATTACTTGTGGTTATGTGAAAGGTGTTGCTTTCCTGATTTCTTTCTTAGCCCATTTGTTGTTTGTATATAGAATGGTTACTAATTATTTTACGTTTTCTTGTATACAGACACTTTACTGAATATGCTTATCATCTGTAGAACTTCCCATGTTGAAATTTGGAGGTCACTTATGTATGCTATATTATTATTTACAAATAACAATACTTAGATTTCTTTTCTTCAAAATTGTTTCCTTTAGATCTCCTTCAGTTTTCTTTATTCTCTAGACAGAACTTTAAGTACTGTATTGAATAGATACAGAGTGAATAGACACTTTTGTTTGGTTCCTGGATTTTGTGAAATTTCATTGTGCTTGTCTTTATTTATTTTGGTGGCAGTTATAATCTTTCTGTAAATTACCTTTACTATATTTATGTATATCCTTTATTTCTTTAATTGCTAAAAGATTTTTATCCTTAAGTGGTACAAGTATATGCGAGATGAATAGATGGAGATAATCAAACTGTGGGATGATATAAACAAAAAGAAACGAAATAGAACACACAATCAGTGAAAAAACAAGTTGGTTCTTGGAGAAAATAAAAAAGATAGACAAGCCCTTATCCAAAGTAAACAAAAGATGGAGGGAGAATATTCAAACTAGCAAAATCAAAACCAAAAGAAGGAATAATAAGAGACACCATGCAAATTTAATGAAACACTAGGTTGTACTTTAAATGTTATACTCTATAGTATTGAAAATTTTAAAAGAAATTGATAGTTTTATCAATAGATACTCCTTAACAAATTTAAATCGATGTCAGGTAACAACTTACGTATACCTAAAAGCCATAAAAAAATAGAAGAAATCATTAAAGTTCTCCCAAATCAAAATAGTCCAGTGCCAAATTGTTTTAGTATAGAATTCTATCAGACTCTCAAATAGAGTTAATGCCAATACTCTTTAAATTATTCCACAAAATAGAAACAGGAGGAATATTGTCGAATTCATTTTATGAGGGCACAGTCATTTTCATGTGTAACCCATACAAGGATTCAACAAAGAAAAAGAATTACACGGAACTGGCTATCTTCTGTAATCCAGTGAGTCTTCTTAGGGAGGTTTTGTATAGCCAACCCAACCCCCAAATATTTTAACTGCATTCATGATGTTTAGGGGTAAAGATGGAACAGAAATCGAGGCAGTGGCCAAATAATAACTGATCCAGCTTGAGACCCATGCCTTAAGAGGGTACTCACCCAGACAATGCTAATGATATTCTGCTATACTTACAGACAGGAAGCTTGCTAGCATAATTATCAGAGAGGCTTCACCAAGCAGTTGATGGGAAAAGATACAGATACATACAGCCAAACACTAGACAGAGCTTGAGGAATCTTGTAAGAGAAGAGGATGAATGATTGTAGGAGCCAGATAGGGTCAAGGACACCATAAAATCACCTACAAAATCAGCTACTTGGTCTCCTAGGAGCTCATAGAAATGGAACTGCCAACCAGGGAGCTTACATGGACTGATCTCAACACATAGGTTACAACTGTGTGACTTAGTCTTCAAGAGAAACTCCTAAAATGAGAGCAGGGGTTGTGTCTGACTTGCTTGGCTGCCTTTGGGATCCTTTCCTGGACAGGACTCCATGTCTAGCCTCAAAAGAGGCCGACTTCAACTTGATATGCCAGGGCTGGTTGATATACACTGGAGCCTCCCCTGCTCTAAAGGGAAATGAATGGATAGATTGAGAAGTGGTGGGTCTAAGGGAAGAACTGAAAGGAGAGGAACCTATGGTCAGAGTGTAAATACATAATTTAATTAACAAAATAATAAATAATAAAGAGATTTTCAGATTAATAATACTTTGAATGTAGATTCTGAAATACAAATGTATGATACCATCAGCCATGAACATGTAGGATTCAATACAAAAATTCAGGAAGGGTTCAACATAAAAAAAGTCAGTAAAAGTAACTCGCCATAGAAACAAACTGAAAGAAAAAAGAAAATACCTGATTATCTTACTAGTTACCAAAAGGCTTTTACCAAAATCTAACATTCCGTCATGGTCTACAAGTATTTTACTGTGAATTTTGGCATTTGTGTTTATTAGACTAATTGATAAATTTTTAGTGTAAATTTTTGTTGTTGTTTTATATTTATCAATCTTTATATCAAGATAACACTGGATTCAGGAAACAAATTTGAAACATTTTTTTTCTTTTCTATTTTACTGAATATTTTGAATAGTACTGACATTAATTCTTCTTTGAAGAGCCTATATATATGGTCATGAACTCATGGTTAGAAACTTCCTAGGCCCTGTGACAATCATCTTTTACCCTTAACTGAAGAGTTTTTGATAATTAATGGCTTGTAGGGGGTGGGAGAGTCACTTTTGTATAAGGCTATGGCCCCTGGTAGGTTAAATTGCAATATTGGATAGCCTGTCACACTTACACATATATAAATACCATATTGTGGACTTGATAGATTATAAAAATGAGATGATATAATTAGAAAAGATATAGAGAGGAGGAGATATCTCTGAGAAGAGACATTTTGATGAAGAGTGGATGAGCATGATCAAAGTATACAATATATCCTAATATAATGTTATGTGAAAAATGACATATTGAAAAATAACAGTTGAATTTTTAATAGAATGGTTGTAGTTGTCTACATGTATCAAGTAAGGCACTGTCATCATTATCTATCAAAAGTATGTTATGCTAATGTAGCATCATAATCTTTGTGTATGGGAATTATTTGTACAGCACTTTTTTATCATGAGAACTAGGCATGTACAATATTAATAACCTACTCAAAAACCAGGAAAGAGTATGAACTTTGCTTGGCCGATAATGGCTTTATCATGTTTCAGTCTCCAAAACAGCTTTCCTAAAAAAACAACTATATTGTCAGCTTGACTATTAGCCATAATTACTGCTTCCTTGTGAGGCAACATACTACCATAATATATGAACATTTTAGAGCTCACTGCTCTGCTAAGGAGAAAGAGAATCTGAATGCAAAGAACACATTTGAGCAATTCAGAGATGGCAGAAATATGATTAATAACCTTCTATGATTCTTACAGCTTTAAACCATTTCAGAGTCATTAACATTTTTCTGCCCCAAGCCACAAAACCATCTGTTTTGCAAAGAACCCTGTGCTTTTTCCTGGAAAATGATACTGTAATCTAAAAGTATAATAGCAGACGCTGTCATCACACATAATACTATTTCACAAAACTGAGGTTTGGTCCAGCAGTGTGAGGACAATTCAACAGTTTTTTTGTTTTTGATTTTTTAAAATTATTTAATCTTTTTTTTTTCTTTTTTACAATCCATTTTTTATCCTCTAAGCACCCTGCCCTATTACTACTCCACATTGCATACCTACACCTCCCTGCTCTGTCTCCAAGAGATATGTCGATGACACCCTTCATCCCACCTCACCAGAGCTCCCCACTCACTGGGACCTCAAGTATCTTGAGGGATAGGTTCATCTTCTCTCTCACTGAGTGGAGACCAGGCAGTCCTCTGCTGTGCTGGGAGCCTCCTATCCACTGATGAATGCTGACTGATTGGTAGTTCAATGTCAGAGCCACCTAGAGGGTCCTGCTTAGTTGACTCTACTATTCTTTCTGTGTGGCCACTGCCCTCCTCTGCTTCCTCAAGCTTTTTCCTAATTCAGCTACAGGGGTAACCAGCTTCTGTTCATTGGTTAGGTGTAAATATCTGCATCTGATTCTCTCAGCTGCTAGTTGGGTCTTTTGGAGGGCACAGATGCTAAGCTCCTGTTTGTAAGCGCAACATATTATCAGTAATAGTGTTAGGCCTTGGGGTCTCCCCTTGAGCTGGATCCAAATTTGGGTTTGTCACTGGACATCCTTTCTCTCACTTTTGTTTTGTTTTGTTTTGTTTTGTTTTGTTTTGTTTTGTTTTTGGTGTGCAGCCAATGAGTTTGGTCCCCTTTTCCTACTGAAGAATTTTCTGCCACATTTTATCACTGTCACTAGCATTAAATGCTGTGCTGTGTTATGGCATATGTCAAAAATTAGATTCCTAATTTATGAGCTTCCCTGTCTTCAACTCTTGTGAAATCCACAATCCTGCTATTGATGAATTTCCTAGAAACTACTCATTATATTCTAACAGTGTAATAAAGAGAAAGAAAGTCTATTGACAGTAAATACGGATGTGAAAAGGGAATCATCACCATTTAGTATTGGGGACATAAAGAAAGTGATACCTGAAGCTAAAATAAGATTTTGTCTGTCAACAGCTTGAAGGCGTAATACTGAGAAGGACTCTCCACACTAGTGCTGACAGGACCTTGGAACAATTGAACATATTATACTCTGATAATTTAAAAAAGAGTTTTAGTAGAATCTGTGATAAAACATAAGGGGCTGGAAATATACCACAGTGGGATTCTGGCTGTTTTTCCAGAAAATCTTTGGTCAATTCCAAGAACATGGCACTTACTCATTACATTGAACTCTAATTCCAGTTCAAGGAGGTGAGACTCTCTCTTCTGATAGTTACTAGGCACAGACATGGTACATAGGCATAAAGGCAGGCAACATGCCAATACAGATGAATATAAATAAAGTTTAAAATATGTTAAACATATCTCATAAATTTATGCATAAATGCCGAGTAAAATTTCACTGCATATATATATATTACATTATAACTCTCTATTCATCTATTGATGATGACCTATGCTCATTTCAACACTTGGTGACTTTAAATTGTGCTACAATAAAACAGATATACATGAAGCTTCATGATATACTGAGTTAGATTCCTTCCATCACAAATGCAGGGATAATATAGTTATGTCATAAGCTTATTCTTTCTTTACCTTTCTTTTGATTTATTCATTCATTTGTTGTATTTCTTGTATGTGACCATGTGCACATGTGGAAGTCACAGGAAATTGAAGAAGTTGGTTTTTTTCCTTCAACTATGCTGGCTAAGAGTTTGTGGAAAGAACCTATAAATACTAAGCCACTTACTTTGGTCAAATATAATCTCTTGCCTCGTTGTCAAATGATCCACTGCTTGTTTTCTCCTTTGCTGGGCTCCTATATGGCATTCTAAATTGCAGCAAAAATAGATTAAATGTTCATTCAAAATAACTTTCTCAGATATAACAAAATATTATTTTGCTGTACATTAATATCTACTGAAGATAAATGCAAAGAAAGTATAAATGTTCAATAAACATGGAAAATAAATGTAAACAAGTAGTGAAGTAATTTGAAAGATATGAAAACTTATAAAAATCTCCTGTGACATGAGTTTTTAAAAGAAATTCTAGGGCGTACAGTTTATACATTATACCTATTTTACTACTGAGATATTTTGATCAGCCCATGATCATAAATCCATTAAATATATTATGTAAAAGAAAAATATACTAGTTAAACATGCAAACACTGTTAAAAGTTTAATACAATAATGAAATATTAAATATTTATTATGAAGTAAATTCATGACTAGAAATGTAGGTGTCATTAATAAAATGGAATTACATATTAATATGTATGGCATGAAATAAAATATATTGAGACATGTATTATAACTCTAATAGCTAACCACTGAGTTTTAGTACGTACCTTTTCAAGAGACAGAACTTTGACAGCAAACAAGAATTCTATATACATGTCACATTCCCCTCTCCTGATATACTGTGAAGAATGACAGCTTTCTCACCTCAGTACAGGCTAGGTTGAAACACAATGAAAACAGATTTACTTACTTCATGTTGCTGCTTGTCTGAGCATGATTTAATATTTATGAGCATGTTTGTATACTTTGTTCAGTTGAAATAAAATATTGTATTTTTTGAATGCTTTGCACTGTGCATTTTTGTTTTGGTTTTGGCTAATATCATTTAAGATAAATGTTTAGACTAAATTTAACTTCAGGTTAGTCATGGTGCAAGAAATATGTTCATAGAGTTTGAAATAAAATCTGTGGCTCATGAAGGCATTTTTCTCCATACTCAATAAATGCCAAACAGTAATCAAAGTGCTTGTAATCAACATTTAGAGCTTCGATTGCCGCTGTTGCTGGCCAGGTCATACATTACAGGTGTGTTGCGTCAGAAAAGTGTGAAGTTACAATAGCACTCATTATATTGCCTGCTGTTTAAAATATAGAGGCTGTTTTTTATGATTAAAATCATACAGAGACACAATTATTATACTGAAGACCCAGCCTCTAGCTTATGAGGATATGATTTTATTTATATGCATGATTTTTAAGGAGGTACAATGAGGTCATTGCAGTGAATCCTAATCTATCATGAATAGTATCAATTTTTAAGAATGGAGATGAAGATACAGGAAACCCATACAAGAATGGGAGGCAAATAAAGCCACCTGATCAAGAAACTTCAGAATAAATCAGTGGTTTCCTAGTGACAGATTAACTGTGAAATTTACACTCCAGAATGCATTAGAGAATATTTCCTCTGTTGTTTTAAGCCTCCTTTTATTGTGCTTTATGCTGCATAAACTAATAGTTTGATATACCACACTTATTTTGATTAGTTATGGAATGTATTTAAAGCCCTCCAATTTTTGTTAGTTATAAAAAAGGAAAAATCTACTTTTATTAAGAAACTCAAAACATAAAAAATACTTATTTTGAAAATATATTAACTGTAAGACTCTTTCATATTTCCTTGAGATATTCTTTTGCTTATCTACATGTTATATAATTTTATGTCTTGAAATGATAGCATAAATGCATCATTCCCCTTCACTTTCTTCTCTGTAACCTCTCCCATACAAGCATGCTCTCTCTATAATCTAATGACTTCCTTTCATTTAAATGCATATAACAGAATAGGAGTTAGAAATATTGTAAGACCTAGAGGAAAGGGAAGTGTACTGTGATATCCTTTTTCCTCAAAATGTCAGAAAAGCTATACTCATTAAGTCTTATCAACGTGGATCCCTAGAGAAGACCTGGACATTGAAAAAAATCAATGAGCACACCAACAGGTAAAGAAAGGGAAAGCTCAGAAGGCTTCCACCAAAGACAAAAAACTACAGGTAAATGAATAAGGATGAAAGTCAGAAAAATGTCTTCCCCAGAGAAAAGTCCCTCACTGGCTTATCTAATACCACATGATCATCCCTGAATTCATGTGAACACAGTTAACATTATTCAGAGTAAGCAGGATGTTTATTACTTACCTTTGAAACATAAGAAGACGGTAAATTTAGTACTTTTTGTATAGTTGGCATATATACATAAATATTTTTTAAATTAATGATTAAAGAATTTTACCCAATATTTAGCCACATTATAAGCCATGGTACAATTTTTCTTTAATTTGTATTTGGAAGTTCTTTATAGTTTTGTAATTTATTCTTAAAATTGTTACATTGTATATGTATGTACTGTAAGTACTGTACAACATCTCTCATCCTCCACCTAAGTTTATATATATATAGTTTTTTTCATGTGTGTGTGTGTGCTACTAAGCCCATTTAGTTCATGTCTGTGCATTATAGAGCTTATTCACAAGGAAGACTATTTCTCTTTGTCTTATCATGCATTTCTCTACACTAGGGCACATATTTTACAGAACTTTCAAATTATTTTTAGAAAACTGCATACCTATGAATAGGAATGTTCATATAATATTACTTTATTTGGAAAATTAGGTTGAGGATCTGGAAAATGCATTTCTGGAGTCTTTGCATGATGAAAAATCCTGATAACTAGATTCTTTCCTTGTTGTTCATGTTTTCTTTAAATAATCATTCTTTCCCTCTTTTTATATTTAGCTTTTAGACATGTCTCATACTGATTTGAACAAACTTTATGTAGTTTTGGCAATCAAACTCACGACCTTGTGAATGCTATGCAAACGCTCTACCAACTGAGCTATGTCCCCAGCACTGGTTGTATCCACCATTGTGTTTTATTCAGCTTCTCAACACTGGGACAACTTAGTTGAGAAAAAAACAAAACAATACAAAACAAAAACTTCCCATAAAATAAATATATAGATGTGTTTTAAGTTATTTAACTTGTTTGGCTCTGGACATATAAGGTTTCAGCCCTTGCTAAGATGCCTCCTTTGATTTGGGCCCTAGACATTCCAGAATAGCATTCTTTGCAGAGAGAGTATTTTTGAGCATTAATGATCATTCTATAATATAGTTAGACAGAGATACAAAGACATATCATTATGTAGCCAACATACATTAATATGGTATTTGCAAATATTCCATACACTCTCATATTCATATTAATATCTTTTGATTATGTCACAATTTTTTCCATCAGTGGATAAATCACCTAATGAAAGCCTATCTCTCATGATTCTACAACTTTTTATAAGCCTACAATTTTTACAGCCACATGTCTTTTATGTACAGTTAAGATTCAAGCTATATCATAATGAATAAATAGAATTAATTTGCTAATCATCCTTGCTATAACATTTTAAAAGTTGGGTATAAACTTTTCATAATAGTCATGTTTTCCAATCAAATCTCATGTAAAGTAAAAAAATAAATAAATATATGGATGGGTACAATTTAGTGTCCTAATTGAAGAAAGAAAAATGATCAATGAAATAAACTGAAGAATAATCTGACTTTAAATTCAGCTTGAGTCAGGAAATTCAACTTTCAGCATTTAGTTAGAATGATGTCTTTTCCCCTTGGTTTGAGCATGTTTATAAATACATACCCTTTTAGCCTTAAGACATCTCACTTATCTTACGTGTCCAAACCAGTTTTTGAAGAGCAGCATAACATATTTTCACAATATGTAACAAAAGCAATGTAATACTTTGTGATTTTCTAGCTAAGGAAGCAGAGGGGAAATAAAATGTCACATTTTAAGGCATATTTTGTCAGATTGTTGTAAAGAATTGAAAGCTTTGGTTGTTAATCCTTAATACAGATTGGCACTTTTGAGTGCAGATAAGCAAATCTGTATCATAGTTAGAGAGTGTATGTCACTGGTATTCATGATAACACTCAGAATAGGAAAAATGTTTTTCTGCTTTTTTCCTCAATGAGGCCTCTACAATGTGGATGACACCAAAAAGATAGTGTCTTCTATCTCAAATTCACTGATAAATATATGAATAGTAAAAAATGAGCCAATATATGCAAAATCTTTACAGGTTTAAGCCAGATGGAACATCACATGGAGGGATAGTGTTGTCATCCCACAGCCAAAACCTCTGACTCAGAATTGTTCCTGTCTAAAAGGCTTGCAGGGACAAAAACAGAGAAGAGACTGAGGGAATAGAGGTCCACTGACTAGCCCAAATTGGGATCCATCTCAAGGGGAGATTCCAAGGTCTGACACTTACTGATGCTATGCTATACTTACAGACAGGAGCTTAGCATGGCTCCAAGAGGTCCAATAAGCTTCTGACTGAGACAGATGCAGACCTTTATACCCAAACAGTAGACAGAAGCCACTGTAGTTTATTTAGGAAAAGGATGGCATATATATCAAGCCAGTCCTACTGTTTCTGTCTTCCTGGTACTCGTAGAACAGGATGTACAATGCTCAGTTTATTAGTTAGGGTTCTCTAGAGTCACAGAACTTACGGAGTAAAGGAATTTATTGATGACTTACAGTCTGCAGCCCAATTCCCAACAATGGTTCAGTAGTAGCTGTGAATGGAAGTCCAAGGATCTAGCAATTACTCAGTCCCACACGGTGAACAGGCAAAGGAGCTAGTCTCCCTTCTTCCAGTGTCCTTATATAGTCTCCAGCAGAAGGTGTAACCCAGATTAAAGGTGTGTGCCATCACACCTTTAATCCCAGATGATCTTGAGCTCAGGGATCTCTGTCTTAATCTCACACCTTTAATCCATAGCCAATATGCTATCAAGATCTCCATACCAAGATCCAGATCAGAGATATCTATTTCCAAGCCTCCAGGTTAGGGTCACTGGTGAGCCTTCCAATTCTGGATTGTAGTTCATTGCAAATATAGTCAAGTTGACAACCAGAGATAGCCACTACACTCAGCTTTTTCTCTAGCATCATATCTGCCTGCAAGAAATCATGCTCCCCACTATGATGAAAGTGGACCTGTTAGTAAAACTCTAAGACAGCCCAAATTAAATGTTTTCTTTTATTTAAAAAAAAAAAGGTTATAGAAAAAAAAAAAAAAAAAACTCTTCAAATCTACTCCCAACTACTGGCTTGGTTCTTGGAAAAAGGAAGCATGGCTTCAAAGTTCTTGGTCAGTATCTGAAGAGAGAGATGCACTAATTAGGTCTTAGGGATGTGGCTCAAAGGGCTACAGAGATAGCTCAGTGGGTAAGAGTACTTGTTCCCCAAGAATGAAGACCTGATTTCATACCTCTGGAAGCCATGGAAAACTCCTGGAATGGTCACATGAACTTTTAACCCTATCACTCAGTAGTATGTGGATGAGAAAGATGATTTCTGCATTTGTTAGTGGCCAGCCTACCTCTGAGCTCATTGACAAATCCTGACTCGAGGGGTTAGGCATAAGATAATAGAGCAGGACACCCAATATCCAATTCTCATCTACAGTGGTATGCTGTGTGTACCCCAAACCATAAACCTTCATGTCAAAAATACATCATTCTCATCCAGGCGAGCGTGTGCGCGTGCGCACACACACACACACACACACACACACACATTTTATGACAATACTAAAATTAGGTGGCTCATTGGTCAACATATCAATGTTGCACTATGTAATGCATGTCTACTACTTACCAGGAAAAGAGTATGAAGGTGACTCACCTTAGTAGTTAGATGTTAGTGAAGAGGTTTAGGGGGATAGAAAGTTTTTGAGAACTCCCAGAACATAAATCAATCAAACAAATAGAACTGGAATACTCAAAATCCTATTAAATGCTCATTAGACACTTTGGCTCTCAAATACAATTGATTACCACCAATTTTATTTTATGTATCCTACCATTTTATTATAGTACTGTTATTGTTCTTTTTACTTTTGATAAACATGTTGTGGACTTATAAGACTTAATCTCAAACTAATGATTCATTTATAAATCTACATGTAAAATGGTGGGAGCAATTCACCTTTAAAATACTGTGAACATTCTTTTTTAAAGGTCAAGTGTACTTTGGAAGACACTATGTGCAGTTGATTTACTGAGGAATTGGAAATAACATTACATTTCATTGTGTCCTGAAGATCCATGGATAGGGATTTTCTACGGAATATAAGTGTCTAGACAAAGAACTGTCCAATCCACTAACTTGAGATTCCTTGAGCTTTTGTTTCCTAGGCCAGAAAGAGGCTCATAATTGCTCTAGAAATAAAATTAGAGCCCACTCATTTAATGTGACTACCTTATGCTGCACTGTCCTTGGAATGGGATGGTAAGAATTAGTTTCTGCCCCTTTCATTCTTCTCAGATACTCACAAGGTGTCTGATCCAACTGCCATGTCTAATTATATATATAATCAGCACCAATATCTAAGTCTCTCCTACTTCACTTGCCCTTTAATTCATGTGACATTTCTCTGACATGTCTGAATATTCTATGGGGCTCATATAAGCTGTCATCATTATTCATCACCATGTGTGTTGTGACTGTAAGTCTGCATTTGATCCAGTTCAAGAAACATTTGTCTGCTGAATGAGCACCTATTATGTATTAGGCCCTTGGCTTCTCTCACAGAATCACTTACAGAGTGCTTGTGAATGTGATCTTTGATTCTCTGACTATCCATAGTACTTGAAAACCTTCCCTCCCAAGTCTCATGTTGGAAGAGATTTTGTTTGTTTGTTTGTTTGTTTTTGATGGCATACTTATTATGGGAAGTGGTGAAGCTTTAAAATTTTAAGGAACAAAGTGGAGAGTGAATAGACTTTGAGACATATGCTTCTGAAGGTAACAGAGGGAAGAAAACCACAACTCATCTTCCTGTGTTTATTCTACTATAAGGAGACTGACTGTACACAAAAGTTCATGACCAATTTGAAGAGCTCCTGCACACCTACCAGCAAGGCAATGTTTGAGATTTTCATAATGATAAGAAGATCTTGACTTGTAGTTGAAATATACTTTATGGTAACAGAAATGACTGATAACACAGGAAAAAAGAGACCAACTATATGAAGGCTGTCACATTAGATACAGAACTTCAACAGTGGGGAACCAAGAAAATTGCAATTAACATATTCTTTTTCATTGCCAGTTACAGTTTTCCACAATTGTTTCAAGTTCTTTCAGCTAGAATAAGAAGGGAAATGTGAAAGCTTGGAATCTAACTTCACCATATTAATTTTAAAAAGGCAATAGAGTTTTATGAATGTTGTTAATTATCTGAACATTTATTAATGGAATAGTCAATTGGAAAATTAATGATTTTCAAGAAAATTGACTACATATCAAGTGTTCAAAACATACCCAAATGAATTTGTTTTAAAGAAAGTATAACTATCAGGGAAAAGTGACGATTATTCTTTTGAGAAACACATGATTAATTAAATTACTATTTAATTTTCATATCCCAGCAAAGTTATAGTAGCAGCGAAGATTTTTTGGCTTCCTCTGATATTCTCCCAGTAAGAGCTTTGACAAGGTAACATCCTCTTGTGCTTTTATGTGTGAAATATTTAGTAATGCAGGTCTGCTGGTTGTTGATAATGACTTTTTTCTCCACTGAACTCCTAGATCCATCAACAGAAAGCTGAAAAAACAAGATTGTGTGTGTGTGTGCTGAGACAAGGGAGCCTCCAGGATGTCATTGAGTTTGTTTAGTGTTGGCAATCTGTAGTTGGGTCTGCACCCTACAATTAATAGTATTTTTGTTTGATTGTGTGTTTGTTTTTACCATATAAAGTTAGGAATTGTTCTTTCAACATCTGTAAAGAACTGTTATAGTTTTGATGGGGATTGCATAGAGTCTGTAGATTGCTGTTGATCAGATGGCCATTTTTATTGTATTAATCCTATTGATCTATATGAAGGGGAGATGCTTTTATTTTCTAGAATCTTCTTTAATTTCTTTCTTGGCACCCTATGAAAAGAAAAGGTTCAGAAAGGCAAAGGAGACTAGCAAAAGACAAAACAGCAGCCTACAGAGTGGGAAAAATGTTCATCAAATTCACATTTGATAGAGGACTAATATCCAAAATATGAAAAGAACTCAAGAAAATAGACATCAACAAACTTAATAATCCAAATAAAAATGTAGAACAGATCTAAACAGAAATTTCAATAGAAGTATCTAAAATGACTGGGGAACACTTAATAAAATGTTTAACAACTTTAGCAATCAAAAAAACGAAACAAAACAAAACAAAAAAGCAAACCAAAATAGCTTGAGATTCTATCTTACATCTTGACTTAGTCAGGGTTTCTATTCCTGCACAAACATCATGACCAAGAAACAAGTCGGGGAGGAAAGGGTTTATTCAGCTTACACTTCCATACAGCTGTTCATCACCAAGGAAGTCAGGACTGGAACTCAAGCAGGTCAGGAGGCAGGAGCTGATGCAGAGGCCATGGAGGGATGTTCTTTACTGGCTTGCTTGCCCTGGCTTGCTCAGCCTGCTGTCTTATGGAACCCAAGACTGCCAGCCCAGAGATGGTCCCACCCACAAGGGGCCCTTGATCACTAATTGAGAAAATGCCTCACAGCTAGATCTCATGGAGGCTTTTCCCCAGATGAAGCTCCTTTCTCTGTGATAACCCAGCTGTGTCAAGTTGACACAAAAACTAGCCAGTACAATTGACCCCTTGTCAACTTGACACACAAATACATCACTAGTAAGCCTCAACCCTTAGTTCTTTCTCATCCCCAAGATCTTAAATAACTTAAAAGTCCCACAGTCTTTACATACTAAAAGTTCAATCCTTTTAAAATATCCAGTATCTTTTAAAATTCAAAGTACTTTAAAATTCAAAGTCTTTTAACTGTGGGCTCCACTAAAAAACTTCCTTCAAGAGGGAAAAATATCAGGGCACAATCACAATCAAAAGCAAAAATCAATCTCCAACCTTCTAATGTCTGAGATCCAACTCACCATCTTCTGGGCTCCTCCAAGGGCTTGGGTCACTTCTCCAGCCATGCCCTTTGTAGCACACATGTTGTCCTCTAGGCTCCAGATGCCTGTATTTTATTGCTGCTGCTGTTCTTGGAGGTCATCTCATGGTACTGGCATCTCCAAAATGCTTCTGTCTTCCTCTATAACTAGGCTTCAACACTAGCCTCTTATAGGCTCTCTTCATGGTACAAGCCTCAACTCGTTTGCATGACCACTTCAGTCCTGGGCCATCAATTGCAACGGAGGCTGCACCTTCACCAATGGCCTTCCATGGCCTCTCACAGTGCTTCCATGGCCTCAGCTACTCTGCATGACTCCTTCATGCCTCTAAAACCAGTACCACCTAGGTAACTCTTACACATTACCAAGTCCAGTCACAGCACAAGTTACAACCATGGCTATCTCTGGAACACTTGTGCTTTCAGAAAACATTTCCCAGAAGATGTCACCTCAACGATGCTGGTCTCTTCTTAATCACCGCTAATTTCTTAGCTCCAGCATCAATAGTCCCAGTAATAGCTTTAGTAGATCTGGTATCTTGTTAATCACAGCTGATTCTTCAGCCCCAGCTAACCAGAACCACAAAATCTTCACAATCAAAGTAACAATGGCCCTGAAAAGAGTCTTTAATTTTCCCTCTGAAATTTCACAAGCCAGGCCTCCATCTTCTGCACTGTTCTCAACATTATCTTCCAAGCTCCTACACAACATCCCACAGAGATCTTAACACAGAAAGGATCTTCTGGCCCAAAGTTCCAAAGTTCTTCCACAGTCCTCCCCAAAACATGGTCAGGTTGTCACAGGAATATCCCACTCTTCTGGTACCAATTTGCCTTAGTCAGGGTTTCTATTCCTGCACAAACATCATGACCAAGAAACAAGTTGGGGAGGAAAGGGTTTATTCAGCTTACACTTCCATACAGCTGTTCATCACCAAGGAAGTCAGGACTGGAACTCAAGCAGGTCAGGAGGCAGGAGCTGATGCAGAGGCCATGGAGGGATGTTCTTTACTGGCTTGCTTGCCCTGGCTTGCTCAGCCTGCTGTCTTATAGAACCCAAGACTGCCAGCCCAGAGATGGTCCCACCCACAAGGGGCCCTTGATCACTAATTGAGAAAATGCCTCACAGCTAGATCTCATGGAGGCTTTTCCCCAGCTGAAGCTCCTTTCTCTGTGATAACCCAGCTGTGTCAAGTTGACACAAAAACTAGCCAGTACACATCTGAAAGAGTGAGTAAGATCAACAGAAGTGATAGCTCATGCTGGGAGCATTTGGAATTACCGAAATACTCCCACA
The DNA here is from genome assembly GCA_902729485.2 of Mus minutoides. Classification (NCBI taxonomy): domain Eukaryota; kingdom Metazoa; phylum Chordata; class Mammalia; order Rodentia; family Muridae; genus Mus; species Mus minutoides. The sequence continues at coordinate 339,408 of LR750030.1, read as the reverse complement.
TTGTTGGTGGGGGTGAAAACTTGTATAGCCAAGTATAAAGCTTGTAAATTGAAAACCAATATTGTGGAATCTCAGAAAATTGTGAAATGATAAATCTTTTTTTTTTCAACTTTTATTAGATATTTTCTTCATTTACATTTCAAGTGTTATCCAGAAAGTTCCCTATATCCTCCCCCCTCCCGGCCCTGCTCCCCTACCCACCCGCTCCCACCCCTTGGCCCCGGCTTTCCCCTGTATTGGGGTATATAAAGTCTGCATAACCAAGGGGCCTCTCTTCCCACTGATGGTCAACTAGGCCATCATCTTCTATATATGCAGCTAGAGACACGAGCCCCGGGGGTACTAGTTAGTTCATGGTTATTCTTCCACCTATAGGGTTGAAGACCCCTTCAGCTCCTTGGGTACTTTCTCTAGCTCCTTCTTCCTTGGGAACCCTGTGTTTCATCTAATAGCTGACCGTGAGCTTCCACCTCCATGTTTGCCAGGCATTGGTATATTTTCCCCTGAGACCTCTATATCCGGGCCCTTTCAGCACCATCTTGCTGGCATATGCTATAGTGTCTATGTTTGGTGACTGATTGTGGGATGGATCCCTGGCAGCTGCAGTCGTTGGGACCATCCTTTGGATTGAGCTGCACAAANTGAATAAGGCTGCTATGAACATAGTGGAACATGTGTCCTTGTTGCCAGATGGAATATCTTCTGGATATATGCTCAGTAGAGGTATTGCAGGATCTTCTGGTAGTACTATGTCCAATTTTCTGAGGAACCGCCAGACTGATTTCCAGAGTGGTTGAACCAGCTTGCATTCCCACCAACAATGGAGGAGTGTTCCCCTTTCAGTACACATCTGAAAGAGTGAGTAAGATCAACAGAAGTGATAGCTCATGCTGGGAGCATTTGGAATTACCGAAATACTCCCACATTGTTGGTGGGGGTGAAAACTTGTATAGCCAAGTATAAAGCTTGTAAATTGAAAACCAATATTGTGGAATCTCAGAAAATTGTGAAATGATAAATCTTATGACCCAGCTATGTTACTCCTTGGCTTACAATCAAAGGACATTTTATCCTACTACAAATATGCTTGTTCAACTATATTCATAGCAGCTATATTCACCAAAGCTGGAAACTATAAACAAGCTAGATGTCCCAAAACTGAAGTACTGATTAAAAAAGTGGTATATGTACACAAGGGAGTATTAAATAGTATTGAAAGGAAGTGTTAAAAAGAAAAAAAAAATTACAACATGACATCATTGAATCTCATGGACAGAACTAGAAAAAAATCATCCTAAGCAAAGTACCCCAGAGCCAGAAAGACAGAAAGACAGACATGGTAGCTACTCCATTATAAGTGTATATCAGCTGTAATGGAATGATAATCATGCTATAATCCAAAGACCCAAAGAGGCTAAGTTACAAGAAGGGTTTAATAGGGAGCACATTGTTCTCTCTGGGAATGGGAAGTAGAATAGATTTTGTAGGTGGACTAGGGAAAGTTAGAAATGGGAACAAGAGGGTGGTGGTGAGAGTATGATAGGAGAGAGTAGGGGGAGGAACAGTTGGAGCATTTTAGAGGCAATGTGCAGTGGAAAGTTCCTCTGAACTATGAGGACCACCCCAGTAAGGACACATAATAGAGAATATAGAGCCCAAACTGTCCATAATTTGTAACCAAACAAAGCTTTCAGTGGTGGTAGTGATATACTTCAACTCAACTACTACAAAATCACTGAACTGTCCTGTCTGCAAGATATGCTGGGACAGTGATGGCTCAGAGTTTATGGGAGCAGACAACCAATTACTGGTCTGACTCGAGGCCTAACCCATAAGAGGGAGTTCATGAACAACACGGCCTAGATGGCTGGGAACTAGAATCTGGATGGGCCAAGAACTACGGTAAAACCAAACTCAATTAGAAAAAAATAAATAAACAAATAAACAAGTCTTCAATGAAATGAATTTTAATGATGTTCTGTTATACTCATGGGTCAGTCAGTGCCTAGCCCAATCATCATCAGAGAAACATCCTTCAGCAGCTGATGGGAGCTAATGCAGAGACTCATAAGCTAACATTAGACAGAGGTCTGGGAATCTTGTAGAAGGATTGTAGGAAACAGAGGAGGCAAGGACACCACGGAACACAGCCCACAGTGGGCTAACCTAGGCTCATAGGGGAATCCCAAAGACTGAACTGACAGTCAGGGAGCATGTCCTCAGTCCTCTGCATATTTGTTATGGTTGTGTACCCTGGTGTTCTTGTGGGATTCTTAGCAGTGGAAGTTGTAGCTGTCTATGACTCTTTTACCTGCTCCTGACATTCCTTTCTTCATACTGAGTTACCTAGTCTAGCCTTGATATGACAGCACATGCCTAGTCTTATTGTAACTTGTTAGTCCTTGCTTGGTTGATATCCCAGGAATTCTTTGTTCTTTCTGCAGGGAAAGGAAGAAGCAGTGGATCTTTTGAAGAGGGCAAATGGTAGGACAGGATTGGGAAGAGAGAGGGGAAGGGAAATGTGACCAGGATGATACAATATATAAGGACAAAATAAAGTAAAGCAAAACAAAACAAAACAAAATAAAGAAAAAGAAAATAAAGAAAAACAAAACAAAGTAAAACAAAACAAATAGTCTCTTTTTCCCAATGAGATTACCTTCAATTAGAAATAGCTACTGGGTTATTGTTAGGGGCCATTGTCCAGCTCCCCTTTTAGATGTAGTTCCCCATCTGGTGCAGACTCATGCAGGTGATTGCTGCCGCAGTTGCTGTGAGTTCATGTATGTGTTGGTATTGTTGATTTAAAGGGCCTCATTTCCTTTGTGTCATCTATTCCCTCTAGTTCTTATCCACTTTCTGCCTCTTCTAAATTAGGGTTTCCTGGGGCTAGAGGGTAGGGATTTCACAGACACAACCTGTTTAAGACTGAGTGTTCTTAGGTCTCTTATTCTGCAATATTGCCTGGCTGTGAGTATCCACATTGCTCCTATCTGCTGCAGGAGGAAGCTTCTCTGAGATTGGCTTAACAAGACACTGAATTTATGTCTATTACAGAATATCTCTATGAGGTAAAAGAAAGACTGAGATTGAAGTTGAGTATGAATGTTAAATGTTTTTCTTTTAGAAACCATAACCAAAAGAATTGAAAGGAGAAATAGACTTTTCGAACATATAATGTGACCCTCCCTTCTTCCTGTGCGCTGTTGGCCACTGTTTGACAAAAGAAAAGGAGTAGGAGCATGTATGTGGGGAGGAGTGTGTCAGATGGATTGACTTCTGGAATTAGATTCAGTGACATGGCTCAACTTTATTGTGGTGAACAAGGGCTATATAGATTTGGGGACTGGGTAAAGAATTCCAAAGTTGATATTCATTATTGGCTACTATGGAGAACTGGGAATTTTCATTTACATAAAGAGGTTCTTTTCTGGAGAGAGGTACTTGGACCTTTAATATAGACCAGGATACATGACTGTCCTCAGAGATGGAGGACATAGATATCCTGCTCTGGTGTGTGTAGACTGAGAGCAGGGAGAGAATGGCCCCAATTCCTCTACGTCTCCACAGGGTATTTATAGAGTTTGGGGTGCATCTCAGTCTCACTCTTACTCCACGCCAGCTTCCTGTTGTATATCCCCACAACAGATGAATAAATTATTCTGATGTTGGCTAATTTTTAGAGTATTTTTCACTCAAAGCTCTAGATTCTTATGCATTATTGGTATGTTTATATATACCTGGAACTGTCCCCAGCTTTCCCTGAATATCCAATATATTTATTCTATTGGATACTACTTAAAGTCATAATCAAATGAATACTACCAGGTCTAAGTCTTCTATGCTATAAACTGTTTGATTTCACTTTTGGACTACACACATAGTTTCCCAGACAACTAAAATTGACATACAGCTTGATCACAAGTTAAGGGGGCCTTTTCTTTTTCAGTAAGGAAAGGAAAATCCCTCCAATATTTAGTTATATAAAATGATGATCATAGAACGGAATAAAAGTAGTCAAAACCCATTTCTTTATCAATCTTTTAATGTACTATTAGTGACTTTGTCATCAGTGGGAAACATTTCAAAGGTCATCCAGAAGAACAACTGACAAGAACATCTTAGAGTAAGGCTTGGAAAACAGAAAATAAAAGTTTCCAGGAAGATCTCTTTTTCCAATTATATAGAAGAACATTTTGTTAAAAGAGAAAAACATTCCTGTCACCAAAGACAGAACATTCACTTTAACTATGCATTTATTTTGTTAGAAATCTTATGATAACTGTGTTTCTTAGCAAATAAATTAACTGCTTTTCCTCTTTTATTCATATTCTCAGGAAATAGAAATAAAACATTCAATTTTTACACTTCTTACAAAGTTAAAAATAATGACTGTTTCATTTGCATTCTACAAATTCCATCTTTTCTTTGAAGCAGAAGAAATTGTTTTGAAGTTGTAATATCATGTACATACTAGAACTTTGCTGTGCCTATTAATCCAAAATTAATTAGTAAACCTATGAGAATACTTGACTCATTTTAGGCATAAATGCAAACACATTTATTAAATGAAAGATGTTTATTAGCCATTCCAGATAGTATTTGTTTTCTTTTGATGTTATTAACTTCTGAGAACTTTAACTATAATTTGAAAAATGCAACATAGATATAACATATAATCACTCATGTAAATTTTGTTTTCTGTAGATGATAACCATTATTTACATGGATTTAATGAGATCTTTTACAGATATAAACAGGTATTTTGTTCTGGGGTTAAATTTAGAAAAAAATCTGCCGGGCATGGTGGTGCACGTCTTTAATCCCAGCCCTTGGGATGCATAGGCAGGCAGATTTCTGAATTCGAGGCCAGCCTGTTCTACAAAGTGAGTTACAGGACAGCCAGGGCTATACAGAGAAACCCTGTCTCGAAAAACCAAAAAAAAAAAAAAAAAAAAATTAGAAAAAAATATTTGACAGCTTTGGTACTATTGAAAAAGTTTTAAATGACTGTAAAAGAAATCATACTTGAAATATCACAGAATTAATTGTATTCACTCAGACAAAGTCTTTATAAATTTGGTATAGAATCCGGCTATATTTAATATGTATATTTACATTATAAAATGCTACATCCACTCCAGTAGCGACCCGCCTGACAGGCTGAAAAGTCTAGGCATGGTCTCGATGCAAAAAGTTCATGGAAACTTAGTCTCTTGGAATCGTGGCATCCTGTATAAAGAATGCTCCAACGTCCTTGCCTAAGTTGGTAAATAGATATGTGTGCTTTCCCTTAATATTGCTTTATTATAAGTACTTCTAAAGATTGAATTTTTGACATATAGCTAGGTTAATTTCTAGGCAGTCCTTGATCCAACCTTGAGCAAAGTATAGCTGAGTCACTGCCCTACACAGGAATTCACTACTATCTAAGAATAAGGAAGTTTGTGGACTGAGAAGGAACCAGACTAGATACTTAGAATTATAGCTAGCTGAGTTACACCCATATACAAAGTATTTACAATGGCCTATGGGGAAGGTGGACTATGGCAAGGGCATGAAGCCCTTGTCCCTGCCTTCTAAGTTTAAGCTGACCTTAGGTGGAATTGTTTTTGATCCGAGTTGTTAAACTTGAATCTTATCCCAGTTGGTTCTTGCCAGTCCTTCCCCACTTGCATTACTGTTTTGTTATCTTGCTGGTGTGTCATCTAACTTCCCTATTTTCTTCTGTATAAAAGTCTGATGATCGATTTGACAAATTAGATTCAGAACCACACTCCTTCCTGTAGTGTCTGTTTGTCATTCTCCGAATCTTTGCCCACTTGACTTCAGAGAACTCGACCCATGCAGACAAGGGATCCAGAGGGTCTGTGGCAATAAAATCACATAATTAAAGTAACATGTGAGTGCCAAATGACAAATTAGCCACATAGTGAACAGGGCACAGGAGACATGCTCCTTTCTTCAGAGTCTCTAAAAGTATTGTCCAAATTTGATTAGCACAGCCCTTTCCCATACTTGGTATGGCCTGTGTGAGAAAATTTAAATATGAGATTTTGACTATTTATTTGGTAGTGCATTCCAGCTTTGTAAATTAGGATTTATGAAAGTATATGCATTAGATACTAATTTTATTGGCTGTTATGTGCAAATAATTTTATTTTGTCAAATATATTTGAGGAATAGTTTTTGTTCCAGAATTTCTTCTTCTTTCTACAAAATGACCCATGAAGATATTTATTAATTTCACTTGATAAATATCTCTTAGATTATTCATTTAATTTTATTTATCAGTTTTCCCCTTATTCATAAAAATAAGTTCAAAAATATGTGAAGCTGGTTTGGGAGTAAATTGTTTTCTCTTTGGATAATACCTGCATAATTCTTCAGCTGAATATGAGGCATACCCATGTTCTTTTTGACTATTTTCATTCTTTCCTCATCTATTACATCCTAACTACAGTTTCCCCTCCCTCCCCAACCATAGCCTTTCCCTACCATCTCCCATCTCCCACAGATCCACCCCACCTGCCTCTCCAAATAGACTTTCCATGTACATTTGCAAACATGGCATAACAAGCTATAATAAGACCAGGCACTAAGTATCACCTGAAGGCTGAACAAAGCAACCAAGAATGAGGGACATGAACCCACAATAGGCAAAAATGTCAGAGACAATCCTCATTTTCACTATTAGGAATCACACAAGGATTCATACCAACTTACTCAGCCATAATATATATGCAGTGGACATAGGTCAGACACCCAGAAACTACATGTTCTCTGTACACTCTCATGAGTCTCACTCATTTGACTTTTGGGCCTTGTTCTGATGGTGTCTTTGATATGACTGGCTACTGCCATACTTTATCCCTATCCTCCGCAAGACTTCCATAGTTACACTTAATGCTTGCATCTGCTTCCATTAGTTTTTGGGTAAAGTCTCTTTGGCTCTTGTTCCAGAAAATTCTGCATGCAGAACAAACTGTAGGTCAAAAGTTTTATGGCTCGGTTGGTGTAACCAAGTCCCTTCACTTGAGGCCTTGCCTGGTTACAAAACATTGCAGATTCAGGGTCCATGTCCCTTATTACTTAGGCAAGCTACCTGTGTAGACTAGAAGTCTTTACTAGTGGAGTGTTCACATTACTAGGTTTCTACTACACAGCTAAAATTTTCCCCTCCACATTCCCATCATTTCTCCCAGTATTTTCTGACTTTCCCTTCATAATCCCTTCTGTTCCTAACCCTATGGAATCTATTTTGTTTCCCTTTCCCAGAGACATTCTTTCATCCTCTAGCCCCCTTAACCCCTCTTTGTAATTTAGCCTATTTGTATCTGTGAATACAGTTTGATTGTCTTTTACTTGAGAGCTAATACATTTATGAGTGAATATATACCATATCTGTCTTTCGGGGATTAGGTTACCTCTATCAGGATGACTTTTTTCCTAGTTCTAGCCATTCAGCTACAAATTTCATGATGTCATTCTTTTTAACTGTTGAACAATAAACCATTGTTTGAAAACCCTACTATTATGGTAATAGTCCCAAATTACCTGATAGATTTCTGAGGACGGTGCAAAATGGGAGACTCTATTTCTCAGCAGGGCTTCTGAGCCTCTGCCTTTGTTGGAGAGTGTCTTAGACTGTTGAGTGTACCTGAACACAGGTAGCTTGCCTTGTCTTAAAGGGAACCTTCTATTCAAGTTTGCATAACTCAGCATACAGTCCACTCTGGCTGCCCACATGCATGATAATTAGGTGCTGTATTATAACCAATCAGCCCTTCCCATTTGCTTCATGCTATGAGCAATTAGACTTTCCATGTACCACATTTTGTTTATCCATTCATTAGTTGAGGGAAATATAGGTTGTTTCCGGGTTCTGGTTATGATGAATGAAGCTGCTATGGCCATAGTTGAGCAAGTGTCCTTGTGGTGAGGTGAAGAGACCTTATTGTATATATGGAGGAGTGCTACAACTGGGTCTTGATGTAGATCTATTCCCATTTTTCTTATATAATGCATATTGGTTTCCAATGTGACTGTTTACATTCGTACTCCCACCAGCAATGGAAGTGTGATCCCATTATTCCACATCCTTGCCAGCATGAGTTTTCATTGAGTTTATGATCTTAGCCATTTTAACAGTTTTAAATGGAATCTCAAAGTCAATTTTATTTGCATTTCCCTTAAAGCTAAGGATGTTGAACATTTCTTTAAGTGCTTCTTGGCCATTAGAGATTCCTATGGTGAGAATTCTCTGTTTAGATATGTACCCCATTGTTAACTGGATTATTTGGTTTGTTGATACTGCACTTCTTATATACTTTCAAATACTTTAGATATTAGTTTTCTTTTCTCTTCTTTTTTTCTTTTATTATTTTAATCTTTTTAACAGTCAAATCTTTATACCCTGCCCTTCTGCCCTTCTATAGTTCCTTATCCCATTCTTCCTCCTCAGTCTTCAAGTAGATATCCCCAACCCCAACAGCCTCCTCATTCTCTGGGGCCTCAAGTCTTTCAAGGGTTAGGTTCATCTTCTCTCATTGAGGCCAGACCAGCTACTATATGCTGCCTGGTTGGTGGCTCAGTGTCTGAGAGATCTCAGGGGTCTGGGTTAGTTGAGACTACTTCCTGCCCATGGGGTCACCGTCCCCCTCCTCCTCAGCTTCTTCCATCCTTTCCCCAATTCAATCACAGTGGTCCCTGACTTCTTTTCATATGTTGAGTGGAAGTATCTGCATCTGTCTCAGTCAGATACTTGGTTGGGCTTCTCAGAGGGCAGGCACACTAGGCTCCTGTCTGTAAGTACATCATAGCATCGGTAACAGTCGTAACAGTGTCAGGCCTTGGAGCCTCCCCTTGAGATGGGTATCAATTTGGGCCAGTCATTAGACTGTCTATCTCTCAGTCTCTTTTCCATTTTTTTTCCTTGTAAGATTTTTAGACAGGAAAAATTCTGAGTCACAGTTTTTGACTATGGGATGGCAACCCCATCCTTACACCTGTCTTTCTACTGGAGGTACATTCTACAAGTTCTCTTTTCCCATTTTTGGACATTTCATCTAAGGCCTAAGACCCTTTGTGTCTCACCTCCTAAGATTCTGGTATATTCTAGAGGGTCCCCCATTTCCCACCTTCCAAGGTTGTATATTTCCATTTTTCTGCTGTCCCCCATATTCCTGATCATGTTTCCCCTTTCCCTTACCCCTTCCTCTCTCCTATTCCACCCAGGTCCCTCCCTCCCTCTAATATCAACTTATTAGTGAATATATATTATACATGTCCTTCTGGATCTGAGTATTCTGTATTTTTTTTTACTAATATTCACTTATTAGTGAGTACATACCATGCACATCCTTTCTCCTCTGAGTTACCTCACTCAAAATGGTATTTTCTAGTTCCATCCATTTGCCTGCAAAACTTAGGATGTCCCTGTTTTTAATAGCTGAGTAGTATTACAATGTGTAAATGAATCACATTTTCTGTATCTATTCTTCCATTCTGGGACAACTAGGTTGTTTCCAGCTTCTGGCTATCAGAAATAAGGCCACTATGAGTTGTATTGTGGGACATCATTTGGGTATATGCCCAGGAGTGGCCTCTAGGTAGATCTGTTTCCAATTTTCTAAGGAAACTCCAGATTGATTTCCAGAGTGGTTGTACCAGTTTGCAATGCCACCAGCAGTGGAAGAGTGTTCCTCTTTCTCCATATTTTTACCAACATGAGCTGTCACCTGAGTTTTTGATCCTAGTCCTGATTGGTCTAAGGTGGTATTTCAGAGTCACTTTGATTTGGATTTCCCTGATCACTAAGGAATTTGAACATTTATTTAAGCGCTTCTCTGCCATTGAAGATTCCTCTGTTGTGAATTCTTGGTTGAGTTCTATACCCCATTTTTGATTGGGTTGTTGAGTTTTTGAAGTTTAGCTTCTTGAGTTCTTTACATATTTTGGATATTAGCCTTCTATAAGATGTGGGGTTGGTGAAGACTTTTTTCTCAATTTGTAAGATCTCAATTTATCCAATTGATCAGGACTTTGTCCTTACAGAAGCTTTTCAGTTTCATGAGGTCCCATTTATCAATTCTTGATCTTAGAGCCAGAACCATTGGAGTTCTGTTTAGTTGATTTCCCACTGTGCCAGTGAATTCAAGTCTTTTTCCCACTTTCTCTTCTATTAAATTCAGTGTATCTTGTTTTATGTTGAAGTCCTTGATTCACTTGGAATTGAGCCTGATGCAAGGTGACAAATACGGATCTATTTCCATTTTCTATATACTATAGATATGATCCATGTGTGAAATGTAGGGTTGGTGAAATTTTTTTCCCTTTCTGTAGGCTGACAATTCAGCCTATTGACAGTGTCCTTTGTCTTACAGAAGTTTTTAGTTTTAGGAGATTTCATTTATTAATTATTAAATCTCCAGAAGGTTTTCAGTTTCATGAGGTCCCATTTATTAATTCTTGATTGTAGAGCCAGAACCATCGATAATGTGGTTTTTTAAAGATTTTATTTATTTTATGTATGAGTACACTATAGCTGTCTTCAGACACACCAGAAGAGGGCATCAAATCCCATTACAGATCATTGTGAGCTACCATGTTGTTGCTGGCATTTGAACACAGGACCTCTAGAAGAGTAGTCAGTGCTTTTAAATGCTGAGCCATCTCTCCAGCCCGTGGATAATTTTTTAAAGATAATTTTCTTTTCAGTTCAGCCACATTCAAGTGCTTTATTCTTTGATCACTGGGTCAAAAGAGGAAAAGACAAAAATCAAAGAGAGAGAAAGAAAAAAAATACTTGCCATGTGTATACTAGAACTTATTTCTCCCAGGGGGGGGGGGAGCACAATAATTTGTAATGGTAAAAGATAAGCCATCACTACTTTGTCTGCACCATGATAATCAGAGGTAGCTACTGTTACTCAGAGCAATGATGCCTCTCCTCAGGAAGAAGGAGTTCCTATACTTCGCAGTTCCTCTTGCTGTTGCTTCAAAACACATACACTTGCTTGCCAGGTGGTTCCAAGTTGGGACAATGGCATCTTCTACTGTACTAATAGCTGAAGTTGATTATAAATAATTACCTCTACAACTCAGGTATTTTCTTGGATCTTACCACATCTTTAGATTTGGAAAGCTAACACAGTTACATCACACAGTTTCTGTCAGTCTAAATATTGTCTGAGGAAACAAATTCTTTCTCTGCCATTTTTCCAGAATGCTTATGGATAATATATAGTTTGGAGACAAGAAAATTACACTTAAATTCTTAAAGCCTTTGTTTATTTATTATACCCATCCTACTCCAAGCTACTTGATATTTCTAGGTACAAAGCTATAGTTTGACAAAAGATCACCATAAAGAATAAACCTGGAGTCCGAGCACACTAGAAAAATATGCTATATAAACTAATATAGGTTCTAGCAAATAAAACAAAAACCAAGGGGAAAATGAGGATTTGTGTGTTTTACTACCTTAAACTTTAAGAAATGATGCAATGCTATAGAGCTGTGGTATTGAATACATTAGTTACTAAGCAAGTGGCAGTTAGTCTCTTTTATTATCTTTGAAAAGCTACTTGTTAAGGCTTTATTGTTTTAAATTAATTTACACTTATGGTTAAGTGTTGCCCAGTTAACATTTATTTTGAACAAGATATTTATTTGACTGAATACAGTAAACATATATTATTGAGGAATTTGAAAACAGAAACTTGGCTGTTCTAGGAAGAGATCACGTGCAAAGACCTAGTTCTATAGTATCTGTCTAGAAAACAGACATGTCACACAACTGAATCCCTCTGGCTGGAAGATAGACTCACCCTTAGTATAGGCTCTTAAGGTAAAATTAGTTTGTAGAAGGAAGCAACCATGTTTGAAAGGGTTGTCTAATTGAGGGGCAATCAAAGTGATGAATCATAGAAAGATCTGAGAGAATTCATCAGAGCTAAAGTATGCCAAGCTCTCCCAAGAATAGCACAGGAAAGAGAAGCTACTTAAGAGTAGTTCAAGGAAGGAGAGAGGGAGGGAGAAAGACACAGAGAGAGAATATCACTCGGTTTAGAGTCAGTGGTCAGTGCAGTGAGTGCAGTGCAGTGAAGCCCAGTGCAGTGGAGTTCATGCAGTTTAGTGCAGGTCAGCAGAAGCAGTTGAAACCAGATACTAAGAAGGAGCAGAAGATTAGAATACATTTCCAGAGGTAGTTTGAGGCCAAATAGAGCAACTCAGTGAAAAATCCAAGGGAAAACAAACTGAATCAGTCAGCTTGAAGAGAAGTTTGACCCAAACAGCTCAGTTGAACCAGTCGGACAAAGTTCAGAAAGAACTAGAAAGTGAGAGCTTATTCAGTACTGCGTCTTAGAGGCTGAAACATCCTAGGCCTAGATTAGATTATAAGAAGACTAGAATCATTCTGGCCTAGGCCTAGGGATAGAAAAGAGGTAGAAAGCTTCTGGGTTTAGCAAAAAACATGTATTAAGAAAGTTTACTGAAGGGTCCCTCATATAGCTGACTCCTACAGAAGTGGATGCTCACAGTCATCCATAAGGGGGAGCACGGGGCCAACATTTGAGAAGCTAGAGATAGAACCCCAGGAGCTGAAGGGGTCTGCAACCCTAGAAGAGGAACAACAACATGAACTAAACAGAACCCCCAGAACTCGTGTCTCTAGCATCATATGTAACAGAAGATGGCCTAGTAAGCCATCATTGGGAGGAGAGGCCCCTTGGTACTGCAATCTTTTTTTTTTTCAACTTTTATTAGATATTTTCTTCATTTACATTTCAAGTGTTATCCAGAAAGTTCCCTATACCCTCCCCCCTCCCGGCCTGCTCCCCTACCCATCCGCTCCCACCCCTTGGCCCCGGCGTTCCCCTGTATTGGGATCCGCTCCCACCCCTTGGCCCCGGCGTTCCCCTGTATTGGGGCATATAAAGTCGGTACTGCAATCTTTATATGCCCCAATACAGAGGAACGCCAGGGCCAAGAAGTGGGAGTGGCTGGGCAGGGGAGCAGGGAGTGGGGAGGGGACTTTCGGAATAGCATTTGAAATGTAAATTAAGAAAATATCTAATAAAAAAAAGTAAAAAAAAAGTTTGGTTAAAACTTTCATCACATACCATCCACCAAGAAAATAAAAACAACATTTACATTTACATCTGGGAACAATTCACTCATTAAATGAGTCATTGTTGAGAACTGATCAAGTCCACTATCAACTTCAATATTAAACCACATATACTTCTTATTTAGAAAGTCTTAAAATATTGCTATAGAATATTACAAATGACATACTACGATTTATTATCCAGCTTAAGATACAGAGAAATCCCTTGACATTCTCAGAATTAACATTTCTGCATATAGGAGATATATTAAATTAATATGTATACTTAATGGAAATATAAAATACAAACTGTTTTAATAATAGATTTATTGAAATCAATAGATTTTTTTTAAAGAAACAGTATTTATTATGCTTAGGAGCCATGTTAACAAATAGTAATCAAATAAATTCACCATGTTTAATTGATTTCTTGTAAAATCTTTTCTGCACAACCCTTACTGCAGACACCAATGTTCCAGTACTCATTATGGCTACATTGTTCTCTAATATATCTCACCATTTGACATATAGCTCAATTGTCCTTGAAATTACAGATCTGATAATCATCATCAAAATTTGCCATTTTCTTAGATGTTCCTTTAATTATTAAGTCAAAGTTATTTGTGCTTTTCTGACATAAATCTATATTTATTTAAACATAACTATATCATCTATAACTAAATGTATAGCTATCTACATCTTTTCTAACTTTATACATGTTAGTGAAGCTACATTTTTAATATTATAATTTTGCACAGTAGGATAAAGATTATTCTTAGATGGTATTTTATGACTATTTTTATTAGATATTTTTTCATTTACATTTCAAATGCTATCCCCAAATCCCCCTATACACTCCCACTGAAGTACTCCCCAATCCTCCCAATCCTGCTTCCTGACCCTGGCATTCCACTGCACTGGGGCATATAATCTTCGCAAGACCAAGGGCCTCTCCTCAAATTGATGGCTGAATAGGCAATCCTCTGTTATATATGCAACTAGAGACCCAGCTCTGGGGAGGTGGGGGTGCTGGTTAGTTAATATCTTTGTTTCCCTAATTGGGTTGCAGACCACTTTAGCTCCTTGGATACTTTCTCTAGCTCCTTCATTAGGGGCCCTGTGTTCCATCCAATAAATGACTGTGAGCTGCCACTTCTGTATTTGCTAGGCATTGGCTAGACTCACAAGAGAGAGCTATGTCAGGGTCCTCGCAGCAAAATCACTCTGGCATATGCAATAGTGTCTGGGTTTGGTGGTTGTATAGGGAATGGATCTCATGGTGGGACAGTCTCTGGATGGTCTTTCCTTCTGTCCTAGCCCTGAACTTTGTCTATGCAAATCCTTCAGTGGGTATTTGCTTCCCCATTCTAAGAAAGAATGAAGTATCCACACTTTGGTCTTCCTTCTTCTTGAGTTTCATGTTTTTTTTGCAAATTGTATCTTGGGTATTCTTAGTTTCTGGGCTAGTATCCGCTTATCAGTGAGTGCATACCATGTGTATTCTATTGTGATTGGGTTACCTTACTCAGGATGATATCCTCCAGATGCATCCGTTTGCCTAGGAATTTCATAAATTCATTGTTTTTAATAGCTGAGTAGTATTCCATTGTGTAAATGAACCCATGTTGTGTATCCATTCCTCTGTTGAGGCACATCTGGGTTCTTTCCAGCTTCTGGCTAGTATAAATAAGGGTGCTATGAACATAGTGGAGCAAGTGTCCTTATTACAAGTTGGAACATCTTCTGGGTACATGCCCAGGAAAGAACTGCTGGATCTTCTACTCTGTCCAATTGTCTGAGGAACCAACAGTCTGATTTACATAGTGGTTGTACCAACTTGCAAGCCCACCAACAATGGAGGAGGGACCCTCTTTCTCCACATCCTCGCCAGCATCTTCTCTCACCTGAATTTTTTATCTTAGCTTTTCTAACTCATATGAGGTGGAATCTCAGGGTTGTTTTGATTTGCACTTCCCTGATGATTAAGGATGTTGAAAATTTTTTCAGGTGCTTCTCAGCCATTCAGTATTCCTCAGCTAAGAATTCTTTTAGCTCTGTATCCCATTTTTCAATATGGTTAATTGATTTTCTGGTGTCTATCTTCTTGAGTTCTTTATATATATATTGGATATTAGTCCCCTATCTGATTTACAATTGGTAAAGATTCTTTTCCAAACTGTTGGTGGCCTTTTTGTCTTATTGACAGTGTCTTTTGCCTTACAGAATCTTTTCAATTTTATGAGGTCTCATTTGTCATTTCTTGATATTACAGCACAAGCTACTGCTGTATTGTTCAGGAATATTTCCCCTGTGGCCATATCTTTGAGGCTTTTCCCCACTTTCTCCTCTATAAGTTTCAGTGTCTCTGATTTTATATGGAGTTCTTTGATCCACATAGACTGGACTGTAGTACAAAGAGATAAGAATGGATCAATTCACATTCTTCTACATGATAACTGTGAGTTGTGCCAGCACCAATTGTTGAAAATGCTGTCTTTTTTTTTTCTACTGGATGCTTTTAGTTCCCTTGTCAAAGATCAAATGACCATAGGTATGTGGTTTCATTTCTGAGACTTCAATTGTATTCCATTTATCTACCTGTCTGTTGCTCTTCCAGTACCATGCAGTTTTTTTTTTTTTTTTTTTTTTTTTTTTTTTTTTTTTTTTTTTTTTTTTTTTTTTTTTTTTTTTTTTTTTTTTTTTTTTTTTTTTTTTTTTTTTTTTTTTTTTTTTTTTTTTTTTTTTTTTTTTTTTTTTTTTTTTTTTTTTTTTTTTTTTTTTTTTTTTTTTTTCACAATTGCTCTGTAGTAAAGCTTTAGGTCAGGCATGGTGATTTCACCAGAGGTTCTTTTATCATTGAGAATAGTTTTTGCTACCCTTAGTTTTTTTGTTATTCCGGATAAATTTGCAAATTGCCCTTCCTAACTCTGTGAAGGATGGAGTTGGAATTTTGATGTGGATTGCACTGAATCTGTAGATTACTTTCTGCAAGATAGCCATTTTTATTATATTAATCCTGCCAATCCATGAGCATAGGAGATCTTTCCATCTTCTGAGCTCTTCTTTGATTTCTTTCTTCAGAGACTTTAAGTTCTTATCATACATGTCTTTCACTTCCTTAGTTAGAGCCACACCCAGGTATTTTATATTATTTGTGGCTATTGTGAAGGGTATTGTTTCCCAAATTTCTTTCTCAGCCTGTTTATCCTTTTTGTAGAGAATGGCCACTGATTTGTTCGAGTTAATTTTATAACCAGCTACTTCAGTGAAGCTGTTTATCAAGTTTAGGAGTTCTCTGGTCAAATTATTAGGAATACTTATATATACTATCATATCATTTGCAAATAGTGATATTTTTACTTCTTCCTTTCCGATTTGTATCCACTTGACCTCCTTTTGTTGTCTAATTGCTCTGGCTAGGACTTCAAATTCTATATTGAATAGGAAGGGAGAACGTGGGCAGTCTTTTCTAGTCCCTGATTTTAGTAGGATTGCTTTCAGCTTCTCTCCATTTACTTTGATGTTGGCTACTGTTTTGCTGTATGTTGTTTTTATTATATTTAGGTATGGGCCTCGAATTACTGATCTTTCCAAGACTTTTATCATGAATGGGTATTGGATTTTGTCAAATACTCTCTCAGCATCTAAGAAGGTGTTCATGTTTTTTTTTTTTTTTCCCTTTGAATTTGTTTATATAGTGGATTACATTGATTGATTTCTTTATATTAAACCATCCCTGCATCCCTGGAATGAAACCTACTTGATCATGATGGATGATTGTTTTGATGTGTTCTTGTATTCAGATAGCAAGAATTTTATTGAGTATTTTTGCATAGATATTTATAAGGGAAATTGGTCTGAAATGCTGTATCTTTGTTGGGTCTTCATGTGGTTTACTTTTTAGAGTAATTGTGGCTTCATAGAATGAATTGGGTAGAATACCTTCTATTTCTATTTTGTGGAATAGTTTGAGGTGAACTAGAATTAGGTCTTGGTTGAAGATCTAATAGAATTCTGCATTAAACCCTTTCTGGTTCTGGGCATTTTTTGGATGGGAGACTATTAATGACCGTGTCTATTTCTTTAGGGGACATGGGACTGTTTAGGTCATTAATCTGATCCTGATTTAACTTTGGTACCTTGATCTGTCATAAAATTTATCCATTTCATCCAGGTTTTCCAGTTTTGTTGAGTATAGCATTTTGTAGTAGGATCTAATGGTGTTTTAGATTTCCTCGGGTTCTGTTGTTATGTCACCCTTTTCATTTCTGATTTTGTTAATTAGAATTTTGTCCCTGTGCCCTCTAGTGAGTGTGGCCAAGGGTTTATCTATCTTCTTGATTTTCCCAAAGAACCAGCTCCTGGTTTGGATGATTCTTTGAATAGTTCTTTTTGTTTCCAATTGGTTGATTTCAGCCCTGAGTTGGATAATTTCCTGTCTTCTACTCATCTTGGGTGAATTTGCTTCCTTTTGTTCTAGAGCTTCTAGGTCTGCTGTCAAGCTGCTAGTGTATGCTCTCTCTAGTTTCTTTTTGGAGGCACTCAGAGTAATGAGCTTTCCTCTTAGGACTGCTTTCATTGTGTCCCATAAGTTTGGGTATGTTGTGGCTTCATGTTCATTAAACTCTAAAAAGTCTTTAATTTCTTTGTTTCTTCCTTGACTGAGGTATCATTGATTTGAGTGTTCTTCAGCTTCCAAGTGAATGTTGGCTTTCTATTATTTATGTTGTTATTGCAGATAGGTCTTACTCTGTGGTGATCTGATAGAACGCATGTGATAGCTTCTATATTTTTGTATGTGTTTAAGCTTGTTTTTGGTCGATTTTGGAACAGGTGCCATTAGGTGCTGAGAAGGTATATCCTTTTGTTTTATGATAAAATGTTCTGTACATATATGTTAAATCCATTTCTTTCATAACCTCTGTTAGTTTCAATGTGTCTTTGTTTAGTTTCTGTTTCCAGGATCACTCCATTGATGAGTGTGGGGTATTGAAGTCTCCCACCATTATTGTGTGAAGTGCAATATGTGCTTTGAGCTCTTATAGTTTCTTTAATGAGTGTGGATGCCCTTGCATCTGGAGCATAGATATTCCGAATTGAGAGTTCATCTTTGAAGATTTTACCTTTGATGAATATGAAGTCTTTTTTGAAAACTTTGGGCTTGAAGTCGATTTTATTCGAAATTAAAATGACTACCCAAGCTTTTTTCTTCTGACCATTTGCTTGGAAAATTGTTTTCCATTCTTTTACCCTGAGGTAGTGTCTGTCTTTTTTCCTGAGGTGGGTTTTCTGTAAGCACCAAAAAGTTGGGTCCTATTCATGTAGCCAGTTTGTTACTCATTTTATTTGGGAATTGTGTTCATTGTTATTTAGAGATATTAAGGAGAAGTAATTGTTGCTTCCTTTTATTTTTGTTGTTCCAGCTGTGATTCTGTTCTTTTGGTAGTCTTTTTTTAGGTTTGTTGAAGGATTACTTTCTTGCTTTTTCTTGGGTGTAGTTTCTGTCCTTTGTTGGTGTTTTCCCGTTATTATCCTCTGAAGTGCTAGATTCATGGAAAAAGCTATTGTGAGAATTTGGTTTTGTGATGGAACACTTTGGTTTCTCCATCTATGGTAATTGAGAGTTTTGCTGGTTATAGTAGCCTGGGCTGTTATTTGTGTTCTCTTAGGGTCTGTATAACATCTGTCCAGGATTATCTGGCTTTCATAGTCTCTGGTGAGAAGTCTGGTGTAATTCTAATATGTCTGCCTTTATATGTTACTTGGCCTTTTTCCCTTACTGGTTTTAATATTCTATCTTTATTTAGTGCATTTTTTTGATTATTATGTTGTCAGATTATTATATTGCTTTTCTGGTCCAGTCTTTGGAATTCTGTAGGCTTCTTGTATGTTCATGAGCATCTCTTTTTTTAGGTTAGGTAAGTTTTCTTCTATAATTTTGTTAAAAATATTTACTGGCCATTTAAGTTGAAAAATCTTCATTTTCACCTATACTTATTATCCTTAGCTTTGGTCTTGTCATTGTGTCCACTACTTCCTGGATGTTTTGGGTTAGGATCTTTTTGAATTTTTCATTATTTTTGATTGTTGTTTCCATGGTCTTGATGGAACCTTCTGCACCTGACATTCTCTCTTCCATCTCTTGTATTCTGTTGGTCATGCTCGCATCTTTGGTTCCTGATTTCTTTTCTAGGGTTTCTATCTCCAGAGTTGTCTTCCTTTGGGTTTTCTTCATTTTTTTCTTCTTCCATTTTTAGATCCTGAATTTATTTTTCAATTCTATCACCTGTTTGGTAATATTTTCTTGTAACTCTCTAAGGGATTTTTGTGCTTCCTCTTTAATGGCTTCTACCTGTTTAGCATTGTTCTCCTGTATTTCTTTAAGAGAGTTATTAACACCCTTCTTAAAATCCTCTACCAACATCACAAGATATGATTTTAGATCTGAATCTTGCTTTTTGGTTGTGTTGGGTTAAGCAGGACCCACTGTGTTTGGGCGTACTGGGTTCTGATAATGCCCAGTGGTCTTGGTTTCTGTTAGTAAGATTTTTTGTTTGCCTTTTGACATCTGTAATCTCGGGTGTTAGATATTCTAGCTGTTTCTGGCTGGTGCTTGTTCCTCCTGTGATTGTTTACCCTCTGTCAGCACTCCTGGGAGACCAACTTTCTCCTGTGTCCCAGTGGTCAGAACACTTTCTGCAGGCAAGCTCTCCTCTTGCAGGGAAGGTGCACAGAAGTCTGGAGCTCAAATCCCCCTCCTAATTCCTGGGGTCAGAGTCCTCCCTGTAAGCTGACTCTCCTCTGGCAGGGAAGGTGTCTAGTGGTCTGGGTCTCAGTTCTGTCTTCCAGCTGAGGATGAAGGCCTGTAGGGACCCCTGTCTAAGAAGTTTTATTGTTTCTGCTGCCCATGTCCTCTCCTGAGTATACTGGTCTCAGTGATCTCAAGATTCTCGGTGTGCTAAGGCCTGCCTTTGCCCTTTGACCATGTTGCTGCTAGTACAAGACCCTCTGTGTTTTTTGGAACTGATGTGTCTATTCACCAGTGATCTCAAGGTCTCGGGTGTGCTAGGGTGCCTGCAGTGTGGAGAGTCCTCTGGGGCCCTCCGCCAAGATTACATTGAAGATCAACTATTTTTTCTTTAATCTGGTGTCTATCATTACACAAAGATTTTTTTCAAATCTCTATATTGTTAGGTTGTATTGATGGTTGTGAAAATGCTTAGTAAAATAGAAAGCATTAATAATGTTGGAAAATACAGATATTGCTGTAGATGTGCATTATAAATAGCAAGACTGGTGTTCTTAATGATTTCCTAGGTAGCTCAGGATTAGGTCATGTATGCTGCATGAACAAGGTTCTTGGTTCAATAGTTACCAAGATAAAAGAAAGAATATCCTTATCAGCTTGATAAGATCAATGGAAAACAACCTCAGTAATCCAGACAAAAAAAGCCTATTTTAAATATCTGGAGTATTTATAATAACAAAATAATGCAATAATATCATCTTAATAGATATTAGTAGGATTTAATCTCTAGTCAAACGTGTTAAGGGATATTTTGGGCTCTTATTTGTCCTGACATCTCCCAAATGTGATGTTTGTTATACCCTTGAATCATTAATTATGAATATATAGCATGGGTAGCAATATATTTTTGTGAGAAATATCTCAAATAATTTTGTTCTCTAAGTATAATAAATGATTTCAGCACTTGAGAGATTTTTAATTTAAACCCTAGGACAATACTTTCTAGTGACATATAATAAATTCACAATTTTTCACTACAAGAATTATGCACTACAGAGAATTATGCACTACAGAGAATTATAATTATGTTTCATAAAACTAATGCTATAAACATTGTGTATTTAAATATGCTTAGTGAAATTACTGTTCAGAAATTACATTATAATTTATATGTGTGTAAGTGCAAAACTGTGTAATAAAATAAACCCTGTTGTTTTTCCATGTCTGTGTTTATAGTTAGTCCTAAATTAAACTCTGCTAAACTGGCAAAATACCAGGAGTATATAAGTTTGTTTTTTTTAATATATATTTGAAATTTATCATTTTTTTCTATTTTTTCTTTTTTTTTTCATTTTTTTCCAACTTTTATTAGATAATTTCTTCATTTACATTTCAAGTGTTATCCAGAAAGTTCCCTATACCCTCCCCCCTCCCGGCCCTGCTCCCCTACCCACCCACTCCCACATCTTGGCCCTGGCGTTCCCCTGTACCAGGACATATAAAGTCTGCATGACCAAGGGGCCTCTCTTCCCAATGATGGCCAACTAGGCCATCCTCTTCTATATATGCAGCTAGAGACATGAGCTCAGGGGGTACTAGTTAGTTCATGTTATTCTTCCACCTATAGGGTTGAAGACCCCTTCAGATCCTTGGGTAATTTCTCTAGCTCCTTCTTTGGGAGCCCTGTGTTCCATCTACTAGCTGACTGTGAGCTTCCACCTTCATGTTTGTCAGGCATTGGTATAGTCTCCCACGAGACAGCTATATCCAGGCCCTTTCAGCACTATCTTGCTGGCATATGCTATAGTGTCAATGTTTGGTGGCTGATTGTGGGATGGATCCCTGGCAGCCACAGTCATTGGGTCCATCCTTTGGATTCAGCTTCACACATGCTCTCTGTAACTACTTCAATGTGTGCTTTGTTCTTAATTCTAGGAAGGGGTGACATGTCCACATTTTGATCTTCCTTGTTCTTGAGTTTCATGTGTTTAGTAAATTGTATCTTGGGTAGTGGAGGTTTCTGGGCTAATATCCACATATCAGTGAGTACATATTATGTGAGTTCTTTTGTGATTGGGTTACCTCATTCAGGATGATGGCCTCCAGATCCATCCATTTGCCTAGGAATTTCATATATTTATTGTTTTTAATAGCTGAGTAGTGCTCCATTGTGTAAATATACCAACTTTTTTGTATCCATTCCTCTGTTGAGGGACATCTGGGTTCTTTCCAGTTTCTGGCTATTATGAATAAGGCTGCTATGAACATAGTGGAACATGTGTCCTTATTACCAGATGGAATATCTTCTGGATATATTCCCAGTAGGGGTATTGCAGGATCTTCTGGTAGTACTATGTCCAATTTTCTGAGGAACCCCCAGACTGATTTCCAGAGTGGTTGAACCAGCTTGCATTCCCACCAACAATGGAGGAGTGTTCTCCTTTCTCCATATAAACGCCAGCATCTGTTGTCACCTGAATTTTTGATCTTAGCCATTCTTACTGGTGTGAGGTGGAATCTCAGGGTTGTTTTGATATGCATTTCCCTGATGATTAAGGATGTTGAACATTTTTTCAAGTGCTTCTCAGCCATTTGGTATTCCTCAGTTGAGAATTCTTTGTTTAACTCTGTGCCCCACTTTTTAATGGGGATATTTGATTTTCTGGTGTCCACCTTCTTGAGTTCTTTATATATATTAGATATCAGTTCCCTATCTGATTTAGGATTGGTAAAGATACTTTCCCAATCAGTTGGTGGCCCTTTTGTCTTGTTGACAGTATCTTTTGTCTTACAGAAGCTTTGCAACTTTATGAGGTCCCATTTGTCAATTCTTGATCTTACAGCACAAGCCTTTGCTGTTTTGTTCAGGAATTTTTCCCCAGTGCCCATATCTTCGAGGCTTTTCCCCACTTTCTCCTCTATAAGTTTCAGTGTCTCTGGTTTTATGTGGAGGTCCTTCAACCACTTAGACTTGACCTTAGTACAAGGAGATAAGAATGGATCAATTCCCAGTCTTCTACATGATAGCTGCCAGTTGTGCCAGCACAATTTGTTGAAAAGGCTGTCTTTTTTCCACTGGATAGTTTTAGCTCCCTTGTCAAAGATCAGGTAACCATAGGTGTGTGGATTCATTTCTGGGTCTTCAATCTTATTCAATTGATCTACCTGTCTGTTGCTGCACCAGTACCATGCAGTTTTTATTAGGATTGCTCTCTAGTACAGCTTAAGGTCAGGCATGGTGATTCCACCAGAGGTTCTTTTATTGTTGAGAAGAGTTTTTGCTAGTCTAGTTTTTTTGTTTTTCCAGATGAACTTGCTAATTGTCTTTTCTAGATCCTTTAAGAATTGAGTTGGAATTTTGATGGGGATTGCATTGAATCTATACATAGCTTTTGGCATGATAGCCATTTTTACTATATTGATTCTGCCAATCCATGAGCATGGGAGATCCTTCCATCTTCTGAGGTCTTCCTCAATTTCTTTCTTCAGAGACTTGAAGTTCTTGTCATACAAATCTTTCACTTCCTTCGTAAGAGTCACACCAAGATATTTTATATTGTTAGTGATTATTGTGAAGGGTAATGTTTCCCTGATCTCTTTCTCATTCAATTCATCCTTTGTATAGAGAAAGGCCATCGATTTGTTTGAGATAATTTTATATCCAGCTACTGCACTAAAGCTGTTTATCAGGTTTAGGAGTTCTCTGGTGGAGTTTTTGGGGTCACTTATATATACTATCATATCATCTGCAAATAGTGATAATTTGACTTCTTCCTTTCCAATTTGTATCCCCTTGACCTCCTTTTGTTGTGGAATTCCTCTGGCTAGGACTTCAAGTACTATATTGAATAGGCAGGGAGAAAGTGGGCAGCCTTGTCTAGTCCCTGATTTTAGTGGGATTGCTTCCAGTTTCTCTCCATTTAGTTTGATGTTGGCCACTGGTTTGCTGTAGATTGCTTTTGTCATGTTTAGGTAAGGGCCTTGAATTCCTGATCTTTCCAAGACCTTTATCATGAATGGGTGTTGGATTTTGTCAAATGCTTTNGGATCTGTTGTTATGTCTCCCTTTTCATTTCTGATTTTGTTGATTTGGATGCTATCCCTGTGCCCTCTAGTGAGTCTGGCCTAGGGTTTGTCTATCTTGTTGACTTTTTCAAAGAACCAGCTCCTGGTTTGATTGATTCTTTGGATAGTTCTTTTTGTTTCCACATGGTTGATTTCACCCCTGAGTTTGATTATTTCCTAACATCTACTCCTCTTAGGTGAATTTGCTTCCAGTTGTTCTAGAGCTTGCAGATGCGCTGCCAAGCTACTGATGTAAGCTCTCTACATTTTTTTTTTTTTTGTATGAACTCAGAGCTATGAATTTACCTCTCAGGAATGCTTTCATTGTGTCCCATAAATTTGGGTATGTTGTGGCTTCATTTTCATTAAACTCTAGAAAGTCTTTATTTTCTTCCTTTATTCCTTCCTTGACCAAAGTATCATTGAGTAGAGTGTTGTTCAGTTTCCAAGTGAATGATGGTGTTCTGCTACTTATGTTAGGCCATGGTGATCTGATAGGATGCATGGGACAATTTCAATATTTTCAAATCTGTTGAGGGCTGTTTTGTGGCCAATTATGTGATCAATTTTGGAGAAGGTGCCATGAGGTGCTGAGAAAAAGGTATATCCTTTTGTTTTAGGATGAAATATTCTGTAGATATCTGTTAAGTCCATTTCTTTCATAGCTTCCATTGGTTCGACTGAGTCTCTGTTTAGTTTCTGTTTCCAGGATCTGTCCATTGATGAGAGTGGGGTGTTGAAGTCTCCCACTATTATTGTGTGAGATGCAATGTGTGTTTTAAGCTTTACTAAAGTTTCTTTAATGAAGGTGGCTGCCCTTGCATTTGGAGCATAGATATTCAGAATTGAAAGTTCCTCATGGAAGATTTTGCTTTTGATGAGTATGAAGTGCCCCTCTTTGTCTCTTTTGGTAATTTTGGGTTGAAAGTCTATTTTATTTGTTATTAGAATGGCTACGCCAGCTTTTTTCTTCTGGCTGTTTGCTTGGAATATTGTTTTCCAGCCTTTCACTCTGAGGTAGTGTCTGTCGTTTTTCCTGAGGTCTGTTTCTTATAGACAGCAAAATGTCGGGTCCTGTTTGTGTAGCGAGTCCGATAGTCTATGTCTTTTTATAGTAGAATTGAGTCCATTGATATTAAGCAATATTAAGGAACAGTAATTGTTGTTTCCTGTCATTTTCGTTTTTAGAGTTGGGATTCTGTTCTTGTGGCTGTCTTCTTTGAGGTTTGTTGAAGGATTACTTTCTTGCTTTCTCTAGGGCAGAGTTTTGCCCTTGTATTTGTGTTTCTCTGTTATTATCCTTTGAAGGGCTGGATTCATGGAAAGATATTGTGTGAATTTGAATTTGTCGTGGAATACTTTGGTTTCTCTGTCTATGGTAAATGAGAGTTTTGCTGGGTATAGTAGCCTGGGCTGGTATTTGTGTTCTCTTAGTGTCTGTATAATCTCTGTCCATGATCTTCTGGCTTTCATAGTCTCTGGTGAGAAGTCTGGAGTAATTCTGATAGGCCTGCCCTTATATGTTACTTGACCTTTTTCCCTTCCTGCCTTTAATATTCTGTCTTTATTTAGTGCGTTTGTTGTTCTGATTATTATGTGTCGGGAGGAATTTCTTTTCTGGTCCAGCCTATTTCGGGTTCTGTAGGCTTCTTGTATGTTTATGGGTATCTCATTCTTTAGGTATGGAAAGTTTTCTTCTATTATTTTGTTGAAGATATTTGCTGGCCCTTTAATTTGATAGTCTTCCTTCTCATCTATCCTATTATCCTTAAGTTGGTCTTCTCATTGTGTCCTGGATTTCCTGGATATTTTGTGTTAGGATCTTTTGCATTTAGCATTTTCTTTGATTGTCTTCTCTATGCTCCCTATAGAATCTTCTGTGCCTGAGATTCTCTCTTCTATCTCTTGTATTCTGTTCCTGATATTCATATCTATGGTTCCTGATTTTTTTCCTATGGTTTCTATCTCCAGGGTTTTCTCCTTTTGGTTTTTCTTAATTGTTTCTCCTTCCATTTCAGTTTTTGGATTATTTTGTTCAATTCTATCACCTGCCTCAGGTCGCTTGCGATTGGACCGGAACAGATGCTGAGTTCAGCTGCTCACCTGTGGTCCCAAGATAGCCTGCGGAGTCCCGAAGGGGCCTCGGGGAGAGTGCGCAGAGCCTGTGCCCAAGCCCTGAGCTGGTGCGGGGTGCACTGGACTGGACCTGAAGGGAGAGTCTGTCTTGCTCTGGGCCTTTATCACTCTCCTGGTTGGTGTCTCCTGTGCCTGGTGCTGGAGCAGTGTGGGCCAGAAGGGAAGGGGTCTGCTGCCCCCTGTCTATCTCCCGGCTGCAGACTCAGGTCCCACGAGATTGGACTGGAACAGATGTGTGTTCCTCTCACCAGTGGTCTCGAAATCGCTAAGAGAGTCCCCCTTGAAACCTGGGTGGGTGCGCAGTCCCCAGGCCTTGTGCCCTGCTCTGCATGACAGAAGTTGCCAATATCCATGTCTCCTAGATTCAAAATAATCTCAGACAAGTACTCAGAATGATTTTTCCATGATGTTGGTCATGCTATTATTTTCATTAGTCTGCTTTTGGCCATTATAGTGAAATACAGTGGTGAAGTAATAAGGAAAAGTATTTACTTAGCTCAGTATCCAAGCTGTTTAGCTTAGGCTTTTGCAAAGGCTCCTCTTAGGCTGAACTATGTAATGGAAAAATCAGTAAGTGGCTCCTGTGCTGGGAAGAATGAATACATCACAAGAAAGGAAGTCAGAGAACTGAACAGACCAAGTGTCGGACTTTTTAACAATTCACACCCACAAAACATAGTACCTAATGACCTATTAGATCAATGTAGACTTCTCCTCTTAAATCATCTATTACTTTCCAAATCACTATTCTGTTAAGTAGGCCTCTACATTGTAGACTCTTTGCTGACACTTGATCCATCTCCAAATATAGAGATTTTTTTCCAGCTAAATACCCTAGCTCTTTTCTAACTCATTCCTTGTCAATATTTTCAGGAACACTAACAATATCAAACAGAATTTGGTTTTGTGACTTATCAGCACTCTCCACTCACCCAGAATTTCAATCAATGCTATCATATTTGTGTGGTCCTTTGGCTTGCTTTCTAACATCCTTGGAAGCTTTTTGTAGGTGCAGCTTTATTCATGGTCTTTCTTCACATCCTCTTCAAAACTGCAATAAGTCTCTTCTGATCTTTCTACCTTGCCATATTTTTCATCTGTCACAAACACTGTAAGTAAGCAGAAAGTTACCTTATCTTTTATTTACTGTTACAAACTTTATATTTTTTTGCATAATCATTCTCATATTATACATGTTTAAGAAAAACATGTGATATACATGAATATACTATTAAATTAAATAATTAAAAAATCATTGAAATGTATAATAAAGCCACCAGTATAGTCTTTAATGGATTTGCCTTTAAACTCTTTTGAAGCCAGTCATCATCTACAGCCAGTGCTTGGGCTGTTCCACAGCCTTCTGTACACAGGGCCTGCCAGGAGAGAGCTGTTCTGCGAGGAGTGCTTTCACTGCTGGACTCAGGGGGGTGGTAGCCACTTTCTATCCAATAACTCTCCCAGGCAGGACCTACAAAGTGTTCATGAGGCACAGGAACAGTGGAACAGCTGGGACAGGATCCTTCTAGCCATCATCTGCACAGAGGAGTTGAGGCTGTTCCACAGCCTGCTCTGCACAGGTCCCATCAGGAGAGAGCTGGTCTCCCAGGATTGCTCTTACACCTAGACCTAGAGGGCAGGACCAGCACAAAGGGCACAGGAACAGTGGAGCAGCAGGGACAGGATAGTTCAGGTCCCTATCTGCAACTAAAGTTTGGGGTGTTCCATAGCCCTTTGTATGCAAGTTCTACCAGGAGAGAGTTGACATCACAGGAGTGCTGACACAGGCTTACAGTCCCACAAGAGGGACAAGCTCCAGCCAGAGACAGCAATATCAGCTAACAACAGAGATAACCAGATGTAGAATGGCAAGCACAAGAAACTTACAGTAAATGAGACTACATGGCATCATCAGAACCCAATTCTCCCAACACATCAAATCCTGGATACTCCAATACACTGAAAAAGCAAGATTTGGACTTAAAATAACAACTCATGTGGCTAAAAAAAGAATTATAAGAAGGATATAAATAACTCCCTTAAATAAATACAGGAGAACACAGGTAAACAGGTAGAAACCATTAAAGAGGAAACACAAAATCCCTTGAACAGATGGACCAACCAGTGACGGCGGCTTCCAGGGATCCTTCCTATAATCAGCCACCAAAATAAACACTATAGCATATGCCAGCAAGATAATGCTGAAAGGGATCTGATATAGCTGTCTCATGGGAGGCTATACCAGTGCCTGGCAAACACGAAAGTGGTTGCTCACAGTCAGCTATTAGTTGGAACACAGGACTCCCAAGGAAGGAGCTAGAGAAAGTACCCAAGGAACTGAAGGGGTCTTCAACCCTATAGGTGGAAGAATAACATGAACTAACTAGTTCCCCCTGCGCTCATGTCTCTAGCTGCATATATGGAAGAAGATGGCCTGGTTGGCCATCATTGGGAGGAGAGGCCCCTTGGTCATACAGACTTTATATGCCCCAGTACAGGGGAACACCAGGGCCATTACATGGGAGGGGGTGGGTAGGGGAGCAGGGCGGGGATGCGGGAGGGTAAGGGGAAATTTCCGGATAACATTTGAAATGTAAATGAAGAAAATATCTAATAAAGAGAAAAAAAAATCCCTTGAACAACTATAGGAAAACACAACCAAATAAGTGAATGATTGAACAAAACCATCCAGCATCCAAAATGGAAGTAGAAACAATAAAGAAATGACAAGAAGAGGCAACTTTGGAGATAGAAAACCTACAAAGAGATCCAGAGTCAAGCATCACCAACAGAATACAAGAAATAGAAGAGAGAATCTCAGGTGCAGAAGATACCATAGAAAACATTGACACAACAGTCAAAAAAAATGCAAAATGTAAATGGTTCTAACCCAAAACATCCAGGAAATCCAGGACACAATGAGAAGACCAAATCTAAGTATAAAAGGTATAAAAGAGAGTGACGATTCTTAAATTAAATGGCTAGTAAATATCTTCAACAAAATTATAGAAGAAAACTTCCCTATCCTAAATAGATACCCATGAACATACCAGAAGCCTACAGAACACAAGCTGATTGGACCAGAAAAAATTCCTCCTACCACATAATAATCCAAACACTGAATGCACAAAACTATGAAAGACTACTCAAATCAGTAAGGGAAAAAGGTCAAGTATCATATAAAGGCAGACCTGTCAAAATTACACCAGACTTCACCTAGATAGTATGACAGCCTGAAGATCCTGGGCAGATTTCATACAGACCCTAAAAGAACACAAATGTCAGGCTACTATACCCAGAAAATCTCTCAATTACTATAGATGAAGAAACCAAGATATTCCATGGACAAAACAAATTTACACAATATCTTTCCACAAACCCATCCCCTCAAAGGTTAATAAATAGAAACCTCCAACAAAAGGATTGAAACTACACCCTAGAAAAAAGCAAGAAAATAATCTTTTAAGAAATCCAAAGGATGATAGTGATATAAACATAATTCCATCTCTAACAAGAAAAATAACAAAACAACAGTCATTTTTCCTTATTATCTCTTAGTGTCAATTGACTCAATTCCCCAGTAAAAACATAGACTATCAGACTGGATATGTAAACAGAACCCCAAATTTTGCTGCATAAAGGAAACCTACCCCAGTGACAAAGACAGACACAATCTCAGAGTAAAAGGTTACAAAACAACTTTCAAAGCAAATGGTCCCAAGAAACAAGCTGGAGTAGCCATTCTATATTGGAGAAAATCTACTTTAAACCAAAAGTTATCAAAAATGATAAGGAAGAAGACCTGATACTCATCAGAGGAAAAATCTACCAAGATGAATGCTCAGTTCTGAACATTTATGCTCCAAATGCAAGGGTAACCACATTCATAAAAGAAACTGTACTAAAGCTCAAAGTACACATTACATCTCACATACTATTAGTAGGAGACTTCAGCATCCAACTCTCATCAATGGATAGATCATGGAAAAAGAAACTAAACAGAGACACAGAGAAACTGACAGAAGTTATGAAACAAATGGATTTAATAGATATCTATAGAATATTTTATCCTAGAACAAAAGAATTTCCCTTCTTCTTAGCACCTCATGGTTCCATCTCCAAAACTGACCATATAATTGGTAACAAAACAGGCCACAACATATTAAATAAAACTGCAATAATATCATGCATCCTATCATTTAACACGGGCTAAGGCTAGTATTCAATAACAACATATATAATAAAAATCCACATATATGTGTAAGCCGAACAACATTCTACTCAATGATAAATTGGTCAAGGAAAATATAAATAAAGACATTAAAGACTTTTTTAGAATTTAATGAAAATGAAATCACAACATACCCGAACTTATGGGACACAATGAAAGCAGTCCTAAGAGGAAAACTCATAACTCTGAGTGCCTCCAAAAAGAAAGTAGAGAGCATACACTAGCAGACTGACAGCACACATAAAAGCTCCAGAACAAAAGGAAGCAAATTCACCAAAGAGAAGTAGAAGGCAGGAAATAATCAAACTCAGGGCTGAAACCAACCAATTGGAAACAAAAAGAACTATTCAAAGAATCAACCAAATCAGGAGCTGGTTCTTTGAGAAAATCAACAAGATAGATAAACCCTTAGCCAGACTCACTAGAGGGCACAGGAACAGTATCCTAATTAACACAATCAGAAATGAAAAGGGAGAGATAACAACAGAACATGAGGAAATCCAAAGCATCATCAGATCTTACAACAATATGAACTAATCAGAACCCCCAGAGCTCATGTCTCTAGCTGCATATGTATTAGAAGATGGCCTAGTTGGCCATTATTCGGGAGGAAAGGCCCCTGGTCTAGCAATGTTTATATGCCCCAGTACAGGGGAATGCCAGGGCCAAATAGTGGGAGGGGGAGGGGAGGGGAGCAGGGCAGGGGGTGGGTATTGAGGACTTTTGTGATAACACTTGAAATGTAAATGAAGAATTTCTCTAATAAAAAAATTTTTTTAAAAAAGGCTATGCTCAACAAATCTGGAAAACCTGGATGAAATGGACAATTTTCTAGAGAGATACAAGGTACCAAAGGTAAATCAGGATCAGATTAATGACCTAAACAGTTCCATATCCCCTAAAAATATAGAAGCAGTCATTAATAGTCTCCCAACCAAAAAAAAAAAAAAAAAATCCAGGACCAGATCGGTTTAGTGCAGAGTTCTATCAGACCTTCAAAGAAGACCTAATTCCAATTCTCATCAAGTCAATCTATTTTTATCTCTTTGTACAAAGCTCAAATCCCATGGATCAAGGACCTCCACATAAAACTAGATACAGTGAAACTAATAGAAAAGAAAGTGGGGAACAGACTTGAGCACAGGGGCACAGGGGAATATTTTATGAAAAGAACATTAATACCTTATGCACTAAGATCAAGAACTGACAAGTGGGGCCTTATAAAATTGCAAACTTCTCTAAGGCAAAGGACACTGTCAATAGGACAAAACGGCAACCAACAGATTGGGAAAAGGTCTTTATCAACCCTACATCAATAGAGGGCTAATATCCAAAATATACAAAAAATTCAAGAAGTTAGACTCCAGAGAACCAAATAATCCTTTTAAAAATGGTGTTTAGAGCTAAACAAAGAATTTTCAACTGAGAAGTACTGAATGGATCAGAAACATCTAAAGAAATGTTCAACATGCTTAGTCATCACGGAAATGTAAATCAAAACAACACTGAGATTCCATATTGCACCAGTCAGAATGGCTTAGATCAAAATCTCAGGTGACACCAGGTATTGGGGAGGATGTGGCCAATGAGGAATACTCCTCCATTGCTGGTGGGATTGTAAGCTGAGACAACCACTCTTGAAATCACTTTGGAGTACCCTGTGAAAATTAAACATAGCATTACCTCAGGAGAGAGCAATACTACTCCTGGGCATATTCACAGAAGACGATCCAACATGTAATAAGGACACATGCTCCACTATGTTCATGGTAGCCTTATTTATAATAGCCAGAATCTGGAAAGTACCCAGATGTCCCTCAACAGAGAAATGGATACAGTAAATGTGGTACATTTGCACAATGGAGTACTACTCAACTATTAAAAACAATGAATTTATGAAATTCTTAGGCAAAAAAAAAAAATGGAACTACAAAATATCATCCTGAGTTAGGTAATCCAATCACAAAGAACACACATGATATGCACTCACTGATAAGTGGATATTAGACCAGAAACTCGGAATACCCAAGATACAATTCACAAATCACATGAAAGTCAAGAAGAAGGAAGACCAAAGTATGGATACTTTGATCCTTCTTTGAAGATGGAACAAAATACCCATGGGAGGAGATACAGAGACAAAGTGTAGAGCAGAGACTGCAGGAAACACCATCCAGAGACTGCTTGACCTGGGGATCTATCCCATATATAGTCACCAAACCCAGACACTATTTTAGATGCCAACACATGCTTGCTGACAGGGAGCCTGATATAGCTGTCTCCTGAGAGGCTCTACCAGTGCCTGCCAAATAAAGAGGTGGATGCTCTGAGCCAGCCATTGGAGTGAGCACAAGGTCCCCAACAGAGGAGCTAGAGAAGGACCCAATGAGGTGAAGGGGTATGCAGACCAATAGGCAGAACAACAATAAAACCAACCAGTACCTTCGGAGATTCCAGGGATTAAACCACCAAACAAAGAGTACACATGGAGGGACCCATAACTCCAGCTGCATATGTAGCAGAGGATGGCCTGTCAGTTATTAAGGGGATGAGAGGCCCTTGGTCCCATGAAGGCTTGTTGCCCCAGTGTAGGGGAATGCCAGGACCAGGAAGCTGTAGTGAGTGGGTTGGTGAGCAGAGGGAAGGGGGAGGGGATGGGGGTTTGGGTGGGGAAATCAGGAAATAGGATATCATTTGAAATGTAAATAAAGAAAATGTCTAATAAAAAAACTCTTCTGAAATAGTATAAAAACATAAACATTTGAAATTTTCATCAAACATAAACTAAAACAGGAGCAATCAGAGCACTTGGTCAAAACACGCCATGGGATCTCTTTCCTTTCCTCTAAATGAGCTTCTTCTTGACAGTGCACTTCACTATCTGCAGTCTCAGGTGACAAACTAGACATGGAAATATTAAAGTTAGTTATTGTCTCTAGGTACACTCCTTCAGGCCAGACGAAGACACACTACTTATCAAGGCAATACTACTTTAGCTACAGCTGTATTTGCTTTAGAGATAATTAGTTTTCCATCTGGCATTTAAAGGAGTGTATTACATTTGCTTTAGGGGCAAAGCAGAAAAAAATTGATCACAATTCTGCAACCAAGAAAATTCTTCTGACACACAGAGCGGAGCTGACATATAGCACTTACCCTGCAGTGCTTCAGCAGTAAGAGTGACAGATGAGTAAACTAACTCGGCGTATATGTACAAAGAATGGTGAAGAAAAAAAAAATCAGTAAACAAAGAGCATTCCAGATGACAAGCTGCTTTCTTTGTGCATTAATTTACCATGCTTATCAATTGGGTGGTTTCTAAATTCAGTTTGAAAACTAATTTAGTGTGCATGAATTTATTATGAACAACTTAAAAAGTAATAAGATTCTTACCTATTTAGTAGAAGGAGAGCACTGGAAAATTTAAGATGTAAATGCTAATCACATTTTTCAGAAATAAAATGCAGTATGCCTTGCAACGTCAATTAAGTCACACATATGTAAATTCTCCAACAAATGTATGCAAAAAGGCTATGATCTTCATGGTGCTCTTGCTAAAAATACAGTTGCTAATAACTGCATATGAAAATGTATCTAAAGTAGAATAATAAAAATATTATAAAGTTATTTAGACTACTTGTCAAGGAAAATGGCAGATAAGAAAAGGTGCCATTATTGACAGTTGGAAGATTATATGGTGCAGTAAGTTTATCATTCCTGCATGTTACATGGTCTGAATTTTCAGTAACTTACTAATAAATGAAGCTTTACTGTGCATTTCTCAATGTGGCAGAAAATGTAAAAAACAATCTGCGCTATCAGTGGCAAGGCGCCAGCTTGTTTTCATCTCATGGAGACTCTCTGACTTGGAGCTCTGAAATCTCTCCATCCAGCTAAGTTCCCACTGCCAAGTTGCTATCTTGCTATAAAATTCTCACAGCCTTTTGGGGTACACTTCCTGCAAAACCATGCTTTGCCACCATTCCTTTCTTTCTGGAACCCAGTTGAGTTGCCACATGAAGGAAAACACCAGGCAAACTTAGTTCAGAATCAACAGGTAACTCAATCTTTGCTTGCAACAACTAGGATCCTGATCCTAATCTTATAAGATATATTAAATACAAATTCTCCAGTGGTGAGTCCTGGTGGATTCATCATCTAAACCAGAGGTGGGGAGGGTGGGTTGGGGTGGGTTGGGGTGGGCACTTGTTAGTTACATATTGTGCTCCAAGATGTCCCAGTCCAAAAGCCCGTATCTCTCTCCTGCATCCCATCGTCTTCCTCCCCCTGACCCGGAAGTCCTGCCTACTCCTCACCCAGTGGTCATCTGAAATCTTTATTCATAATGGGAATGTTCTGCCAAAGCTCAAGAAATCCGCATAATAACTAAGGCTTTAATCATACAATCTAATGTGAAAAGTAACTTCTTGCTCCTGGTAGTGTTACACTAAAACATAGTTCTTCAAAAACTTCAACATGGAAACTTAAGAAAAAAAAAAAAAGGAAACCAAAGCAAGACATCCAAAATGACCATTGGTATTTTTAGGGCTTCAACTGTCAAGGTGAGCAAACTTATAGGGCCCTGGGAAGAGGGAACATTACCTGACCACCTTCATTGGATTGGCCCATGACTGTGTGTGAGGCATTTTCTTATTGCTCATTAATGTAGATTGGCCTACCCCTGAGTAGGTGCTCTCACATGTGGGCCTGCACTGGATCAGCTGAACAATTGATTATGCAGTTTGTTTCTACAGCTTCAAATGCTGCTTCCAAGTTCCTACCCTGAGTCATGCCTTGGCTTTCCTGATTTATGGACTCTACAAATCAAACAAACCCTTCCTCCCCCAAATTGCTTTTGGTCAGTGTTTTATATCATTAATAAAGAAACAAACAAGGGGCTTTAATCAGTAGTATGAAGAAACAAGTTTCCATCTAGAAAATATGCTCTTGATGTTAAAAATCTAGGTTTCATTTCTAAACAAAGGATTCCAGTGCAAATATTAAAGTTTTGAATCTAAACCCAATAAAAAGTACGAGAGATTTATAAATCATGGGTATAAAAAGACCTTTGTGTAAGTATACCATTGCTCAGTCATTGAAGGTAAGAGACCTAAAATTTACTATTATGGTTAAACATGTATTCTTCAGTGCAGGAGAAATCTATAGGTTCATTTTCTCCAGACGGTTATCAGTATTAATGAAGTAATAACTTAAAATAGGAGAACTCTGAAATTAGTCAATAATGCAATGCAGTTCAGAATACAGAATATTATCATTCAAATTATGTGAAATTTGGCATTTCATATTAAGTATGTTAATACTATAATTGTAGAAGGCCACTTTAGATTCTTTACATCTTAACTATTAAATATGGTAGGTGCACTTAAGATATAATTTAAAGCAGGACAAGATCAGAGCCACAAGTTCCTGCTTCTTGCTCTTTTCTCCCTACAATTAATAATGCTTCCACTTGTTTTACTACCAAGATGGCACTTTTGATGTTTTTGAAATATTTCAAATAATACATTGTGGTCATGTAAAACATTTGAAATTCCAAGAATCAGCAATATGTATTTCTGAATTACCAGTTATGAATAGCAAATTAGGAAAGATGAGCATTTATAACTTCAGATTACAGGAGAATTGGTAATCAGAAATAAACATTTTGAAATTTTAAAAAGAAGATCATTTGTAAAATGGGAGACATCTTATAATCATAGCAACTTTCTTTGTATTATTTGAATTTAATTTTAAAGGGCCTTTATTAATTTTTTCAATTGTTTAAAGATTATATATCTTTAGTTTTAGTGAAATTAAAGTACCTTACTTTTATTATTTAGTTTACAGACAGATTTTCTGACACTGATAACAGCAGCTGTGAAGAGATGTGAAGCCTTTGTTCTGATTTCAACAGCCAAATTGTAAGGTACTACAGGCTATAGAATGATGGAGGAATGAAAAAGCACATTCCACATGGAAGGTCACAGGAAGAAAGGTCTCTACATGTTAAGAATTTGTCAGCTCATGGAGTTGAATAGCTCTTCTTTAAATCCAGTATATATCAAAAGGAGTGAAACATCCCTTATCCTCCAGAGGAACATACTTCCCTATCTTGCATTCTAGTTTTGTTTCTTTGCTTGGTTGATTTGTTTATGTGTGTTGTCGTTAATCATAAAATTATGATTTTTTTGCCAAAATAAAAACTTTCTACATTCAAACAAACTCCTCATCCATGTTACTTGCTTGTTGTCCAGTTTTCTTCACAATCACACTTCCTAATCGCAGGATCCTCATTTCTCCCGCTGATAGATACCACAGACCACAAACCTTCTTACAATCTGATGCTAAAGAAGTTTCCCTTAAATCTCTAAGGTGAGCAAGTTTCTACACCAGATTCCCATCCAATGTCAAGGATACATTAGACTTCCTTAAATCCAAAGGATTTCTTGATCCAAAGTTGACATTCCTCTTCTGGGTTTCTAGTTAGCTACCAGATCTAGTATGTAAAGCTGACAAAGTCATTGTCTCTCTCAGGAAAATTTATATCTCATGTATTCTTAAATATTCCTTGTATTTTCACAGTTTGAACAGATTTGAAGCATTAGTTTCTCCTTCCCATTCAGTCAGTACTGTGAAAATTTTACTGTTACCTACAAAAAACCTGTGTTTGTTTTTTTACATTTTATGTACTTTTTATCCGTTTTCCATTTTACTGTTATGCCTTCAAATGAATAAATTCTGCATCATTCCACAATGTAGTTTTTAATAGCTAATATTCTTTCACTTACTAATATTCAACATTTATAATGCTTACTGTGTACATTTCATTCAGCATCTCAAAGCCATCATTACCTACTTTAAAGCTTACACTATAATTTAGTATCATTTAACTTTCCTATAGTTCATCTTTACATAAGAAAATTTCTATTATTTTGTTTAAAAATGCATAATCAAGAGCTAAAAGTTGGAATAAAGGAAGTGAAATTGAAAAGCTCTATGTGTGAATTTATCTTAAATGATAGGAAATTTATAGAGCCATCTTTCTGATCTTCTTGCCTATAAACAATAATGAAGTTTCAAAGTTATAGGTTAAGAAATTGAGTTCCTTGTGTTAAATAAAATGTGCAGTTGGAGGATGAACAAAAACACTTACAGTGTGTATATAGTGAGATTTTCTGATCTCAAATTCCATAATTCTACTTTTAAGTGATTAATTCTAAACAATATTAGAGAAAAGCTTAATACCTCACATACTAAACAGAAAAATATTTTCAACATTAGGAAATAATTATTAAAAAATTAAAGTTATAAATTTGCATTCGGGGGAACCAATATTTCATTTTTTCTAATTATGAGATATAAACACATGGTATTAAAAGAAAATGTCATTTTTATAAAAAATGGTAAATAGGTTATATATATTAAAAAAATCTATATTTACCATATATGTACCTTGCTATAAAATACACCTTCATAGTTATATTGTATGTGGTTGCATGCTTCCTAACTGATTTCACTTTTAATTTTTTTCATTTATGCATTAATCAATTCGGGTCAGCATTATCATAATGTAATTTCACAAATGATGATAAAATGAAAACTGGTGCATGCACTCAATATGACATATTTGAACAACAAAATCACATCTGAAGCAGCATTACAGTGTTGAAGCAACTGAGTAATACCATATCTGGCTTTGCTCATAAAATTTCAGGTTATCTTAGCTGTCAAAAATCACAAAATTGCTTCCCTCTGAGCACAGCGGAGACAGCTAGGGCCACTTGTGTGCTCTCCACACCCCAGGACATTAGGATCACCTCGGGGTTAAAGAAGAGAGGCAGCCTGCTGTGAGAGTTCTGACCCCAGAACCCAGGAAGTGGATCAGAGCTCCAGTCTGCTAGACACCAGACTTGTAAGAGAAGAGCTTGCTGGCAGAGAGTGCTCTGATCACTGGATCTCTGAGGAGAGTTAATCTACCAGAACTGCTATCAGAGGCTAACAGAATTACAGGAGAATCAAGCTCAAACCAGTGACAGGTTGGACATTAACATCAGAATTCTCCAGATGGCAAAAGGCAAATGCAAGAATCTCACTAAGAGAA
Source organism: Mus minutoides (assembly GCA_902729485.2). NCBI lineage: Eukaryota > Metazoa > Chordata > Mammalia > Rodentia > Muridae > Mus > Mus minutoides. The sequence continues at coordinate 301,013 of LR750030.1, read as the reverse complement.
ACCAAGAACAATGGGCACCATCAGAACCCAGTATGCCCACTGCAATGAGTCCTGGATACCCCTACATTCCTGAAAAGCAAGACACGGATTTTAAATCATATCTCATCATGATGGTAGAAGATTATAAGAAGGACGTTAATAACACACTTAAAGAAATACAGGAGAACAATGCAAAACAGGCAGAAGCCCTTAAAGAAGAAAAACAAAAATTCTACAAGAGACTACAGGAGAAAACTGCTAAACAGTTAGAAGTCATTAAAGAGGAAATACAAAAGTCTCTCAAGGAATCACAAGAGAACACTGCTAAACATGTAGAAGCCCTTAAATAGCTACAGGCAAACACTGCTAAGCAGGTAGAAGAAATGCAAAAATCCCTTAAAGAACTACAGGAAAACAAAGCCAAACAGGTGATGGAATTGAAGAAAACCATTCAAGATCTAAAAATGGAAGTAGAAACACACACACACACACACACACACACACACACACACACACAAACACACACCCCAAAGAGAGACAACTCTGGATATAGAAACCCTAGGAAAAAAATCAGGAACCATAGATCAGCAACAGAATACAAGAGATGTAAGAGAGAATCTCAGGAGCAGAAGATTCCATAGAGATCATGGACACAACAACAACAACAACAAAAAACAACAAAAACAAAAACAAAAAAACAAAAAACAAAACAAAACAAAACAAAAAAAAAAAAAAAAAACGCAAAGTGCAAAAAGATCCTAACTCAAAACAACCAAGAAATTCAGGACACAATGAGAAGACCAAACCTACAGATAATAGGAGTAGATGAGAATGAAGATTCTCAACTTAAAGGACCAGCAAATATCTTCAACAAAATCATAGAAGATAACTTCCCATACCTAAAGAAAGAGATACCCATGAACATACAAGAAGCCTATAGAACTCCAAACAGACTGGACCAGAAAAGAAATTCCTCCTGACACATAGTAATCAGAACAACAAATGCACTAAATAAAGACAGAATATTGAAAGCAGTAAGGGAAAAAGTAACATATAAAGGCAAGCCTATTAGAAACACTCCAGATTTCTCACCAGAGATTATGAAAGCCAGAAGATCCTGGACAGATGTTATGCAGACACTAAGAGAACACAAATGCCAGCCCAGGCTACTATACTCAGCAAAACTGTCAATTACCATAGATGGAGAAACAAAAGTTTTTCATGACAAAACTAAATTCACACAATATCTTTCCATGAATCCAGCCCTTCAAAGGATAATAATGGGAAAACACCAACTCAAAGATGGAAACTACACCCCAGAAAAAAATAAGAAAGTAATCCTTTAACAAAACTAAAAGAAGACAGCCACAAGAACAGACTCCCATTTTTAACATCAAAAAAGACAGGAAGTAACACTAACTTTTTTTACTTTCTCTTAACATCAATGGACGCAATTCCCCAATAAAACCACATAGACTAATAGACTGGCTTCACAAACAAGACCCAATATTTTGCTGCTTACAAGAAACCCACCTCAGAGACAAAGACAGACACTACCTCAGAGTAAAAGACTGGAAAATAATTTTCCAAGCAAATGGCTCAAAGAAACAAGAAGTAGTTTAATATCAAATAAAATTGATTTACAACCTAAAGTTATCAAAAACAAAGAGGAGAGTCACTTCATATTCATCAAAGTTAAAATCCACCAAAATGAATTCTCAATTCTACATATCTATGTTCCAAATATAAGGGCAGCCACATTCATTAAAGAAAGTTTAGTAAAGCTCAAAGCACACAATAATACTGGGAAACTTCAACACCCCACTATCACTAATGGACAGATCCTGGAAACAGAAAATAAACAGATACATATGGACACTAACAAACAAATGGATTTAACAGATATTTATAGAACATTTTATCCTAAAAAGGATATAGTTTCTTCTCAGCACCTCATGGTACATCCTCCAAAATTGACCATATAATTGGTCACAAAACAGGCCTCCACAGATATAAAAATATTGAAATTATCCAATGCATCCTAACAGATCACCACAAACTAAGGCTGATCTTCAATAACAGAAGAAATAATAGAAAGCCAACATTCACGTGGAAACTGAACAATACTCTACTCAATGATACCTTGGTCAAGGAAGAAATAAGAAAAGAAATTAAAGACTTTTTAGAGTTTAATGAAAATGAAGCCACAAAGTACCCAAACTTATGGGACACAATGAAAGTAGTCCTAAGAGAAAAACTCATAGCCCTGAGTGACTTCAAATAGAAACTAGAGTGAGCATATACTAGCAGTCTGACAGCACACCTAGAAACTCTAGAATAAAGGAGGCAAATTCATCCAAGAGGAGTAGACTGCAGGAAATAATCAAACTCAAAGCTGAAATCAACCAAGTGGAAACAAAAAGAACTATTCAAAGAATCAACCAAACCAGGAGCTGGTTCTTTGAGAAAATCAACAAGATAGATAAACCCTTAGCCAGACTAACTAGAGGGCAGAGGGACAGTATTGAATTAACAAAATCAGAAATGAAAAGGAGACATAACAACTGATCCTGAGGAAATCCAAAAGATTATCAGATCCTACTACAAAAGCCTATACTCAACAAAACTGAAAAACCTGGATGAAATGGACAACTTCCTAGACAGATACCAGGTACCAAAGTTAAATCAGGATCAGATTAACAATCTTAACAGTCCCATTTCCCCTAAAGATATAGAAGCATTCATTAATAGTCTCCCAAGCAAAAAATGCCCAGGACCAGATGGGGTTAGTGCAGAGTTCTATCAGACCTTCAAAGAAGACCTAATTCCAAATCTCCTCAAGCTATTCCACAAAAAAGAAACAGAAGGTATTCTACCCAATTCTTTCTAGAAAGCCACAATTACTTTGATACCTAAACCATACAAAGATCCAAAAAGGAAAGAGAACTTTAGACCAATATCCCTTACGAATATTGATGCAAAAATACTCAATAAATTCCTCGCAAACGGAATTCAAGAACACATCAAAACAATCATCCATCATGACCAAGTAAGTTTCATCCTAGGGATGCAGGGATGGCTTAATATATGGAAATCCATCGAGGTAATCCACTATATAAGCAAACTCAAAGACAAAAATCACATGATCATCTCCTTGGATGCTGAGAAAGCATTTGACAAAATCCAGCACCCATTCATGATAAAAATCATGGAAAGATCAGGGATTCAAGTCCCATACCTAAACACAATAAAAGCAATATGCAACAAACGAGTAGCCAACATTAAAGTAAATGGAGAGAAGCTGGAAGCAATCCCACTAAAATCAGGGACTAGACAAGGCTGCCCACTTTCCGCCTACACATTCAATATAGTACTTGAAGTCCTAGACAGAGTAATTGGACAATGAAAGGGGATCAAGGGGATGCAAATTGGAAAGGAAGAAATCAAAATATCACGATTTGCAGATGATATGATAGTATATATATATATATATATATATATATATATATATATATATATATATATATATGTGACCCTAAAGATTCCACCACAGAACTCCTAAACCTGATAAACAGCTTCAGTGAACTAGCTGAATATAAAATTAACTCAAACAAATCAATGGCCTTTCTCTACACAAAGGATAAATAGACTGAGAAAGAAATTAGGGAAACACCACACTTCACAATAGTAAAATATCTTGGTGTGAATCTAAGGAAGTGAAAGAACTGTATGATAAGAACTTCAAGTCTTTGAAGAAAGAAATCCAAGTCGATCTCAGAAGATGGAAATATTTCCCATGCTCATGGATTGGCAGGATTAATATTGTCAAAATGGCTATCCTGCTGAATGCAATCTACAGATTTAATGCAATCCTCATTAAAATTCCAACTCAATTCTTCACTGAGATAGAAAGGGCAATTTGCAAATTCATGTGGAATAATAAAAAAACTTAGGATAGCAAAAACTATCCTCAACAATAAAAGAACCTCTGGTGTAATCTCCATGCCTGACCTCAAGCTGTACTACAGAGCAATTGTGATAAAAACTGCATGGTACTGGTATAACAACAGACAGGTAGACCAACAGAATAGAAATTAGACCCAGAAATGAACCTACACATCTTTGGTCACCTTATCTTTGACAAAGGACCTAAAACTATCCACTGGAAAAAAACAGCATTTTCAACAGATGGTGCTGGCACAATTGGCGATCAACATGTAGAAGAATGCAAATTGATCCTTTCCTATCTCCTTGTACAAAGCAAGTCTATGGATCAAAGACCTCCACATTAAACCAGAGACACTGAAATTCATAGGGGAGAAAGTAAGGAAAACCCTTGAACATATGGACACAGGGTAAAATTCCTCATCAGAACACCAATGGCCTGTGCTGTAAGATCACAAATCGACAAATGGGACCTTAAAAAATTGCAAAGCTTCTGTAAAGCAAAAGATATTGTCAATAAGACAAAATGGACACCGACATATTGGGAAAGAATTTTTGCCAATCCTAAATCTGATGGGAGGCTAATATCCAATATTTACAAAGAGCTCAAGAAGCTGAAATCCAGAAATTCAAATAACCCCATTAAAAAATGGGGTACTGGATGCTGGTGAGATGGCTCAGCGGGTAAGAGCACCCGACTGCTCTTCTGAAGGTGATAAGTTCAAATCCCAGCAACCACATGGTGGCTCACAACCATCCATAACGAGATCTGGCTCCCTCTTCTGGAGTGTCTGAAGACAGCTACAGTGTACTTACATATAATAAATAAAATAAATCTTTAAAAAAAATGGGGTACTGAGCTAAACAAAGAATTCTCAACTAAAAATGCCAAAGGGCTGAGAAGCACCTTAAAAAATGTTAGAAATCAGCCAGGCGTGGTGGCGCATGCCTTTAATCCCAGCACTCGGGAGGCAGAGGCAGGCGGATTTCTGAGTTCGAGGCCAGCCTGGTCTACAAAGTGAGTTCCAGGACAGCCAGGGCTATACAGAGAAACCCTGTCTCGAAAAACCAAAAAAAAAAAAAAAAAAAAAAAATGTTCGAAATCCTTAATCATCAGAGAAAAGCAAATCAAAACCACCCTGAGATTTCACCTCACACCAGTCAGAATGGCTAAGATAAAAAATTCAGGTGACAGTGGATGCTGGCAATGATGTAGATAAAGAGGAATACTCCTTCATTGCTGGTGGAATTGCATGCTGGTACAACCACTCTGGAAATCAATCTGGCAGTTTCTCAGAAAACTGGACATAGTACTACCAAAAGATCCAGCAATACCTCTACTGGGCATATACCCAGAAGATATTCCAACTGGTTACAAAGACTCATGCTCCACTATGTTCATATCAGCCTTATTTATAATAGCCAGAAGCTGGAAAGAACCCAGATGCCGCTTAACAGAGGAATGAATACAGAAAATGTGGTACATTTACACAATGGAGTACTACTCAGCTATTAAAAACAATGAATTTATTAAATTCTTGAGCAAATGGATGTATCTGGAGGATATCATCCTGAGTGAGGTAACCCAATCACAAAAGAAGTCACTTAATATGCACTCACTGATAAGCAGATATTAGCCCAGAAACCTAGAATACCCAAGATACAATTTCTAAAACACAAGAAAATCAAGAAAGACCAACGTGTGGATACTTCATTCCTCCTTAGAATAGGGATTAAAATATACATGGAAGGAGGTGCAGAGAAAAAGTTTGGAGCTAAAATGAAAGGATGGACCATCCAAAGAGTGCCCCACCTGGGTGGTCCATCACATAATCAGCCACCAAATGCAGACACTCCTGCATACACCAGCAGGATATTGCTGAAAGGACCCTGATATAGGTGTTTCCTGTGAGGCTTTGACAGTTTCTGAAAAATACAGAAGTAGATGCTCACAATCATCTATAGGGCAGAACACAGGGTCCCCAATGTAGGAGCTAGAGAGCGTACCCAAGAGCTGTAGGGGTCTGCAACCCAATAGATGGAACAATAATATGAACTAATCAGAAACCCCTGAGCTCATGTCTCTAGCTGCATATGTATTAGAAGATGGCCTAGTTGGCCATTATTGGGGAAGAAAGGCCCTTGTTTTAACAATGTTTATATGCCCCAGTATAGGGGAATGCCAGGGCCAAGTAGTGGAAGTGGGTGGGTAGGGGAGCACGGTGGGGGGAGGGTATAGGGGACTTATGGGATAACACTTGAAATGTAAATGAAGAAATTATCTAATAATAAATAAATTTCAAAATTAATTTATACAAGCAAACGATAAATAGATAAGTTATCCTGCAGAAAAATGGTTAAGTAGAAGGAGATGAAATACTAAAGGATAATTAACAGTAAACCAAAGTTGTATATTTGTCCTGTTGACCCAGGAGATGTCAAGTTCCTGACTTTTTCATTTCTATAATGCACTAGCATATATTATGAAACATTTTAATATTTGCATAACCAAGTCTATAAGAGGAAGTGGATTTGGTTAGTTGTACTTCAATATTTGTTGAAAAGAGTATTCCTGTCATTCAGTACTAGTTCCTGTTCAGTTCAAAACTTGAAATTAGTGCTTTTCACACCATTTATAAGAGAAGCTTCTTGATGCTCAAGGTGGAACATAATTCAGAAATCCATAACTTGTCAAGAATAAATGTTGGTGATGTATGTCATCCTAAGGGGGACAGGAATCCAGTATTCAGGAAATATTTTAGAAGATGAGAAGAATATGAAATGCAAAGAAAGGGAATGAGCTTAGCAAAAATGTGCTTCTCATGAGAATGCATTTGCATTCCAGAAAGCCGATGCTTTCGTGATTATCTGCACAAGATTTGCAAAGTTTGAACCCATCAGAAGTTGTTCATGTAGTCAGGAGGGTCTACTTGCAAAAAAATTATTGTGGGAGATGAGTGCCATTTTCTTCAGTAGCACTGATAAGTTTTTCTTTTTCCTGTAAATAGCCTCCTATTCATGCTGACACAAGATTTTTTAAAATGAATTTAAGTGAATACATCAAAATGAGATATGAAACAGGGATGGGTGCTTGAGAAAAAAGTTCCAGTAAGAAAGGAAGACGTTTATCCTTTGTATACAAAGGATGAACTGGCTGAGAAAGATATCAGGGAAACATCACCCTTCACAATAGTCACTAACAATATAAAATATCTTGGTGTGACGCTTATGAAGGAAGTGAAAGATTTGTATGACAAGAACTTCAAGTCTCTGAAGAAAGAAATTGAGGAAGATCTCAGAAGATGGAAGGATCTCCCATGCTCATGGATTGGCAGAATCAATATAGTAAAAATGGCTATCGTGCCAAAAGCTATCTACAGATTCAATGAAATCCCCATCAAAATTCCAACTCAATTCTTCAAGGATCTAGAAAAGACAATTAGCAAGTTCATCTGGAATAACAAAAAACCTAGACTAGCGAAAACTCTTCTCAACAATAAAAGAACCTCTGGTGGAATCACCATGCCTGACCTCAAGCTGTACTACAGAGCAATCATAACAAAAACTGCATGGTACTGGTACAGCAAC
>LR750030.1:269054-293401 GCA_902729485.2 Mus minutoides | reverse complement strand
GCCTTGAAGATATGGGCACTGGGGAAAAATTCCTGAACAAAACAGCAAAGGCTTGTGCTGTAAGATCAAGAATTGACAAATGGGACCTCATAATGTTGCAAAGCTTCTATAAGACAAAAGAGACTGTCAACAAGACAAAAGGGCCACCAACGTATTGGGAAAGGATCTTTACCAATCCTAAATCAGATAGGGGACTGATATCCAATATATATAAAGAACTCAAGAAGGTGGACACCAGAAAATCAAATATCCCCATTAAAAAGTGGGGCACAGAGTTAAACAAAGAATTCTCAACGGAGGAATACCGAATGGCTGAGAAACACTTGAAAAAATGTTCAACATCCTTAATCATCAGGGAAATGCATATCAAAACAACCCTGAGATTCCACCTCACACCAGTAAGAATGGCTAAGATCAAAAATTCAGGTGACAACAAATGCTGGCGTGGATGTGGAGAAAGGGGAACACTCCTCCATTGTTGGTGGGAATGCAAGCTGGTTCCACCACTCTGGAAATCAGTCTGGCAGTTCCTCAGAAAATTGGACATAGTACTACTGGAAGATCCTGCAATACCTCTACTGGGCATATATCCAGAAGATATTCCATCTGGTAATAAGGACACATGTTCCACTATGTTCATAGCAGCCTTATTCATAATAGCCAGAAACTGGAAAGAACCCAGATGTCCCTCAACAGAGGAATTGATACAAAAATTTGGTATATTTACACAATAGGGTACTACTCAGCTATTAAAAACAATAAATATATGAAATTCCTAGGCAAATGGATAGGTCTAGAGGCCATCTTCCTGAGTGAAGTAACCCAATCACAAAAGAACTCACATAACATGTACTCACTGATATGTGGATATTAGCCCAGAAACCTCCACTACCCAAGATACAATTTACTAAACACATGAAACTCAAGAAGAAGGAATAACAAAATATGGACATGTCACCCCTTCCTAGAATTAAGAACAAAGCACACATTGAAAGAGTTACAGAGATCATGTGTGAAGCGGAATCCAAAGGATGGACCCAATGACTGCGGCTGCCAGGGATCCATCCCACAGTCAGCCACCAAACATAGACACTATAGCATATGCCAGCAAGATAGTGCTGAAAGGGCCAGGATTTAGCTGTCTTGTGGGAGACTATACCAATGCCTGGCAAACATGGAGGTGGAAGCTCACAGTCAGCTATTAGATGGAACACAGGGTTCCCAAGAAAGGAGCTAGAGAAAGTACCCAAGGAGCTGAAGGGGTCTTCAACCCTATAGGTGGAAGAATAACATGAGCTAACTAGTACCCCCTGAGCTCATGTCTCTAGTTGCATATATAGAAGAGGATGGCCTAGTTGGCCATCATTGGGAAGAGAGGCCCCTTGGTCATGTAGACTTTATATGCCCCAGTACAGGGGAACGCCAGGGCCAAGATATGGGAGCGGGTGGGTAGGGAAGCAGGGCCGGGAAGGGGGAGGGTATAGGGAACTTTCTGGATAACACTTGAAATGTAAATGAAGAAAATATCTAATAAAAGTTGGAAAAAAAAAAGAATAGCGATAAAATAAAAATAAATAAATAAAAAAAGAAAGGAAGATGTATGAGAGGATGAAATGAGCAAGAAAATGACTAAAATTCATTTTTTAAACATATGAAACTGAAAAATAAAAATGTAAGAAGAAACTTTAGAAAATCCAATCTTTCAACCAAAACAAACAAAAAAAAATTTTGGTAGAAGGGGCTGAAACATATGCCATTGTGATGAAGAATAAGTTAACAATGAAGTTAAGAATCAGGATCTACACAAGAAAAACCCATCATTCTAAGGGCTGTATCAAGGTATTGATCCATATGTGGAGATTGACATTTTGCTTACCATAACATCTTGTCTCATGGGACCATAAGCCAACTTCTGTGTGAAGAAAGTACAGAAATGAAGATGAGATTGATTCTCTTCATATATGATGGACTCTGGGCCTTCACTAAGTTGCTCACCTCGTCTAACCACTAAATTTCAACAATCACATGCTTCCCAAAATAGACAAAAGCAAGATGAAAAAAAAATCAGGATCTACAGGGAAAAAACGAGGCTCATGTTGTAAAGTTATAATCAGAATAATTTTTAAAATTTTTATTGGTTATTTATTTCCTTCTGTTTTTTATTAGAATTTTTCTTCATTTACATTTCAAATGATATCCCAAAAGTCTCCTATAACCTCCCCCACCCCCACCCTGCTCCCCTACCCACCCACTCCCACTTCTTGGCCCTAGCATTCCCCTGTACTGGGCATTAAAAGTTTGCAAGACCAAGGGGCCTCTCTTCCCAATGATGGCCAACTAGGCCATCTTCTGCCACATATACAGCTAGAGACACGAGTTCTGGTGGTACTAGTTAGTTCATATTGTTGTTCCACCTATATGGTTGCAGACCTCTTCAGCTCCTTGGGTACTTTCTCTAGCTCCTCCTTTGTGAACCCTGTGCTCTATCCAATAGCTGACTGTGAGCATCCACTTCTGCATTTGCCACGCACTGGCATAGCCTCACACGAGACAAATATATCAGGGCCCTTTCAGCAAAATCTTGCTGGCATATGCAATAGTGTCTGCATTTGGTGACTGATTTTGGGATGGATCCCCAGCTGCAATAGTCACTGGTTGGTCCATCCTTTTGTCTCAGCTCTACACTTGATCTCTATAACTCCTTACATGTGTGTTTTGTTCCTAATTCTATGAAGGGACGAAGTGTCCACACTTTGGTCTTTATTCTTCTTGAGTTTCATATGTTTTGCAAATTGTATATTGGGTATTCTAAGTTTCTGGGCTATATATACTTATCAGTGAGTACATGTTATGTGAGTTCTTTTGTGATTGGGTTACCTCACTCAGGATGCTACCCTCCAGATCCAACCATTTGTCTAGGACTTTCATAAATTCATTGTTTTTAATAGCTGAGTAGTATTCCATTGTATAAATGTACCACATTTTCTCTATCCATTCCTCTGTTGAGGGACATCTGGGTTCTTTCCAGCTTCTGGCTATTATAAATAAGGCTACTACAAACATAGTGGAGCATGTGACCTTATTACCAGTTGGAACATCTATTGGATATATGCCCAGGAAAAGTATTGCAGGATCCTCTGGTAGTACTATGTCCAATTTTCTGAGGAACCTCCAGACTGATTTCCAGAGTGGTTGTACAAGCTTGCAATCCCACCAACAAGGGAGGAGTATCCCTTTTTCTCCACATCCTCGCCAGCATGTGCTGTCACCTGAATTTTTGATCTTAGCCATTCTGACTGGTGGGAGGTGGAATCTCAGGGTTGTTTTGATTTGCATTTCGTTGATGATTAAGGATGTTGAACATTTTTTCAGGTGCTTCTCAGCCAGTCATTGTTCCTCAGTTGAGAATTCTTTGTTTAGTTCTATGCCCCATTTTTAATGGGGTTATTTGATTTTCTGCAGTCCACCTTCTTGAGTTCTATATATATCTCTATATCTCTATATCTCTATATCTCTATATCTCTATATCTATATCTCTATCTATCTCTATCTATCTATCTATCTATCTATCTATCTATCTATCTATCTATCTATCTATCTATCTATCTATCTATCTATCTAGGATATTAGTCCCCTATCAGATTTAGGATTGGTAAAAATCCTTTTCCAATCTGCTGGTGGTCTTTTTGTCTTATTGACAGTATCTCTTGCCTTACATAAGCTTTGCAACTTTATGAGGTCCCATTTGTCAATTCTTGATCTTATATCACAGGTCATTGCTCTTCTATGCAGGAATTTTTCCCCAGTGCCCATATCTTCAAGGCTTTTCATCACTTTCTCCTCTATAAGTTTCAGTGTCTCTGGTTTTATGTGGAGGTCCTTCAACCACTTCTTCATGATAACCTCCATTTGTGCCAGCACCATTTGTTGAAAATGCTGTCTTTTTTCCACTATATGATTTTAGCTCCCTTGTTGAAGATCAGGTGACCATAAGAGTGTGAATTCATTTCTGGGTTTTCAATCCTATTCCATTGATCTACCTGTTTGTTGCTGTACCAGTACCATGCAGTTTTATCACTATTGCTCTGTAGTACAGCTTGAGGCCAGGCATGGTGATTCCACCAGAGGTTCTTTTCTTGTTGAGAAGATTTTTTGCTATCCTAGCTTCTTTGTTATTCCAGATGAATTTGCAAATTGCCCTTTCTAATTTTTTGAAGAATTGAGTTGCAATTTTGATGGGGATTGTATTAAATCTATACATAGCTTTAGGCAAGGTAGCCATTTTGACTATATTAATCCTGCCAATCTATGAGCATGGGAGATATTTCCATCTCATCTTGGATTTCTTTCTTCAGAGACTTGAAGTTCTTATCATACAGATCTTTCACTTCCTTAGAGTCACATCAAGATATTTTATATTATTTGTAACTATTGTGAAAGGTTTTGTTTCCCTAATTTCTTTCTCAACCTATTTATCCTTTGTGTAGAGAAAGGCCATTAATTTGTTTGAGTTAATTTTATATCCAGTAACTTCACTGAAGCTGTTTATCAGGTTTAGGAATTCTCTGGTGGAATTTTTGAGTTCACTTATATATACTATCACATCATCTGCAAATAGTGATATTTTGACTTCTTCCTTTCCAATTTGTATCCATTTGACCTCCTTTTGTTGTCCAATTGTTCTGGTTAGGACTTCAAGTACTATATTGAATATGTAGGGAGAAAGTGGGCAGCCTTGTCTAGTCCCTGATTTTAGTGGGATTGCTTCCAGCTTCTCTCCATTTAGTTTGATGCTGGCTACTTGTTTGATGTAGATTGCTTTTATTATGTTTAGGTAAGGGCCTTGAATTCCTGATCTTTCCAATACCTTTATCATGAATGGGTGTTGGATTTTGTCAAATGCTTTCTCAGCATCTAAGGAGATAATCATGTGGTTTTTGTCTTTGAGTTTATTTATATAGTGGATTACGTTGATGGATTTCTGTATATTAAACCATACCTGCATTCCTGGGATGAAGCCTACTTGGTCATGATGGATGATAGTTTTGATGTATTCTTGGATTTGGTTCGTGAGAATTGTATTGAGTATTTTTGCATCTATATTCATAAGGGAAATTGGTCTGAAGTTCTCTATCTTTTCTGTGTCTTTATATGGTTTAGGTATCAGAGTAATTATAGCTTCATAGAATGAATTGGGTAGAGTACCTTCAGTTTCTATTTTTTGAATATTTTGAGAAAAACTGGAATTAGGTCTTCTTTGAACATCTGATAGAACTCTACACTAAACCCATGTGGTCCTGGGCATTTTTTTTTTTTTTTTTTTTTTTTTTTTTTTTTTTTTTTTTTTTTTTTTTTTTTTTTTTTTTTTTTTTTTTTTTGGTTGGGGGACTATTAATGACTTCTTCTCTTTCTTTAGGGGATATAGGACTGTTTAGGTCATTAATCTGATCCTGATTTAACTTTGGTACTTGGTATCTGTCTAGAAATTTGTCCATTTCATCCATGTTTTGTACTTTTGTTGAATATACCTTTTTGTAGAATGATCTGATGGTGTTTTGGATTCCCTCATGATCTGTTGTTATGTCTCCCTTTTCATTTCTTATTTTGTTAATTAGGATTCTGTCCCTGTGCCCTCCAGTGAGTCTGGCTAAGGGTTTATCTATCTTATTGATTTTCTCAAAGAAAAAGCTCCTGGTTTGGTTCATTCTTTGAATAGTTCTTTTTGTTTCCACTTGGTTGACTTGGTCTCTGAGTTTGATTATTTCCTGTCATTACTCCTCTTGGGTGAATTTCCTTTTAGGTGTGCTGTCAAGCTGCTAGTGTATGCTCTCTCCAGTTTCTTTTTGTGGGCACTCAGAGCTATGAATATTCCTCTTAGTAATACCTTCACTAAATCCCATAATTTTGGGTATGTTGTGGCTTCATTTTCATTAAACTCTAAAAAGTCTTTAAATTCTTTTTTTATTACTTCCTTGATCAAGTAATCAGTGAGTAGAGTGTTGTTCAGTTTCCATGTGAATGTTGGCGTTCTATTATTTATGTTGTTATTGAAGATCAGCGTTAATCCATGGTTATCTGATAAGATCCATGGGATGATTTCAATATTTTTGTATCTGTTGAGGCCTGTTTTGTGGGCAAATATATGGTCATTTTTGGAGTAGGTACCATGACATGCTGAGAAGAAGATATATCCCTTTCTTTTAGGATAAAATGTTCTATAGATATGTGTTAAATCCATTTGTTTCATAGCTTCTGTTAGTTTGACTGTGTCTCTGTTTAGTTTCTGTTTCCAGGATCTGTCCATTAATGAGAGTGGGGTGTTGAAGTCTCCCACTATTATTGTGTTGAGGTGCAATGTGTGCTTTGAGCTTTACTAAAGTTTCTTTAACGAATGTGACTGCCCTTGCATTCAGAGCATAGATATTCAGAATTGAGAGTTCCTCTTGGAAGATTTTACCTTTGATGAGTATGAAGTGCCCCTCCTTGTCTTTTTTTGATAATTTTGGGTTGAAAGTCAATTTTATTCAATATTAGAATGGCTACTCCAGCTTGTTTCCTCAGACCGTTTGCCTGGAAAATTGTTTTCCAGCCTTTCACTCTGAGGTAGTGTCTGTCATTTTTCCTGAGGTGTGTTTCCTGTAAGCACCAAAATGTTGGGTCTTGTTTCTGTAGCCAGTTTGTTAGTCTATGCCTTTTTATTGGGGAATTGATTCCATTGATATTAAGAGATATTAAGGAAAGTAATTGTTGCTTCCTGTCACTTTTGTTGTTAGAGTTGGGATTCTGTTTTTGTGGCTTTCTTCTATTAGGTTTGTTTAAGGATTACTTTCTTACTTTTGCTATCGAGTAATTTCCATACTTGTATTGGTGTTTTTCCATTATTATCCTTTGAAGGGCTGTATTCGTGGAAAGTTATTGTGTGAATTTGATTTTGTCATGGAATACTTTTTTTTCTACATCTATGGTAATGGAGAGTTTTGCTGGGTATAGTAACCTGGGCTGGCATTTGTGTTCTCTGAGTGTCTGCATAACATCTGTCCAGGATCTTCTGGCTTTCATAGTCTGTGGTGAGAAGTCTGGAGTAATTCTAATAGGCCTGCCTTTATGTGTTACTTGACCTTTTTCCCTTACTGCTTTTAATATTCTGTCTTTATTTAGTGCGTTTGTTGTTCTGATTATTATGTGTCAGGAGAAATTTTTTTTCTGGTCCAGTCTATTTGGAGTTCTGTAGGCTTCTTTTATGATTATGGGCATCTCTTTCTTTAGGTATGGGAAGTTTTCTTCTATAATTTTGTTTAAGATATTTGCTGTCCCTTTAATTTGAAGATTTTCATTCTTATCTACTCCTATTATCGGTAGGTATGGTCTTCTCATTGTGTCCTGGATTTCCTGGATATTTTGAATTAAGGTCTTTTTGCATTTTGCATTTTGCATTTTCTTTGATTGCTGTGTCCATGATCCCTATGGTATCTTCTGCACCTGAGATTCTCTCTTCCATCTCTTGTATTCTCTTGCTGATCCTCGTATCCATGGTTTCTGATTTCTTTCCTATGGTTTCTATCTCCAGGGTTATCTCCTTTTGGATTTTCTTTATTGTTTCTACTTCCATTTTTAGATCCTGGATGGTTTTGTTCTATTTCATTGCCTGTTTGGTATTGTTTTCCCTTAACTCTCCAAGGGATTTTTGTGTTTCCTCTTTAAATGCTTCTAGTTGTTTACCTGTGCTTTCCTGTATTTCCTTCTTAAAGTCCTCCATCATCATCATGAGAAGTGACTTTAGATCCATGTCTTGCTTTTCTGGTGTGATGGTGTATCCAGTACTTGCCATTGTGGGAGAGTTTAGTTCTGATGATGTCAAGTAACCTTGGTTTCTATTGCTTCTGTTCTTACACTTGCCTCCTGCCATCTGATTATCTCAAATGCTTGCCATCCTCCATGTATCTGATTGGAGTCTGTCCTTCTTATAATCCCTGTTGGTTCTGGACTCATCCAAGTCCAGCTGTCACTGTGATCCTTTGATTGTGGGCTCTTGTGAACCTGAGATTCTGTGTGTGTCTGAGTTCTTGGCAGTCAAGGTCCACTGAGACCCTGAAATACTGGTGTGACCCAGCTCCTGTTATCCTGGGATACTGTTGTCCTAAGATCCTGGGCATGTTACAGTGCCTGGGAGTGGTTTCTCCTTTAAGGATTGTGGGTCTGTCTGGGTTGTGGTCCCATGATCATGTGGAGAGTCCTCTAAGGACCATGGGCGTGCCCGCCAACCCTGCGCCCAAGGTGACCTGGTGCTGGTGCACACTGGTAGGGACTTGTGCCCCTGGTCTGGCTGATCCTCTGCTTCCCCCATGCTGTTTCAGGTCCCACTGTTGTATTGGAACAGAATTTATGTTCCACTCGGCAGTGGTGCCAAGATTCTGTGAAGAGTCCTCTAGGGACCGTGGGGGTGTCCGCCGACCCTGTACCCAAGGTGACCAGGTGGTGGCGCTGACCGGAAGGGACCTGTGCCCCTGGTCTGTTATTGGTTATTTTATTTATTTATTTACATTTCAAATGTTGTTCCCCTTTCCTGGTTTCCTCTCCAAACAACCCCATCCCACTCCTCCCTCCAGACTCCACTAGGGTGCTCTCCTACCCACCAGCCCATTTCTACCCCACCACCCTAGCATTCCCCTATATTGGAGCCTCAAGCCTTCACAAGGACAAGGTCTTCCCCTCACTTTGATGCCAGACAAGCCCATCCTATGCTACACATGCAGCTAGAGGTATAGGTCTCTCATTGTGTATTCATTGGTTGATGCTTTAGTCCCTGGGAGCTCTGAAGAGTCTAATTGGTTGATGTTGTTGTTCTTTGTATGAGGTTGCAAACCCCTTTGGCTCCTTCAGGTCTTCCCCTAACTCCTCCATTGAGGTCCTCCTGATGCGTCTGATATTTGGCTGCAAGTCTCCCCATAGTGAGCCTCTCAGAAGACATCTATATCAGGATCCTTTCAGCAAGCACTTCTTAGCATTAGCAATAGTGTCTAGGTTTGGTGGCTACATATGAGATGGATCCCCAGGTTGGGCAGTATCTAGATGGCCTGCTTCACTCTCTGCTGCACTATTTGTCCCTGTATTTCTTTTAGACAGGAGCAATTATGGATTAAAATTTTAAGAAGGATGAGTGGTCCCATCCTTCAACTAGGGGTCTTGCCCATTCCTAACCTCTGGATATGGACTCTACAGGTTCTTTCTCCCCTTTGTTAGGTATTTCCGCTAATGCCATCCCTGTTGGGTCCTAGGACCTTCATGGTTTCCTGGTGTCTGGGACTTTCTGTTGGCTATGCCCAGTTCCCTATGTCCCATTGCTACACATCTCTGTTTAAATTCCTGACCTTCTGTATATCATCTCTGCCTCCTCCTACATCTCATCCTGCAAACCCTTTTTTCCTCTTCCCGTCCTCTCTTCATCCCATGTCCTGCCCACCCTCAACATCCTATAATTATTTTGTTTCACATTCTAAGTAGGACTGAGGCAACCCCACTTTGGTCTTTCTTCTCCTTGACCTTCATGTGGTCCATGAATTGTATCAAGGTATTCCACACTCTTTGTCTAATATCCATTTATCAGTGAATACATACCATGTGTGTTATTTTGTGACTGAATTACCTCACTCAGGATGATATTTTCTAGATCCTTCCATTTGCCAGTGAATTTCATTAAATTATTGTTTCAATAGCTGAGTAGTATTCCATTGTGTAAATGTGTAAATATAACACATTTTCTGCAGCCATTCTTCTCTTGGGGGACATGTGGGTTGTTTCTAGCTTCTAACTAAAATAAATATTGCTTTTATGAACATAATGGAGCATTGTCCTTATTACATGTTGGAGAATTTTCTGGGTATCTGCACAAGAGTGGTATAGCTGGGTCCTCAGGTAGCACTAGGTTCAATTTTCTGAGGAAATTCTAGACTGATTTCCATAGTGACTCTACCAACATGCAATCCCAACAGCAATAGAGGAGTGTTCATCTTTCTCCATATCCTTGCCAGCATCTGCTGTCACCTGAATTTTTTATCTTAGCCTTTCTGACTGGTGTGAGGTGGAATCTTAGGGTCATTTTGATTTGCATTTCCTTGATGACTAAGGATGCTAAACACTTCTTTAAGTGCTTCTCAGCCATATGAGATTCCTCAGTTAAGAATTCTCTGTTTAGCTCTGTATTCCATTTTTTAAAAGGATTATTTATTTCTCTGGAGTATAACTTCTTGAATTTTTTGTGTACATTGGATATTAGCCCTCTATTGGATGTAGACTTGATAACTTTCCCAAACTGTGGGTTACAATTTTGTCCATTGACAGTGTCGTTTGATTTACAGAAGCTTTTCAATTTGATCAGGTCTCATTTGTCAATTGTTGATCTTAGGGCATAAGCCAGGAAATTTCCCCCTTTGCTCATGTGTTTGAGGGTCTTCCCACTTTCTCTTCTATTAGATTCAGTGTGTCTGGTTTTGTGGAGGTCCTTGATACACATGGACTTGATCTTTGTACCTGGGAGAATATGCAATTTTCTACATTATAACCTCCACTTCAGACAACACCATTTGCTAAATATGCTGTCTTTTTCCCACAAGACAGCATTATTTTTTAATGGAAAAAAAAAACAAACTCAAAGCAGTATTACTAAAACCAAGCAAGAAAGAAGAGTGACAATTCTGCTAACTCTTAGTTAGAACAATTGTTATTTATCTACTACAAGTCCACATTACCCAAGGCAGTAAGACAAAAGAAAGTGCTACACGTAGGAAAAAAAAGTCATTATCACAACTTGTGGATGATATGAGCATATGTGCTTATGTTTAAGGAGACATAAACTTCACAAGAAAACTCAGAACTTTAGACACATACAGCAAACATGAACACACTTAAGCAACATACAAACACCAGGTTCTTTCAGATATACCAGTAATGAACAAGGTAAAAACCTACAGAATTAATATACTAGTAGTGAACATGCTACACCAGACATCAATAAAGTAATCACAGCCATGGAGTATATCTAACAAAGGAAGTGAATTTATTCTATGGAAAAATTTAAAACCCCAAAATTACATTAAAAAATACTGAAAGTTAGAATGAGCCCTTATGATCATGGACTGACAGAGTTCACTTGGGAAAGTGGTTTACAATACAAAGCAACCTATAGGATCAATGAAAGCTGCATCAAAGTTCCATTCTCCTTGCTCATAAACATAGATGAAAAAAGCTTGAGATAAACAAAGCAATTCTGAGGAAAAAAAATGCTGCAGTCAAGAGAACACATCAAAATGATCACCATTCATGGTCAAGTAGGCTTCATCCCAGGGATGCAAGGATGATTCAAGATACAGAAATTCATCAATGTAATATACTATATAAAGAAAGTCAAAGACAAAAACCACATGATCATCTCATTAGGTGCTGAGAAAGTACTTGACAAAATCTTACACCCGTTCTTGATAGAAGTCTTGGAAAGTTCAGGAATTCAAGGTCCATACCTATACATAATAAAAGCAATATACAGTAAACCAGTAGCCAACATCAAACTAAATGGAGAGAAACTTGAAGCAATACCACTAAAATCAGGGATTAGACAAGGCTGCCCACTCTCTCCCTACCTATTCAATATAGTACTCTAAATCCTAGCCTGAGCAATTAGACAAAAAAAAGGGGCTCAATGCAATACAAATTGGCAAGGAAGAAGTCAAAATATCCCTATTTGCAGATGATAATAGTATATTAAAGTTAACCCAAAAATTCCACCACAGAGCTCCTAAACCTGATAAACAACTTCAGTGAAGTAGCTAGATATAAAATTAACTCAAACAAATCAGTGGCCTTTCTCTACCCAAAGGATAAGCAGGCTGAGAAAGAAATTAGTGAAACAACACACTTTGATATTGTCACAAATAATTTAAAATACCTTAGTGTGACTCTAACTCAGGAAGTAAAAGATCAGTATGATAAGAACTTCAAGTCTCTGAAGAAAGAAATTGAAGTTCTCAGAAGATGGAAAGACCTCCCATTTGCCTGGATTGCCAGGATTAATTAATATAGTAAAAATGGCTATCTTGCTGAAAGCAATCTACAGATTCAACGCAATCCCCAACAAAGTTCCAATTCAATTTATAGAGTTAGAAAACGTAATTTTCATACTCATCTGGATTAACAAATATCTTGGATAGCAAAAACCATTCTCAACAATAAAACAACCTCTGGTAGAATCACAATCTCTAACCTCAAGCTGTACTACAGAGCAATTGTGATAAAAACTGCATGGTACTAGTACAGTAACAGACAGGTAGATCAATGGAATAGAATAGAAGACCTAAAAAGGAACCCATACACCTATGGTCACTTGAACTTTATCAAAGGAGCTAAAACCATCCAGTGGAAAAAAGACAGCCTTTTCAACAAATGGTACTGGCTCAACTGGTGTTTAGCATGTGGAAGAATGTGAATTGATCTGTTCTCTCCTTGTACAAAGCTCAAGTCTAAGTGGATCAAGGACCTCTACATAAAACCAGAGACACTGAAACTTACAAAGGAGAATGTGGGGGAATAACCTCGAATATATGGGCTCCTGAACAGAACAGCACTGCCCTATGCTGTAAGGTCAAGAATCAACAAATGAGATCTCATAAAATTGCAAAGCTCCTGTAAAGCAAAGAACACTGTCAATAAGACAAAAAGGCAACCAACAGACTGGGAAAGGATATTTACTAATCCTTTATCTGATAGGGGTAATATCCAGTATATACAAATAACTCAAGAAGTTAATCTCCAGAAAACCAAATAACCCTATTAAAAATGGGGTACAGAGCTAAACAAAAATTCTCAACTGAGGAATACCGAATGGCTGGGAAGCACCTAAAACATTTTTCAACACCCTTAGTCATCAGAGAAATGCAAATCAAAACAACCCTGAAATTCCACCTCACACCAGTCAGAAGGCTAACATCAAAAACCCAGGTGACAGCAGATGCTGATGAGGATGTGGAGAAAGAGGAATACTCCTCAATTTTAGGTGGGGTTGCAAGCTGGTACAACCACTCTGGAAATCCCTTTGGCATTTCCTCAGAAAATTGGACATAGTACTACTGGAAGATTCAGCAATACCACTCCTGGGCATATACCAAGAATATGCTCCAACATGTAATAAGGACACATACTACACTATGTTCATAGCAGCCTTATTTATAATAACAAGAAACTGGAAATAAGCCAGATGTCCCTCAACAGAGGAATGGGTACAGAAATTCTTGTACATTTACACAATGGAGTACTGCTCAGCTATTAAAAACAATGAATTCATGAAATTCTTAGGCAAATGGATGGAACTAGAAAATATCATCCTGAGTTAGGTAATCCAATCACAAAAGAACACACATGATATGTACTCACTGAGAAGTGGATATTAGCCCAGAAGATCAGAATACCCAAAACATGATTTGCAAATTATATAAAACTCAAGAATCAGGAAGACCAAAGTATGGACACTTTGATCTTTCTTTGAATAGGGAACAAAATACCCATGGAAGGAGTTACAGAGACCAAGTTTGGAGCAGAGACTGAAGGCATGACCATCCAGAGACTGTCCTACCTGGGGTAAATCCCATAAACCACACCCAAACTCAGACACTATTGCAGATACCAACAAGATCTTTCAGACAGGAGATTGTTATAGCTGTCTCCTGAGAGGCTCTGCCATTGCCTGACTAATACAGAAGTAGATGCTCACAGTCATCCATTAGACAGAGCACATAGTCCCCAACAAAGGAGATATAGAAAGTATCCAAGGAGCTGAAGGGTTTTTGAAGTCCCCTAGGAGTAAAAACAATACGAACTAAACAGAAACCCCAGAGCTTCTTGGGACTAATCTACCAATCAAAGAAAACACTGGGAGGAACTCATGGCTCTAGTTCATATGTAGCTGAAGATGGCTTAGTTGGTCATCAATGGGAGGCAAGGCCCTTGATCCTGTGAAGGTTCTATGCAGCAGAATAGGGGAATACTTGGGCTAGGAAGTAGGAGTGGTTGGGTTGGGGAGCAGGGCCAGGGGGAGAGGATAGGGGATTTTGGGTGGGGAAACTAGGAAAGGGGAAAACATTTGAAATGTAAATAAAGAAAATATCTAATAAAAAAGAAAGATAAAAAGTGCTGCAGTCTTGAAAATGAAAGAGTTAAGTTACACTTCAGAGCTAAATTGTCAATATAGTATGATATAGATACAAATTGTCAGACACATGTACATAATATCCTTAATATATACTCACACATCCACAGAAATTTGAATATTAAAAAGGGACAAGAACATGATGGAGGAATGATAATCTTTCAACAATTATATCTAATATAAGTATTTATCCAAAAGAAGACTCAATTTGTATAAAAATCAAGTAAAAAGAAATCAAGTTACTTTATATATTAAATTACCTAAATATTTGAAATATCTCTAGCCAAAAAAGTCAAGACATGCATAAGCAATGAGTTTCTAAATAAGATTCTTATAGTTTCAGGAATATGAACAATGAAATATCTTTTGCTCTGAAAATAGAATAATTAGAGTGTAGAAAGAGTCTGCAGAATAGGATTAAATCTTTGTCATGTATTCATCAGAGAGTAGTTTAATACACAGTTCATATAAAAAACTGAAATATGTAAATGTTAAGGTAAAACTAATCCAATCATTATAGTAGATAAATAATAGTTTTTATTTTCTCCCTACTACATCTATCAAGAAGGTTCCTTGGCTTGCTGTTAAATTCCAGTGATGTAGTGAAGAATAAGACTGGTGTGGAGCCAGTAATGTTGGTTTTGTACCCTCCCTCTCTTCCATTTTCTTTTCTGCAATCTTATATTGAACAGAAACTCACACATTCTCTGGATCATTGCTGATATTTAGTAGTACACACATGAGCATATATTTTTGGATATATATAATATATTATATTATATATATATAATATGTGAAATATTTTTGCAAGATATAGAAATTATTAATTTTAATTATTTCCTAATCATATTGATATTTAAAATGTTTGTATATTATTTTATAAAACAGAAACTCATCAGCATTCTCTAATTTTCATTCTATGGGTACATTAAAATTACTTCATAGACATAGTAGTATTTGAGTTTTCACTCTGATAACTTTTTTTTTAAGAAATTTATTCTGGTTTTTTTTTTGTTTTTTTTTTTTTTTTTTTTTTCTGAGACAGAGTTTCTCTGTATAGCCCTGCCTGTCCTGGAACTCACTCTGTAGACCAGGCTTGCCTCCAACTCAGAAATTTACCCGTCTCTGCCTCCCAAGTGCAGAGATTAAAGGCGATATTTTATTCTTAATTCTTTCTTGATATTTTTCTTGATACATAAAAGTAGACAGCCTGTACATGCTGATCTTTTAACAGCCAACTTGTTGAACTTTCAAATTTTTTTATCTTTTAACACAATTATAGTTTCATTTATTGTAATCTTTTAAAATAAATGTATATTTCAAAATCTTGCCTAAGGCCAGACTAAAATATATAAATTCCATCCCTTAAAATAGTTTTAAGTTTTAATGTGGGTCAGCTGCTCTAGGATTTGTCAAAGTATGAAAATTTGCATATGTAATTACCATGGAATGGTGAGCCTAAGGAATGTCAGATGATGCTTAGGTTGTGGTTCAGAAATAGCATTGGGAAAGCTTTCTGCTTCAATAAAATTCAGAAATCTGTGCTTTAGGTAGCACTTCTGTGACTTCATTGGAGGAATTGCACATAATCTTCAACTGTACAAGTAGATGAATATTGGAAGATTTTGAAATACTGCATAGGAATTTTTAGCACAGGTGCTCTGTTTTAGTATATTTTGTGTGTACAAGACTACCAGATTACCAGAGCAATTTCCTCCAGAGTAATTCCCGATCCTGGTTAACGGTTAAAAGCACAGATGTGGCACTGCAGTTCTGCCTACCAACAGGAAGGACAAACAAGCTCAACTGAGTTTTAAGGATGGATGAAAATATTTTATGTCACCTTTCATTTGAAACCTTGGTTATTATGAAAGGGTGAAATATTGTCATAGTCAGCTTCAAGTTCCTCCTTGACACATTTGGCAAGAGGGAACCTCATCAAATAATTGCCTGGATCAGAATTGCCTGAGGCCATGTGTGGGAAACTGTTTATAATTGCTAATTTATGTGGAAAGGACTCACAAAGTGTTGAAGTTCCTATTTCTAGGTAGGTGGGCCTGAGTTGTATAAACAAAACAAAACAAAACAAAACAAAACAAAACAAAGCACAAGCTGAGGATACTAGAAATATTATTCCAGCTTTGATCTACAGTTTCTACTTGTTGGGTTTTTTGTTTGTTTGGTTGGTTTTTTTTTTTCTTTATTTCCTGTCTTGCCTTTTCTCTATGATAAAGTACAACTAGTAAACTGAAGTAAATTGTTTCCACACTTAGTTGTTTTAGTCAGAATATTTTATGACAGTAGCAGAAAGCAAATTGGAGACACTGTAATTCTTGTATAAATATTTATATAAAGTCAAGAGCCACAATTACCTGGGGGTAAGTAATAACTTAGGGGTTCATTGAGGTTTAAACTGAACAAGTTAATCCCATAACTCAGACACTGTCTTGCTGGCTTATTTTTATTACATTTCATCAACCCTAAAATTCATTAAAAGCACACTGCATGCAGTCCACTGGTTGCACAAAGACTGTTGCCTGTTTCTGAATACAAATCAGATTGAAAATCAAATAACATACAAGTTTTGCCTAATTTCCCCCTTGAGATTAGATAGTGTAATTGGCCAATTTATCACAAGTATCAGGAGATCCTATTGACTAAAACAAACAAACCGGGATCGTATTCCTTTTAAAAAGAGATGGAGAGGGATTCATTTTTTATATCATCAAAGTCTGTGTATTGACAAAAAGACTAGAATTACTTTGTTGCTTTATGAAAGAAGTCTAATTAATTATTAGTCCTCTCACTTCTGGCTTGTTTATTCCCTTACACAAGTAGTAAGCCATTAAGATAGCAAATATCAAACCAATGGATACAGCAAGTTTATTATATTTACTGAATTAAGGACAAAATATGGTAAGTCTAATTATATTGTTGTATATTTAAGAAGCTAATAAAAATGAAAATAAATAAATGACACTTCAAGGGTATATTGAGGTCTATTTTCTTTAGAATTTAGGATGCTTCTGTTTGGGATGAGTCAACTGGTCTAAGTGAGACTATATTTTGAATAAAGAGAAGTGAGAATTTTCTACAGCAACATCCCTGGGAGTCTCCTCTACCAAACATGTAACGTAATTCCCAATTTTGAAAACCCTCTGACATCTCAGAAAATGTTCCAAGTGGGGTATAAGTGTACACAGCTTAAAGATAACACATAATGGAATATAGAAATAAGTTACTCTCCAGGTTTAAGAACTTGTTTCTTTCCACGGTACTAAGGTGAACAAGTGGGAAATGTGTTGACTTTTTTTTTTTTTACTTTTTTAAATTTATTATTAGAGTTTCTTCATTTACATTTCAAGTGTTATCTAAAAGTCCCCTATATCTTCCCCCACCCTGCTCCCCTACCCTCCCTCTCCCGCTACTTGGCCGTGGCATTCCCCTGTACTGGGGCCTATAAACATTGCTAGACCAAGGGCCTTTCTTCCCGAATAATGGCCAACTAGGCCATCTTCTAATACATATACAGCTAGAGACATGAGCTCTGGGGGTTCTGATTGGTTCATATTGTTGTTCTATCTATAGAGTTGCAGACCCCTACAACTCTTGGGTAAGCTCTCTAGCTCCTACATTGGGGACCCTGTGTACTGCCCTATAGATGATTGTGAGCATCCACTTCTGTGTTTGTCAGGAACTGTCAAAGCTTCCCAGGAGACAGCTATATCAGGGTCCTTTCAGCAATGTCCTGCTGGTGTATGCAGTAGTGTCTGCATTTGGTGGCTGATTATGTGATGGACCACCTGGGTGGGGCACTCTCTGTATGGCCCATCCTTTCATTTTAGCTCCAAGCTTTGTCTCTGCGCATCCTTCCATGTATATTTTAATCCCTATTCTAGGGAGGAGTGAAGTATCCATGCGTTGGTCTTTCTTGATTTTCTTGTGATTTGGAACTTGTATCTTGGGTATTCTAGATTTCTGGGCTAATATCTGCTTATCCGTGAGTGCATATTAAGTGACTTCTTTTGTGACTGGGTTACCTCACTCAGGATGATGTCCTCCAGATACATCCATTTACTCAGGAATTTCATAAATTCATTGTTTTTAATAGCTGAGTAGTACTCCATTGTGTAAATGTAACACATTTTCTGTATCCATTCCTCTGATGAGGGACATCTGGGTTTTTTCCAGCTTCTGGCTATTATAAATAAGGCTGCTATGAACATAGTGGAGCATGTGTTCTTGTTACCAGTTGAAATATCTTCTGGGTATATGTCCAGGAGAGGTATTGCTGGATCTTCTGGTAGTACTATGTCCAGTTTTCTGAGAAACCGCCAGACTGATTTCCAGAGTGGTTGTATCAGCTTGCAATCCCACCAGCAATGAAGGAGTGTTTCTCTTTCTCCACATCTTCGCCAGCATCCACTGTCACCTGAATTTTTGATCTTAGCCATTCTGACTGGTGTGAGGTGGAATCTCAGTGTTGTTTTGATTTGCATTTCTCTGATGATTAAAGATTTCGAACATTTTTAAGGTGCTTCTCAGCCCTTTGGCATTCTTCAGTTGAGAATTCTTTGTTTAGCTCTGTACCCCATTTTTTTAATGTGGTTATTTGAATTTCTGGCGTTCAGCTTCTTGAGCTCTTTGTAAATATTGGATATTAGCCTCCTATCAGATTTAGGATTGGTAAAAATTCTTTCCCAATCCGTTGGTGGCCTTTTTGTTTTATTGACAGTATCTTTTGCTTTACAGAAGCTTTGCAATTTTATAAGGTCCCATTTGTCAATTTGTGATCTTACAGCACANCTGGGTCTTCAATTCTATTCCATTGGTCTACCTGTCTGTTGTTATACCAGTACCATGCAGTTTTTATCATGATTGCTCTGTAGTACAGCTTAAGGTCAGGCATGGTGATTCCACCAGAGGTTCTTTTATTGTTGAGGATAGTTTTTGCTATCCTAGGTTTTTTATTATTCCAGATGAATTTGCAGATTGCCCTTTCTATCTCAGTGAAGAATTGAGTTGGTATTTTGATGGGGATTGCGTTGAATCTGTAGATTGCTTTGGGCAAGATAGTCATTTTGACTATATTAATCCTGCCAATCCATGAGCATGGGAGATCTCTCCATCTTCTGAGGTCTTCTTCAATTTCTTTCTTAAGAGACTTGAAGTTCTTGTCATACAGATCTTTCACTTCCTTTGTTAAAGTCACACCAAGGTATTTTATATTATTTTTGACTATTGTGAAGGGTGTTGTTTTCCTAATTTCTTTCTCATTCTATTTATCTTTTGTGTAGAGAAAGGCCACTGATTTGTTTGAGTTAATTTTATATCCAGCTACTGCGCTGAAGCTGTTTATCAGTTTTAGGAGTTCTCTGGTAGAATCTTTAGGGTCACTTATATATACTATCATATCATCTGCAAATAGTGATATTTTGACTTCGTCCTTTCCAATTTGTATCCCCTTGATCTCCTTTCATTGTCGGATTGCTCTGGCTAGGACTTCAAGTACTATATTTAATAGGTAGGGAGAAAGTGGGCAGCCTTGTCTAGTCCCTGATTTTAGTGGGATTACTTCCAGCTTCTCTCCATTTACTTTGATGTTGGCTACTGGTTTGCTATAGATTGCTTTTATTATGTTTAAGTATGGGCCTTGAATCCCAGTTCTTTCCAAACTTTTATCAGGAATGGGTGCTGGATTTTGTCAAATGCTTTCTCAGCATCTAAGGAGATGATCATGTGATTTTTGTCTTTGAGATTGTTTATATAGTGGATTACATTGATGGATTTCCATACATTAAACCATCCCTGCATCCCTGGGATGAAGCCTACTTGGTCATAATGGATGATCGTTTTGATGTGTTCTTGGATTCGGTTTTCAAGGATTTTATTGAGTATTTTTGCATCAATATTCTTAAGGGATATTGGTCTAAAGTTCTCTTTCTTTGTTGGATCTTTGTGTGGTTTAGGTATCAGAGTAATTGTGGCTTAGTAGAACGAATTGGGTAGAGTACCTTCTGTTTCTGTTTTGTGGAATAGCTTGAGGAGAGTTGGAATTAGGTCTTCTTTTAAGGTCTGATAGAATCCTGCACTAAACCCATCTGGTCCTGGGCTTTTTTTAGTTGGGAGACTATTAATGACTGCTTCTATTTCTTTAGGGGAAATGGGACTGTTAAGATTGTTAATCTGATCCTGATTTAACTTTGGTACCTGGTATCTGTCTAGGAAGTTGTCCATTTCATCCAGGTTTTCCAGTTTTGTTGAGTATAGGCTTTTATAGTAGGATCTGCTGATGTTTTAGATTTCTTCAGGATTGTTGTTACATCTCCTTTTTCATTTCTGATTTTGTTAATTCGGAGACTGTCCCTCTGACCTCTAGTTAGTCTGGCTAAGGGTTTATCTATCTTGTTGATTTTCTCAAAGAACCAGCTCCTGGTTTGGTTGATTCTTTGAATAGTTCTTTTTGTTTCCACTTGGTTGATTTCCGCTCTGAGTTTAATTATTTCCTGCCATCTAGTCCTCTTGGGTGAATTTGCTTCCTTTCATTCTAGGGTTTCTAGGTGTTCTGTCAGACTGCTAGTATGTGCTCTCTCTAGTTTCTTTTTGGAAGCACTCAGGGCTATGAGTTTTCCTCTTAGGACTGCTTTCATTGTGTCCCATAAGTTTGGGTACATTGTGGCTTCATTTTCATTAAACTCTAAAAAGTCTTTAATTTCTTTCTTTATTTCTTCCTTGACAAAGGTATCATTGAGTAGAGTGTTGTTCAGTTTCCACCTGAAAGTTGGCTTTCTATTATTTCTGCTGTTATTGAAGATCAGCCTTAGTCCGTGGTGATCTGTTAGGATGCACGGGATAATGTCAATATTTTTGTATCTGTTGAGGCCTGTTTTGTGACCAATTATATGGTCAATTTTGGAGGAGGTACCATGAGGTGCTGAGAAGAAGGTATATCTTTCTGTTTTAGGATAAAAAGTTCTATAGATATCTGTTAAATCCATTTGTTCCATATCTTCTGTTAGTGTGCATGTGTCTCTGTTTATTTTCTATTTCCAGGATCTGTCCATTGGTGAGAGTGGGGTGTTGAAGTCTCCCACAATTATTGTGTGAGGTGCAATGTGTGCTTTGAGCTTTACTAAAGTTTCTTTAATGAATGTGGCTGCCCTTACATTTGGAGCGTAGATATTTAAAATTGAGAGTTCATTTTGGAGGATTTTGCCTTCAGTATGAAGTGCCCCTCCTTGTATTTTTTGATAACTTTGGGTTGGAAGTCAATTTTATTCGATATTAGAATGGCTACTCCTGCTTGTTTCTTCGAGCCATTTGCTTGGAAGATTGTTTTCCAGCCTTTTACTCTGAGGTAGTGTCTCTCTCTGTCTCTGAGGTGTGTATCCTGTAAGCAGCAAAATGTTGGGTCTTATTTGTGTAGCCAGTCAGTTAGTCTGTGCCTTTTTATTGGGGAATTGAGTCCATTGATGTTAAGAGAAATCAAAGAAAAGTTAGTGTTATTTCCTGTCATTTTTTGATGTTAAAGATGGGAGTCTGTTCTTGTGGCTGTCTTCCTTTGGTTTTGTTAAAAGATTACTTTTTTTTTTTTCTAGGGTGTAGTTTCCTTCTTTGAGTTGGTGTTTTCCCTTTATTATCCTTTGAAGACCTGGATTCGTGGAAAGATATTGTGTGAATTTAGTTTTGTCATGGAAAACTTTGGTTTTTCCACCTATGGTAAATGACAGTTTTGCTGGGTATAGTAGCCTGGGCTGGCATTTGTGTTCTCTTGTGTCTGCATAACATCTGTCCAGGATCTTTTGGCTTTCATAGTCTCTGGTGAGAAATCTGGAGTGATTCTAATAGCCTTGCCTTTATATGTTACTTGACCTTTTTCCCTTACTGCTTTCAATATTCTGTCTTTATTTAGTGCATTTGTTGTTCTGATTATTATGTGTCGGGAGGAATTTCTTTTCTGGTCTAGTCTGTTTGGAGTTCTGTAGGCTTCTTGTGGGCATCTCTTTCTTTAGGTATGGAAAGTTTTCTTCTATGATTTTGTTGAAGATATTTGCTGGCCCTTTAAGTTGAGAATCTTCTGTCTCATCTACTCCTATTATCTGTAGGTTTGGTCTTCTCATTTTGTCCTGGATATCTTGGATGTTTTGGGTTAAGATCTTTTTGCATTTTGCGTTTTCTTTGATTGTTGTGTCCATGATCTCTATGGAATCTTCTGCACCTGAGATTCTCTCTTCCATCTCTTGTATTCTGTTGCTGATGCTCACATCTATGGTTCCTGATTTCTTTCCTAGGGTTTCTATATCCACTGTTGTCTCTCTTTGGGTTTTCTTCAGTGTTTCTACTTCTATTTTTAGATCTTGAATGGTTTCCTTCAATTCTGTCACCTGTTTGGATGTGTTTTCCTGTAGTTCTTTCAGGGTTTTTGCGTTTCTTCTACCTGTTTAGCAGTGTTTGCCTGTAGCGCTTTAAGGGCTTCTGCTTGTTTAGCAGTGTTCTCTTGTGATTCCTTGAGGGATGGCTTCTACCTGTTTAGCAGTGTTCTCCTGTAGTTCCTTGAAGAATTTTTGTTTTTCTTCTTTAAGGGCTTCTGCCTGTTTAGAATTGTTCTCCTGTATCATTTCTTTAAGTGTGTTAATAACGTCCTTCTTATAATCTTCTACCATCCTGATAAGATATGATTTAAAGTCTGCGTCTTGCTTTTCAGGCGTGTTGGGGTATCCAGGACTCGTTGCAGTGGGCATACTAGGTTCTGATGATGCCCATTGTTCTTGGTTTCTGTTAGTGAGATTCTTCCATTTGCCTTTCGCCATCTGGAGATTTCTGATGTTAATGTCCAAGCTGTCACTGGATTGGGATTGATCCTCTTGTGGTTCTGTTAGCCTCTGACAGCACTTCTGGTAGACCAACTTCCCATAGAGAACCAGTGATCAGAGCACTCTCTGAAGGCAAGCTCTTCTCATGCAAGTCTGGTGTCTAGCAGACTGGAGCTTTGATCTTCTTCCTGAGTTCTAGGGTCAGAACTCTCCCTGCAGGCTGCCTCTCTTCTGTAATCCTGAGGTGATCCCAAGGTTCCCTGATCCAGAGGTGATCCTAATGTCCTGGGGTGTGGAGAGTGCAGGAAAGGCCCTAGCTGCATCCCTTGGGCTCATGGGAAAGATGGCGGGGTAGGGGGTGTTCTGGCTGGGAGAGGCCCAGCCTCTGATGGGGCGGAGTTCTTTGGTTCCTGCCCCTGTGGGCTACCGCTCCCCCACTGCTCCCAAAACCACCACTGCACTCCACTCACGCGTAACCCCGATGCGATCCTAAAGTCCTGGGGTGTGGGGAGCACAGAAAAGGCCCTAGCTGCATCCGCTGGGCTCATAGGAAAGATGGTGGGGTCGTGTTGACTTTTCAATATGGAGTTTATGCAGTATCACTAGGAATAGTAATGCAAGAGTCTTTAATTGCTTGCTATAATGCCCCTCAAAATAAAAGAAAATAAATTAAAATAAAAGCAAATGAATGGATCAAATTTTCTATCTCATCCAAAACAAATTATCATGAAATAGTTTAGCATATACATAACATTAAATATGGTTTATTAGTGCCATTATACATCTACTATTGGGTTGAAATTTTAAATAGAGTATTAGCCTAAAAGCATAAAAAAATTTAGAACTGATTGCTAGCTCTATGAGGTTTTCTAATTATTTCCAAGCTTAAGCATTTTTCAGGGTACTCTCTAGTCTGTGCACACTGGACTGATGAACTTAGGAAGCTGTTTTAGAATTCTAAGGACTAAGGGAGAAACATTCAGAGACCCATATTAGTTGTTCTTGTACTTGGCAAGCATTTATCCATGTAGAGGATGCACAGTATTATATATATATATATATATATATATATATATATATATATATATATATATATATATATATATAATATATATATATATATATAATACATTATATATATACAATACATTATATATATACAATTTGCATATACATCTTGTACATATAATGTGGGAAGCCGCACGCTCAAGCTGCCCGGCGCTCCCCGGAACGGGTTACCTAGGAACCGGTCGCCTGAAAATGTAAACAAACTCAGTACGCAGGCGTGGTGACGTAATCACGTAAGTTACCGCCCACGGCGGCTCCCGAGTCCGCGTCAACAC
>LR750030.1:259054-264054 GCA_902729485.2 Mus minutoides | reverse complement strand
AAGGAACTGAATGGATTTGTAACCCTATAGGAATAACAACAATATCAACCAACTAGATGCCCCAGAGCTCCCAGGGACTAGTCCACCAACTAAAGAGTACACTTGGAGGAACCCATGGCTACAACTGCATATGTAGCAGAGGATGGTCTTGTAGGGCATCAGTGGGAGAAAAGGCCCTTGGTCCTGTGAAGACTTAATGCCCTAGCGTAGGGGAATGTGAGGGTAGGTCAGGGGCAGTGTTGGGTTGGTGTATGGAGGAACACCCTCATAGAAGCAGAAGTAGAGGGGATTAAATAGGGGATTCTGGGGGAAAACTGAGAAATGTAAATAAAGAAAATATCCAATAATAAAGATAAAAAAGAAATATAAATAAAATAAACAATAAATATTTTTAAAGTAATACAAGAAAATAATAATACTAAGGCAGATCCTTATTCCAAATTCCTTAAACATAAATTCCTTTTTTACCTCAAGATTATATTAAGTTTGACTACAGGACACTGGAAATCTCCATCTACACACAAGCATCTCAGAGTAAGACAATGTATAGTTTTCCTTAAAAACTTTCTTTTCCTTGCCATCCATTGTCCATTGAAGTTACAGGAACATTGCTTAGGCAATGAGCCTGAAAGCTTAGAAGCAACATGAAAGAATATGCTTTCAGAACACATTATGTTGATTTATTTTAATAGGAATGAAATTAGAAAACATCAGTGTCATTTTGTGAGATGTGACACTTCTACTGTATCTCCAATCTCTTTCCTTCATAAGCACTCCTTATTTTAGAAAAAAAAATTAGGCCTGCAAATGATGAGAAGTACAAATTGGGTATTGTCATTTCTTTATCTGGTTATCAGCATTTCCTATCTGCTGATAATCTTGCCACAAATTTAGTGACACCCTTGGGAAGGTGAATAAGGAAGAAACATGTAGCAGGTAACCACTAATTGATTGCTTAGCTTTTTATCTTCTGTATAAGAGAGCCTCATATTGTCCATATATATTAAATAAAAATCACAACTGCTAAGTTAGTTTGAGATAATGAGACAAATGTGAAAAATCTAGGCTGGTATGTGCAAAGTTCAGATGGAACGATGCACTTCCCATGAGGCGGGGATCTTAGTCTCTATGTCCACATCATGAGGAACACTGATCATATATGAGACCCTCACATGAGGGAAAACTGAGAGCTTTCATTGATGTTTTTAAAGTGATCCTAATTTGACAGATGATGAATCAAAATAAATAATTTATCCACTTGTACACTGACAACTGGGGAACTGAATTAATTGATATATACCATATACATATATTGTACAATAGTCCCCTAAAATAGTAAAAAAAAAATCTATAAATGTTTTCCTGAATTGTTGAAGATCATGTAAATTTTAGTATCCTATGAATAATAGGGGAATGTGCTATTTTATTATGAGTAGGTTAAAGCATTTTCTCAATTAAGTGATACTTCCTTATGATAAGCTACCAAGAAAGTACATAGTTTAGAATAATTAACCCCAACAGGAGAAAAAAAAATGTTTGCCATGATAAAAAATTATTTTAAGATTGAGGTATGAATAATGTTTATATTAAATTTATATGATTCTAGAGAGACGAGGTATTAATGTCTTATTTACTAAGAAAATAACTCAGTACTTGTTATTTAAAAAGTAGAATCAATCCTGTACTTTCTACAGGGTACCATTAATATGTAACCCTGGCTGTCCTGAAACTTACTGTCTATAACAGACTGGCTACCAAAACATACAAAGCCATCTGACTCAGCCTACCAGGTACAGGCTCTCTCTCTCTCTCTCTCTCTCTCTCTCTCTCTCTCTCTCTCTCTCTCTCTCTCTCTCTCCTCTCTTAATTATCTTTGCATTTTGCATTTTCTTTTCTTTTTTTTTTTTAAATTTTCTATGTTTAGTGAATAGGTTTGAATAGGTTTGTCTCCTATAGACTCATGTGTTTGAATGTTTGTCCCACAGAGAGTGATACCTAGGAGATGTACCCTTGTTGGAATAGATGTGGCCTTGTTGGAGGACATGTGTCACTATGGGGGTGGGCTTTGAGGTACTACGCTCAATCTTCGTCCAGTGTTAAAGTGTCAGTTCCCTCTTGGCTGCATTTGGATCAAGATATAGAACTCTCAGCTCCTCCAGTATCATGCCTGCCTGGAGGCTGAAAAATTTCCCACCATGATGATAATGGACAGAAAGTCTGAAACTGTAAGTCAGTTCCAGTTAAATGTTTGCTTTTATAAGAATTGTCTTAATCATGGTGTCTTTTCACAGCAACTGAACCTTAACTAAAGACACCCTGGGAGATGGTTCAATCATTAAGAGTAAATTCTCTTCTTAGGGATAACCCAAGTTCAATTGCAAGCACCCCTGTGGGACAGGTAATAATTACCTGTAACTGTAGCTCCAGTGTAGCCTGATGTCCTCTCCCAGTCTCTGTGATCACAAGTACTCATTGTCACAAACCCACAAATACAGTCAAACTCCTAATGTCTTATTGCAATACCCATAGAACAGTGAATGCATCACTAAACCCTCATTTTGGAAGCTTCTTGCAGTTGTGCTCATTACCAGCCACCATATCTTGGCAACATCTAAAGAGTAATTGGAAAGCCATAAACTGGTAACAACTCTTCCTTCATGATCTATAAACAGGAGGTGGAAAGTTTATACTAGACATAAGTGGTGTATGGGTGTAAGGGAACAGCATTTTTCAGACACAATAGGTCAAACACTCATGAGTTCACAGGGACTATGACAGCATATAAGAAACCTGCATAAGCTGAAGCCAGACAAACTTCAGGGACAAGATGAAGTAAGTACAAATTCCCTGCAATGGCTTATGAGTTATTAGCATTTGATTCTTTCTCAGAGAAGTAAATGTGTTTGCTTTAATGGTGTGGTACCTGGTGTATGAACCACATTCCAGAGCAGGCCCTGGATGTTCATGAGAGTTCATATAAACTGAACTGGATGGGCTGGATGGAAGGGGTAGAGGGAGACAAGAATGGAGTTGGTAGGAGGACATAGGGGACGATGTGGCAGGGGTCAGGGGAATACTCTGATCAAGACTCTGTTATGTGACAAACTTTTCCTAGGGAGACACAACACACAGTTCACAGAGATAGGGAGCCCATTAGAGACCAAGGTACAGTTACCACAGAAGTCTAGTTTGGTGAATCAATGAAGTTTACTAGGATTATTTATTAGAATAAATGTGTAAGAGGTTACTTATAAAACAGAAATGACTCACCCCAGCTGAGAACCTGGAGCACAGTGCACAGCCTACAGACATCTCAGCAGGCTGTGGAGTGTTCTTTCCAGGTGCTTCAGTCACTCTAAGCACCTAAGAAGCAGCTGGATTAGTTTCTCCTTCCTCCAGGCAGTTGGAAACAATTTTTATTGTTTAGTCTTGGGAGAAACAGAGCAGGTGAATCTGAAAAATTCCAGGGTCTTCCAGACTTTGGTTCAAGTTCCTTACTTTCTCTCTTAAGGCACTTTCCTGTGAGACAAAAAAAAAAAAATCACCTTGAAAACTTCTAGATAACAAGCACATTTGATGAAATTATAAGAAAAAATATAGAAAACATATAAAAAATAAAGAAAATCTTTTAAAGTGTGTTAACTTTTACTGCTATGAACAGACACCATAACCAAGACCACTCTTTTTCTTTTCAATTATTTATTAGATACTTTCTTCATTTACATTTTACATGCTATCCAGAAAGTCCCCTATACCCTCACCCATCCTGCTCCCCTACACACCCACTCCCATTTCTTGGCCCTGGATTTTCCCTGTAGTGGGTCATACAGAGTTTGCAATACCAAGGAGCCTCTCTTCCCAATGATGGCCAACTAGGCCATCTGCTACATATGCATCTAGAGACACAAACTCTGAGGTACTGGTTAGTTCATATTGTTGTTCCACCTATAGGGTTGCAGACCCTTCAGCTCCTTGGGTACTTTTCCTAGCTCCTTCACTGGGGGCCCTGTGTTCCATCCAATAGATGACTGTGAGCATCTACTTCTGTATTTGCCAGGCATTGTCATAGCCTCACATGAAATGGCTGGCATGTGGAATAGTGTTTGCATTTGGTGGCTGATTATGGGATGGGTCACCTGGTGGGGTAGTCTCTGGATGGTCTATCCTTTCATCTTAGCTCCAAATTTTGTCTCTGTAACTCCTTCCATGGGTATTTTGTTCCCTATTCTAAGGGGGAATGAAGTATCTGCATATTAGTCTTTCTTCTTCTTGATTTTCTTGAGTTTTGAGAATTGTATCTTGGGTATTCTAAGTTTCTGGGCTAATATCCAGTTATCAGTGAGTGCATACCAAGTGACTTCTTTTGTGATTGCTTTACCTCATACAGGATGATATCTTCCAGATAAATCCATTTGCCCAAGAATTTCATAAGTTCATTGTTTTTAATAGCTAAGTAGTACTCCATTGTGTAAATATACAACCTTGTTCTGTATCCATCTGTTGAGGGACATCTGGGTTCTTTCCTGCTTCTGGCCATTATCAATAAGGCTGCTATGAATTTAGTGGAGCATGTGTCCTTATTACCAGTTGTAACATCTTCTGGGTATATGCCAGGAGAGGTATTGCTGGATCTTCTGGTAGTACTCTGTCCAATTTTCTGAGGAATTGTCACACTGATTTTAGAGTGGTTGTACAAGCTTGCCATCCAACCAACAATGGAGGAACAGAACAGCAATGGCTTGTGCTGTAATATCAAGAATCGACAAATGGGACCGCATAAAATTGCAAAGATTCAGGTGCATCTCAGCCATTCGGTATTCCTCAGATGAGAATTCTTTGTTTAACTCTGTGCCCCACTTTTTAATGGGGATATTTGATTTTCTGGTGTCCACCTTCTTGAGTTCTTTATATATATTGGATATCAGTCCCCTATCAGATTTAGGATTGGTAAAGATCCTTTCCCAATCTGTTGGTGGCCCTTTTGTCTTGTTGACAGTATC
>LR750030.1:171160-229737 GCA_902729485.2 Mus minutoides | reverse complement strand
GAGGAGGCCTGGTGTTGGTGCAGACCAGAAAGGACCCGCTGTTTTGCCCTGGGCCCTTATCAATCTCCTGGCTGATGTCTCAAGTTCCACGAGATTGGGCCAGAACAGAGGCTGTGTTCCCCTGCTCACCTCACTTCCAGAGATAGCTTGGGGAGTCCTGAAAGAGCCTAAGAGAGTGCACAGAGCCTGAGGCACGGGCCCTGAGCTCCTGATGTGGTCTTAAAGTCCTGGAGTTGCTGGGCTCAGAGGAAAGATGGCGGGGTGGCGGGTGCTCTGGCTGGGAGAGGCCCAGCCTCCGGTGGGGCGGAGCTCTCGGATCCTGCCCCTGGGGGCAACTGCTTACCCACTGCTCCCCACACTACCTCTGCACTGCACTCACGCGTAACCCCGATGCGATCTTAAAGTCCTGGCGTGTCCCTAGCTGTGTCCGCTGGGCTCAGAGGAAAGATGGCGGGGTGGTGGGTGCTCTGGCTGTGAGAGGCCCAGCCTCCGGTGGGGCAGAGTTCTCGGATCCTGCTCCTGGGGGCAACCGCTGACCCGCTGCTCCCAACACCACCACTGTACTGCACTCACGCGTAACCCCGATGGGATCTTAAAGTCCTGGGGTGTCCCTAGCTGTGTCCGCTGGGCTCAGAGGAAAGATGGCTGGGTGGCGGGTGCTCTGGCTGGGAGAGGCCCTGCCTCCGGTGGGGCGGAGTTCTCGTATCCTGCCCCTGGGGGCAACCGCTGACCTGCTGCTCCCAACACTACCACTGCACTGCACTCACGCGGAATCCCGATGCGATCTTAAAGTCCTGGGGTATCCCTAGCTGGGTCCGCTGGGCTCAGAGGAAAGATGGCCTGTCTTCTTCTTTTTAATATCCCTAATTGGACTACTAAACTTGACCCCGGCCTTGGGGAACATTTTTTATTTCTAAAAGATGTATTTGTTTTGCAAACTTTTTTTGCTTTTATTGCTTTGGTGATTTTACTAGAGAGTCATCTAGTTCAAAAGTCTGAAATGGCTTTCAAGTTGTAAATCATGGTTAGCCAACTTTCTTTCTCTTACTTCTTAACAATCACTACCTATATCCTTATTGTTTTTGTTGTCAGACTCTTTGGGTCATTTAAACATGATAATTTTCTGAAATGTATCTGAAACTTGTTTCCTCCAATAATAGCTTGTCAATTAAATCTAGAGAATAATTTATAGACAGCTAATTGCAGTTTCACATGTCAGAGAGTGTTATTTTTATTCACTTGTCATGCTTACAGTGTTCTTAACATTAAACGGTATTCCTCACCCTCACGTAGGTTTTCTTCTCCTTATCACGCCTTTCTTTCAGTTAAAATCATTTTATGTCTTATATATTCTCTGTAGACATACACAGACATGCAAACACACACAGATCACACACACACACACACACACACACACACATATATATATATATATATATATATATATATAGAGAGAGAGAGAGAGAGAGAGAGAGAATTGTACTTTAATAAATAAGAAATAAGAGAGAGACTTCATAATTTTGGGCTCAATAATAACAGGTGATTTCCAGGTTTGTGTAAACTTTAAGCAGCCGTATTAATACAAATTAATTTAGATATTAAAAACATGGTGATAGCTACGATTATAGCCATTTAAATTTGTAGAGTTAATAAATTATTTAGGTTTTTAGAAACACAAACTCCTTCAGGAGAGAATAATTTAAGCATGCTCACTTTATAAAAATACTTCTCATTTTCTTAATTGAAAGAATGAAAATCTAATATTCATATGCAAAATTGGAACTCAATTTTTAAGATTTCATGTCATTTCAGGCATTCAGAAATAGTAGCTATATGTGGTCTTACTGTATATTATCAGTTATCAAAAGCACTGTTTTTGTAGTTGATTAAGTACACATTCACAGATAGGGTTAGCATAAAGTGTTCCTTGCTCAGTGCTGAACATCAAAGTTCAGCCTGATCAGAATAGATACCAATGATTCAAGGACCACAGTCAAGTCTCCAGAGATCTCCTTCTCCTAAGTAATAAACCCGCATAAGATCAATTTAGTTGAAATTCTAACATGGATAAGGGAACAGCTCTTGAGGGCTATCCCTAGCAGAAAAGCAATACTGCTGATACCTGCTGTGTTAGTGTTAGTTTTTCTTATATTTGTAGCCTGTCATATGTTGCCCATGCCCCAGTGGACACTCTCCACTCTGTGTGTATGCAGGAAACACTATATTTAATCACTATCTACCAAAAAAGGAAAGACATGGAGTTGGTTGGGGAATCCAAGGGGGCTTGTATTAAGAGGGTAGAAATCTTTATGATCAAGATAAACTATATGAAATGTTCAAATAATTAGTTAAAAAACAAAATAAAAATTAAAATAATAAGTTTCAGAAGTAGGATCAACATCTGAAAATTTCAAAGCCTTTCAGGAAGAATGAAATTAGGACAGTGGCATTTAAAAAACTAGGTTCAGCTCTACCATGCACTTGTCAATAACAATCCATTTAAAATTAGTGTTAAAGGTAGGAATAAGAAACATGCATACCAATACAAAGAACATTTCATAAAACAAAGAAATAAATGAGTTTGCATTATGATCTAAAATGAAAATATTCCGCATAATGCCATGTATGGTATCAGCTGGCAGTTGATGGGCTTTTGGTAAGAAGGGGAAGACTAAAAACTCTGATCAAATAGAAGTACTGATTTGTCAGTGGAATGATAATAGGTGGTATTTTCAGGGTCTGGTCAAAATTGTGAGAAAAAATGCCTTAAAGAATAGGATCACTGGGTAGACAGAACTATACATGACTCTTTTTCCTTGATTCTCTTTTCTACCGCCTGTCCACTCTGAAATGATCTGCTTTGCTTGGTTTGATGAACTGAATTTTCTGAAATTGTTAGTATAAAGCAATAATCTATAACATAAATATCTCTTTCATTTATTGCAACAACTTGACCAACAAATTTGACTTTTAATTTCAAAGAGTATCTGAGCACAAGTAATGAGTCTCTTTCGTAGAAGATAATATGTGGTTTCTTAGCTAGGGTTTTACTGCTGTGAATAGACACCATGACCAAGGCAAGTCTTATAAAGACAACATTTAATTGAGGCTGTCTTACAGGTTCAGAGAGTCCATTATTATCAAGGTGGGAGCATGGCAGCATCCAGGCAGGCATGGTGCAAGAGGAGCTGAGAGTTCTATGTCTTCATCCAAAGGCTGCTAGTGGAAGACTGACTTCCAGGCATCTAGGGTGAGGATCTTATGCCCAACAAGGCCACACCTCCAAATGGTGGCACTCCCTGGTCCAAGAATATACAAACCATCACAGTGGTGAATAATAAAGCTAATAATAAGCACTTCCTCTTAAAAGTATAATTAGCAATAATAGTAATAATTATAGTAATAAGCCTCACACAGTTGACACTTAGAAATATTATTATTACATAACTGGCATCTTAATCTATAAGCTGTGATTGCTAGTTTCATGTACAAAAATAGTTCATTAAGTAAATGATTACAATCTCACTTAGGTTTAATTTATTACCACATACCCAAACAGCGAAGATATATACCAACACTTTCTAGATAATAGTGTTGCAAATACATTTCCCAATTATGTTTATTTCTATCATTCTTTTACTTGATAATTCCTTTTGAAGATGCTGTTAAACAAGTAAGAACTCATTTGTAAGGATGCTTTGCAAATCAGATAAAAGGAAAGTTTGAGTACTTCTAAAATCATCATGATTTCAATATGCATGTTGTTCTAAAATGTGGGATTCTTTTTTTTCTGCTTGTTTAAGTCATTCAGATGGCAGGAATATTTGTTAACAGCTAATGTGTGAGATTAGTCAAGGGCCTACCTGAAGAATCTTATGGCTAGACTATTATATAGAGTAAGTCTTCATACCACAATAATGTAAAAATGATTTTTGAATAATTTTGCCTTTCTTATTAAAAGCTAGGTGAATTTTTTCTTTTTTCTTTATGAAAAATATATCACATAATCCTGCATTAACTAACACATAAATAACAAAACACTGAGTTTCTTCATGTATTTTTTTTATCACTTAGAACTGTTAATATTTTCCAAAGACAAAGATATTTCTGGAAATTCATTCACAAATTCATCCTGTTTTGAAAAAAGATATAATATTAAAATATACTAACTCCTGTAATTTAAATGTATATGTCATGCCTTTTCCATTTCTCTTTATTATACAAGTGAGTCATATTGCACAGTGATGTATTGGAGATAGAAACACTCAAAAGAATTAGTGAAGAAATAATATGGCTGAATATATTCCAAGTATTTGTGTTAGTATTTTGACAAATATGAGCAATAGATAACTGCAACACTAGTTTTTAAATATTGTGATTTTTCAGAAAACATAGCTAAATTTGGTGTCCCTAAATTTTACCTGGGTAGTTCATTTGTAATTTGGTTTTATTGATCATATAAGTTGATTACACTATAAAACTTTTTTCTATAGCATTCATTCCTTAACCTTTAAATTCTTTACTAATACATTTTTTCATCAAATGTCCTGTTATAATATCAGACTACATTTTGGTTTTGGAAATCACACTTACTGGTCTCTGTCAGAATATTTTAAGATACATGCTTAGAGAAGACACAGAAATATTGGAAGGAATTATGGTGGTCTGTCCAAGTGGTAGTAATAAATTCTAGTCAAAGACCCATGACATAATGAATCCTGAGAAGCTGGCTAGAGATCCAGTAGCAAACAACATTTCCTTCCTGTTGTATGGTCCTTAAGTCCACTTTAATAGCTACTGATTGTCACCAGCATATGAGTGTCATGTATTAAATCAATATGGACCTTGCCAAGCTTGTCATTTTCATAGTTATAGGTACTGCATTTGAAGAAAACAGCTTAATTTTTTCCCTCCCTTGGTACCTTGCTTATATTTTCTGGAACCATAGAAGGTAGACCATAGGAATGAAGCTTTTAGGAATGATCCAGCTTGAGTTATCAGCAGCAAACCAA
This sequence comes from Mus minutoides, assembly GCA_902729485.2. Taxonomy (NCBI): domain Eukaryota; kingdom Metazoa; phylum Chordata; class Mammalia; order Rodentia; family Muridae; genus Mus; species Mus minutoides. The sequence continues at coordinate 224,725 of LR750030.1, read as the reverse complement.
GATGTATCCTAGATAGTCATGTCTGATACCTTAAGCATCTTGGAACCACCCTGAACCCATGAGAGGTAATTGAGGAATAAATCAATAACCTATATTGATTTAGGAGTCACTTCCACTATCCTGAACAACCATTCTAAAGATTTCTCCTGGTTGACACTGGAGTTTTTGTTCATTTATGGTTATTGTGGGTAGCATTAGTAAAGTAAAGAGGGGGGAAGTGATATAATTCTATTTCAATTAAGATTATATTTAAAATGAAAACCAAATAAAAATTAAAGCAGTAATATTGTTTTTCTAGCATGAAAATGACAGTGGGTACTTACTTTTCCTTTATAAAGCTACTTAATAGAAGTTTCTAATCTCACAGAGAATAAACAATTATAATTAGAACTTCATGAGTATACTTTTCATACTTTCAGATAGTAAAAGTCCCTTCAGTGAGTGATTAAATTACATTATGCTATTAGTGTTGGTTTTCCTCCTATTCTAGCTTGGCATTGCACATTCCAGAAAGATGACTGTTACAGTTAAAGATTTAGTAAGACAAGACAGCTTTTCTCTCTGGACGTTTTGTTACATAAAATCTTGTCAGTTTGACGTTTGTTCCTCTTACTTTATGATTTTGTTCCATTTTTCTCTCCCTCTCTTGCCAAATTTATCAACTGATGAGGTGTACTTTGCTAAATGCTCCAGATGGGAGAGAGACAGACTATTTTCCTGGATAAAAGCCAGGAAAATTTCCAAGCTCCTAGTCTCTTTATTGCTCTATATTTTGAACATATTGTTCAATTATTATATTGTGTATAATTGTCAAATAATTAGTAATTGTTTATGAACTTAAGGACCATACAACAGGAAGGAAATGTTGTGTAATTCTCAGATTCTATGAGTTAAATATTGTTCTTGGTACTGACTGTTCCCCTGGCATGCTAGAGATTTATTGATTTAAGTATGGTTCTGGAGGGTGAAAAGAGTGTAGAGGAATATTAATCCAGCCACAGACCTGCTCTGTCAAGGAATCATATCCAAAGACCTAGGTCTGTATGACACAGCTGGAATTCAAATATTCCCTCTGGCAGGAATACAGACAGACATTTAGTATACACTTTTAAAGTAAAACTAGTTTAAAGAAGGAAACAGCCATGTGTGAAAGTAATGTGTAATTAAAGGACAGTCAAAATGATGAATCAGAGAGTTATTTATAGAAAGAGTCATAATAGAATATGCCTAACTTTCATGAGAAAAGAAGAGAGAAGAGAATGAATTTAAAAGCAGCACAGGGACAGAGAGGACAGAGAGTCGGTCTGGTGGAGTGAGTGAGTGGAGTGAGTACAGTTTCAGTGGAAGTGAGTATGTTCATAGTTCATGAGGTTCGGCTCAGGTTAGCAGAGGAAAATGAAGCCAAATAAGGAACCAGATAAGAAAAAATGTCAGACTTAGTTTGAGGTCAACCAGTGTAATCCAGCTAGAAGCTGAAAGGTGCCAATTAAACCAGTCAGATAGGAGAGGAATTTGAGACAGAAAACTGAGTTTGCCCAGCAAGCCAGAGTTCAGAAAGAACTACAACAGGTGAATTTATTCAGCAATAAACCTAAGAGATGACAATTACATCAGGGGAATAAAAGCACAAAGAAAAGCATCATATTTTGAAATACTAATTACTTATGTGACAGTTTCTTAGTAACAGTCACCAAATGAGTCCTGATGAATGGGAAAAGTGCCCATGAGCAGACACTGAATCTGTTGCCCTTCATGTGCTCTTATCAGCAGATGAGGTGTTTATTAGAAGTCACAAGTGTGCCAGTGTTCATTTGTTTTCCCATAAGAAGAGCTAACTCATAGAGAAAGAATTTGCTCGGATAACCCAATGGCAGCTCTGATCAAGAGCACAATGGATGAAATATGTGAGAGTGATGACATTATATAAAAGTCTTACTGAAACCACAATTAATGCAGGGCCAATGAGCAATGCCAGACATACAAATTATACTGCACCTAATATAAGAAGATGTATGCCTCTTTAAGTAAGGAAATCATCTTCAGTACATGTGGGAATCTATAGTATAGTTTTGTAGTGCCAGTTTTTATCAGTTGCCAGTACATCTAGGAGATGCAGCTAAGATGGTGATTCACTTCACCAGACATCTTAAGCCAACAGGCAACAGAAATCAGTAAGTTGATGGTATACCTTGGGACCCAGAGCTAGCCAATATTACTCTATGCTACATTTTGTGAAACCATAGCTAGCAGGTGTCAGTGATATTCAGCAGAGCAGGTATGAGTAGGAAATAGTCTTCAGAGGACCATGTGGAAAACATGTAACAAATATTTTCTTGGTCTATTGTTTTTTGAAAATTAGTTAATTCCTATTAAAAATAATAGCTATAAATCAGTGATAAATATAGATGCCCTAAAAAATGCTATATGCACACTTTGCTGTATGCTATACTTTTGAAATTTACTTAATATTAGAATATCTTAATTAAAATGACCATTGTCTAAGATATAAGTGAAATACTCTTGCTAGCTTGTAGAAAAGATACAAAGCCCTAGTATTTTGTTTATAAACTGTAAGCCTGGATTGGAAAGATTGTAGGTATTTTCACCTCTATCCAATTAATATGCCCACTATTACTTGCTGTTTGCGTCTTTCCAGGGCTGACTAAATCACAAATTCACTCTTTATTCACATGGAAGTTAAGAATAATTCATTAAGTAATTCATTAATTATATCTACTAAAGGGGGCAAAAGAATCTCCCTTACTAATTATAGTGATAAATACTTTGATTAGTGTCAATACCCATGGAAATTTCTTTAATAATTTCTTGCTGCCAAGAGGCTCCTGAAAATACATGACAACTTAATACAATGTGATATCTCAGAAGGATGCTAGAGGAGAATATAATAATGGGTAAAACCTAAGGAAACCTTATAAAATATAGGCCTCTTTTACAATAATGTATTAATATTCATTCTTCAGTTTTAAAAAAATTTAGTGTAAAATTGAAGAGTAAGAAAATAACAGAAGGAAAAATTAGTGTGCGAAATATGAGCAATTGACATGCTCATATCAAATTCTTATAAATCTAAAATTATTAGAAAATTAAATATGGGTTAGGCCCTAGATAGAATATTAAGGTCTAGATGGAATATTAAGGCCTAGGTAAAATGCTAAGGCCTAGAAAATAGTTACTCGGCTAGCCTGCCATCCTAAGGACACTCTTTCATATGTTCTTGTGGTTACTAGAAAACTTTCTAATGCAAAATGGATTTCATATTCTGTTATGTTATAGGCCCTTTGAAACCAATAGAAGTCACTAGTACTATTTAGTATATTTACCAATAATAAGCTTGGATCTAATACAGAAGTGGATGTTTACAGTCATCCATTAGACAGAGCACAGAGTCCTCAATGAAGGAACTAGAGAAAGTTCCCAAAGAGCAGAAGGGGATTGCAACCCCATAGGAAGAACAACAATATGAACTAACCATTACCCCCAGAGCTCCCTGGAACTAAAACACCAATAAAAGAAAACAGAAGGTGGAACTGATGACTCTAGCTGTATATGTAGCAGAGGAAGTCACAGTTGGTCATCAGTGTGAGGAGAGGCCCTTGGTCTTATGAAGGTTCTATACCCCAGTATAGGGGAATGCCAGGGCCAGGAAGCAGGAGTGGATGGGTTGGGGAGCAGGGGGACAGGGAGAAGACAGGGGATTTTCAGAGGGAAAACTAGGAAAAGGGATAACATTTGAAATGTAAATAAAGAAAATATAATAATGATATAAAAAAATCTGAACCAACAACCCAACAGGACTTTCTGGATCTGTGTGTAAGCATTTATGGTATAAGCTGCCCATAAACAAAGACATGTTCCTAAAGAAATTCCCCTACCCCTAAATCCTGATTAGTGGAAAATCATTCCTAGGCATATGCTCAATAAACCATCTCTGTATGATTGAGGTCAGTGTTTTAATATAGTTTGTGAGGTAATTCCTGGACTGCAAATTATGCATTTATAAAACAAATACTCTACCTTCTTTTAACATAACTTTTGCGATAAATGTAGAAGGTGACACCCATACAAAAGACTTCTTAAACTTAGAACAATGATGTTTAATAAGCCAGAAGAATTTTTAAATTCTTAAATTCTTTTTTTTTTTTTTTGGTTTTCCAAATTTTTTTTTCAATTTTTATTAGATATTTTCTTCATTTACATTTTAAATGTTATCCCAAAAGTCCCCTAAACCCTCCCCCATCCCCCACCCTCCTCCCCTACCCACCCACTCCCATATCTTGGCCCTGGCATTCCCCTGTATTGGGGCATATAAAGTTTGCATGACCAAGGGGCCTCTCTTTCCAATGATGGCCAACTGGGCCATCTTCTGCTATATATGCAGCTAGAGACATGGGCTCTGGTGTTACTAGTTAGTTCATATTGTTCTTCCACCTATAGGGTTGGAGACCCCTTCAGCTCCTTGGGTACTTTCTCTAGCTCCCTCCTTGGGAACCCTGTGTTCCACCTAATAGCTGACTGTGAACATCCACTTCTGTGTTTGCCAGGCACTGGTATAGCCTCACATGAGACAGCTAAATCAGGGCCCTTTCAGCAATATCTTTCTGGCATATACAATAGTGTCTGCATTAGCTGGCTGATTATGGGATGGATACCCGGCTGCAGCAGTCACTGGTTGGTCCATCCTTTTGTTTCAGCTCCACACTTGATTCTTAATAATTATTTAATTCTTAATTAAAATAATTATTTAATTCTTAATAATACAATTAAAACTACAAGAAGCAATAGATACTGTAATATCCAGTACAATCATGTGATAAGAGGATGGTGAGATCTGGATTGCCCTGAGGGTACTGATTACATATATGTATAAGAATTTGTGAATAACTTCCCACACAAGTTCACAACAAGAGCAAAAAAGGAAAGCAAAGGCTTAGGCTTTATTTATCAAAAAAAAAAAAAAAAAAAAGAAGATATTTATACCTATTCTCTTTTTTAATTAAACTAATAAAATTTGTGTTAAAATATTCAACTCAGTACTGCTATTTTAAATTCATCAAACTATTTATTTTTAATTTATTTACATTTCAAGTGTTATCCCCTTACTCAGTTTCCCCCTCTCTCTGCTTCTATGAGGTTATTCCTCCACCAACCCACCCAATCCTGAATGCCCTCACATTCCCCTACACTGGGGCATAGGACCTTAAAGGACCAAGGACCTCTCCTCCCATTGATGCCTGACAAGTCCATCTGCTGCTACATATGCAGCTGGAGCCATGTGTACTCCTTGGTTGGTGGCTTAGTCCATGGGAGCTCTGGGGGTCTGATTAGCTGATATTTTTGCTCTTCCTATAGGGTTGCAAACCCCTTCTGCTCCTTTAGTCCTTTCTTTAATTCCTCCATTGGGAACCCCACACTCAGTGCAATGGTTGTCTGTAAGCATCCAAATCTGTATTTGTAAGGTTCTGGCAGGGCTTCTCAGGAGACAGCTATATCAGACTACTTTCAGCAAGCATTTTTTAGCATCAACAATAGTGTCAGAGTTCGGTGACTGTATCTGGGATGAATCCCCATGTTAGACAGTCTCTAGATGGCCTATCCTTCAGTCTCTGCTCTGCACTTTTTTTCCATATTTGTTCCCATGAGTTCTTTTTTCCTCCTTCTAAGAAGGACAGAAGCGTCCACACTTTGGTCTGCCTTCTTGATCTTCATGTGGTCTGTGAAGATTCTCCAATCTATAAAAAGGACACATGCTCCACTCTGTACATAGCAGCCTTATTTATAATAGCCAGAAGCTGGAAATAACCCAGATGTCCCTCAACAGAAGAATGGATACAGAAAATGTGGTACATTTATAAAGTGGTATACTACTCAGTTATTAAAAGTGAATTCATGAAATTTTGGGGGAAATGGATATTAGCACAGAAGCTCAGAATAACTAGAATAATTTATAATAGATAATTACCTGTGAAATATGCATAATATCTTCAGAAGCTAAAAGTATTATGTGCTCAATCAGTTTTTAAAAATCTATTTGGAATATTAAACAAGATAGAAATAGAAAAAATAATCTCTTTTGATATTAGCAAAAATCCTAATAAAGTCCTCGATAAAAGGAAATTGTGACAAATTGATGATTAGACAGAAACCGTTGCATCTCACAGGGAGAATATGCAGTGTAACTGTGTCTTCATAGAATGAGTTGGATAGAATTCCTTATGCTTCCATTTTGTAGAGTAGTTTGGGGAGTATTGGTATTATCTTTTTTGAAAGTCTGATATAGTTCTGCATAAACCCATCTGGTCCTGTTTTTTTTTGTTGTTGTTGTTGGGAGAATTTAATGAATGCTTCTATTTCTTTAGGGGTTATGGGACTGTTTTGATTATTTATCTGATCCTGATTTAAATTTTATATTGGGTATCTGTCTAAAACATTGTCCATTTCTTCCAGATTTTCCAGATTTGTTGAATATAAGCTTTTGTAGTCTGATATAATGTTTTTTGAATTTCTGCATTTTCTGTTGTTTTGTCTCCCCCCTTTCCCCCCCCCCCCGATTTTGTTAATTTGAATACTGTCTCTTTGCCCTCTAGCTAGTCTGGCTAATTGTTTATCTATCTTGTTGATTTTCTTAAAGAACAAGCTCTGGGTTTTGTTGATTCTTTGTATAGTTCTTTTTGTTTTTATTTCTTTGATTTCAGCCCTGAGTTTGATTATTTCCTGCCATCTCCTGCTCTTTTGTAGCCCCCTTCCCCAGCTACTTCAGGCTGAGCTCAGACCTGCTCTCTCTGAAGGAGTGCCAGGGGAAGCCACATGCAGCTTGGTTCTCCAGCTAAGGCTGGCTTCTTTTGTTGTGCTAAACTACATCTGCACTGCTCCAGAATTGTGCTACCCAATGCCTTGCCTCACCCAGATCCTGCTTCCAACTGGCATTCCATAGTGCTCAAGATTTCAGGCTACATTCCTGGTTTCTGCCAACTGAATCCAGGCCCCTGTGCAGAACTGACTGTGGGAGGGTTTACCCTCTTGAAAACAAGGAAGATTTCTAAGTAAAGGCACAGAGATGCTTTTACTTGAAAATTTACTTAGCTTTTTCATTTCTTTCCCTTCTAGTCTCTCCTAGCCCCAGTTCACCTCCCAGGGGAACCCAGTCCTTGGCTACTCCATGGATGGTGGACCTAAACATTCTTTGGTGCATTTGTTTCTTTTTTCTAGAGCTTTCAAGTGTGCTGTTAAGCTGCTAGTGTAAGTCTTTCTAGTTTATTTTGGAGGCACTCAAAACCATGAGTTTTCCTTTTAGCACTGCTTTCATTGTGTCCCATAAGTTTGGTTATGTTGTGCCTTCATTTCATTAAATTCTAAATTCTTTAATTTTTTTAATTTCTTCCTTGACCAGGTTATAATTGAGTAGAGCGTTGTTCAGATTCCATATGTATATGGGCTCTCTGTTGTTTTTTTAGCTATTGAAGGCCTTAGTCTGTGGTGATATGATAAGATGCATGGGTTTATTTTAATCTTTTAGCATCTGTTTAGGTCTTTCTTTTGTGACCAATTATATCACAGTTTTGGTCAATGTACCATGAAATACTGAGAAAAAGATATTTTCTTCTATATCTGGATGAAATGTTCTATAGATATCTGTTAAGTCCATTTGGTCCATAAGTTCTGTTAGTTTCAATGTGTTTCTGTTTAGTTTGTGTTTCCATGACATATCCTTTGCTGAGAGTGGAGTGTTGTAGCCTCCCACTATTATTTTGTAATGTACAATGTATGTATGAGCTTTAGTAAAGTTTCCTTTATGAACGTGGGTACCCTTTCATTTAGAGCATAAATGTATAGAATTGAGAGTTCTTGGTGGATTTTTCCTTTGATGAGTATGAAGTGTCCTTCCTTACTCTTTTTGATAGATTTTGTTTGAAAGTTGATGTTATTTGATATTAGACTGTCTACTCCAGCTTGCTTCTTGGGACTATTTGCTTAGAAAATTATTTTCTAGACCTTTACTCAGATGTGTGTCTGTCTTTGTCACTGAGATGCATTTCCTGTCTGCAGCAAAATGCTGGTCTTGTTTAAATGTCCAGTCTGTTATTCTATGAATTTTATTGAGAAATTGAGACAATTGATATTAATAGATATTAAGGAATAGTGATTGTTTCTTCCTGATATTTTTGATGTTGTATTTATGCTTGTGTGTCTATCATCTTTTTTGTTTGTTGAAAGATGATTACTTTCTTGCTTTTTCTAGGGTATAGTTTCCCTTCTTCTGTTGGCTTTTTCCATATAATATCCTTTGTAGGCCTATATTTGTAGAAAGATATTGTGTAAATTTGTTTTTGTCATGGAATATTTTGGTTCCTCCATCTATGGTAATTGAGAGTTTTGATGGGTATAGTTGTCTGTGCTGGTATTTGTGTTCTTTTAAGGTTTGTATAACATCTGCCCAGGGTCTTCTAGCTTTAATAGTCTCTGTTGAGAAGTCTGGTGTAATTCTGAAAGGTCTGCCTTTATATGCTCCTTCACCTTATTCCCTTACTGCTTTTAATATTTTTTGTTTTGTGCATTTGGTATTTTGACTATTATGTGATGGGAGGAATTTCTTTTCTGGCCCATCTATTTTGGTTTCTGTAGGCTTCTTGTAAGATTATGGGCATCTCTTTCTTTAGGTTAGGGAAGTTTTCTTCTATAATCTCTATTCTGTACTTATTTTCTTTAGGTTTGGTCTTCTCTTTGTGTCTGTGATTTTCTGGATGTTTTGAGTTATGAGCTTTTTGCATTTTGCATTTTCTTTGACTGTTGTGTCTGTGTTTTCTATGGAATCTTCTGTACCTGAGATTCTCTCTTCTATCTCTTGTATTTTGTTGTTGATGCTTCCATCCATGACACGTGATACCTTTCCTAGGTTTTCTATCTCCAGGGATGTCACCCTTGGTGATTTCTTTATTGTTTCTACTTCCAATTTTTGATCCTGGATGCTTTGTTCAATCCCTGTACCTGTTTTGTTATTTTTCCTGTAATTCTTTAAGGAATTTTTGTACTTCTTCTTTAAGGGCTTCTACCTGTTTGCCTGTGTTCTTCTGTATTTCTTTAAGGGAGTTATTTAAGTCCTTAAAGTCCTCTATCATCATCATGAGATGTCATTGATTTTTTGGTTTGTTGCAGAGTCCATGGCTCACGGTGTTGGGAGAGCTGAATTCTGATTATGCCAAATAGCCTTGGTTTCTGTTGATTATGTTTTTTGCTCTTGCCTCTCATCTGGTAATCTCTGGTTTAGCTGTTCTTAGTGTTTCTGTCTGTGGATTGGCACTCCTGCAAGCATGTGTGCCAGTACTCCAGGGAGACTAGTTGTTTCCAGGAGGAATTTGGGAATGGAGAGCTGTGGCACAGGGTCAGCTACATGGTGCAGACAGAAACTGGAAGTATCCTGTTCTAGGCTGTACCTTGATTCCTGTGTTCTGATGGCTGGATGGGTCTCTTTTAGGCCAATAATTTGAGCAGAAGTGGTGGTCTTACCTGTGCTCACAGGTGTGTCCACAATCTTTGAAGAACTGCTCTCTCCTGGTAGTTTTTGTGTATGGAGAACAGTGGCACAGGTTCAGCTCTGGGCACAGATGCCTATTCTCTTATTTTTGATTTATTCTCAATTTATCCTCAATTATGCTTTTTTATCTTATTATTTTTGTAGCTTTGAATATCAAATCCAAGTCTTTGTAATTAATAATCAGGCAAAATTTCTAAAACTTACTTATATCCATAGCCCACAAAGTTAATTTTGATGTTGAATTAGTCTGCTAGGGATACTTATGAAAATTCCATGAAATTGTATCAATAGCATTACTATAGATTATTTTAAATGTCTATCAAACACTTTATGCCAGTTAGTTTCAATGTCAATATTATGCTTCAGTAGTTTATTAAATATTGATTTCTTTCTGTGTAAAATGGGAGTCTCTGAGGCAGAGTGAGACCTGCCATGGATAAATTTAGTTCATCTTGAGTCTACCCACAGGAAAATTTTAGTGCTTTAAACATATGGCATATATGTAGGGGTTGTGTAAAATCATCCATGTAAATTATACTTGCCATGGTGGGCACTGTTATGTGGCACCTAATCCCTGTAAAGTCTTTTATTCTTTTCTTTAGTTTTTGGAGTCAGTTGAAATCCTAATAATGCACTGAAAGTCTGGGTAATAACATTTGTAGGTGGTTTATTTGTCTCATATCACATAGAAAATAATATTGCGTAGTTTTAAAATTGATGTTTATTCTGAATTCAACTTGGATTGATTGCCATCATTCCTTTGGGAAAACAAAAATCACAGAAAAATACCTAAAACTCATTCTAAATCATGCTATATCACAGAACATTGATTCTGTCTAGGAGCTTCATTTATAATGGAAAGAAGACCCCGTACTTAGAAATAGTTGTAGTACAGCTATAACATACCCTATACGCCTAGGCTGCTGTCTAATAGCACGAGACATATAATCTTACCTTGCAAGCACAACAGTTTATTCTGTAGTCACAGAAATCAAAAAATTAAAGTGTGAGAGTTGCCATTCATATTTTTTCTGAAAACTAATTTTTGAGTTTGCAGTCCTACATCCAGAAAGCATGAAAACATCTTCATTAAAGTGGAATTTGAGCCTCACTGCCTATATTAGCTCTACTGAATTACAGATAAATAGAAAAGTAACAGCTAGTGTTGACAGCGGTAATTAAAGTGGATAATCAAGAGAAAAAAAGGGGGGGGTATGGGTAAGTTTCAGGAGATAATAAAGCTTGCCAAGTAAATATAAAGCCCTGAGTTCAAATCATCACCACCTTATTAAAAATCTGTACATGGCTGTATCATCATCTCTAATCACAGCACTGTGAAAGGGACAGAGAATAGAGATACTGGGCTTGCAGAATGAGAGGCATACCCCATAGTCCATGAAAGATCCTATCTCAAAGAAATAAGGTATCACAAAAAAAGAAAGAAAGAAAGAAAGAAAGAAAGAAAGAAAGAAAGAAAGAAACAAAGAAACAAAGAAAAAGAGAAAGAAGGTATCATGTGACAAAATAGGATACCCTTAGTTCTCTTTTGTTATATCTGGAGTCTGAATAAAAATGCTCTCCTTAGGCACATTGAAAGTTGCATTATTGGAGGTATGGCCTTATTGGAGAATGTGAGGCCTTCTTAGAGGAAGTTTTCAGCTCAAGCCTGGCCAAATATGTCACTGTTTCTTCCCATTGTCTATGGATAAAGATGTAGAAATCTCAGTTCTCTCTCCAGCACTATGTCTACCTATGTGCCACCATGCTTCCTACTACAATGATAAACAAAACCTCTGAATTGTAAGGCAGCCACATTTAAATATTTTCCTTTACAAAAGTTATTATGGTCACAGGGTCTCTTCACAGCTATGCTTGTAGCCAAACATTGGACTAAGCATGGAGGCTTGAATGGAGGAGATAGCTCAAGAACTGAAGGAGTTGAAAGGGTTTGCAACCCTATAGAAAGAACAACAATATCAACCAACCAGAACCACCCCCCAACTCCCAGGGCCTAAACCACCAACCAAAGAGTATACCCATAGCTCTAGGTCCATATGTAGCAGAGGATGGACTTATCTGGCATCAATGGGAGAATAGGCCCTTTAGTTCCATCCATTTGCCTGAGAATTTCATTAATTCATTGTTTTTAATAGCTGAGTAGTACTCCATTGTGCAAATGTACCACATTTTCTGTATCCATTTCTCTGTTGAAGGACATCTGGATTCTTTCCAGCTTCTGGCTATTTATTATCTGTAGAACTGGATTCATTGATAGATATTGTTTAAATTTATTTTGTCTTGCAATGTATTATTTTCTATATCTATGGTAATTGAAAGTTTTTCTTGGTGGCACACAGGCAGACATAGTGCTGGAGAGAGAGCTGAGATATATTTTTATACTAATTCAACTTGCCAAATATTTCTTCTTTTTAGAAAGTATCAAGAAAGTAATGACAATATGTAATATTACTGAGCCAAAACAGGTAGAAATTAATAGAATTCATACATTTTGTTTAAACATTTGAGATGGGAATCTTATATCTCATTAAGAGAACTCACTTTGGTATCTTATTATGTTACACTCTACCTATGCGTCTTGAGTCAAGTCACATAAAATAAAAAAAAAAAAAAAAACACTATCTTTAATAAAATAATGGAACCCAATACAGTGCCACATAACATATCACAAGTGATTTTTTTTACATAAGGTTTTAAAAGAAAGAATTAAAAAAAAGTATTTTTTAATTACAAGTTGGTAAGATATAATCAGTTTATCTGGTAAATATAATATTATTTTAGACCATAGTTTATTAATTACTAATATAGAAATCTCTCCCGTTTCTTATAACAAACTATGAGAGTAAAAAATACACTTTTATAAAAATTTTCAATTAAAAGATACTTTTTATTCATAGAAGTGGAGCAGAAATTACAGATATGTATTTTATCATAATTTAAACACATAGCACTACCAGAAGAATGTTACTACCAACTCTCAAACCTACCTCACCTATTCTTCTTATCACCCATATTCCTACTGTATTCATCTTGCTTTCTATAACAATAGTTCTTAATTATTTCCTATATTCACAATTAATTTTTCTTGATTTTTGAACATTGTTTAAGTGCAATCACACAAAGTGGCTTGTATTTCTTTTATAATTTCCCACTCGTGCATTTTCTCAAATTTGTTCATATAAATTATGCATGAAAGACATTCATATTTTAGGCAATTGGCTGATAAAGGAAATATCTGTGGTTTACAAATAGACCCTTTACAATGTTATGGTGGATATAATTAAGATGTTTCCTACTTATATGAAATATTTAGACATATTGAGTAAAAAAAAATCACTAAGGTGAAAGAGAATTTGTATTTTGAATATTAATAGAAACCTCCAGTTTTACAAAGTGAGTACTTTATATAGTCATTCAACAGTGCATATGAATTTTTGCAACATGTGTCCTATTCTACTCAAGAGTTAGTAATGTAATTTACTTTTGCCCAGCTCCTTTTTCCTTTATTCTGTTTTCTTCTATTCCTCTTATACCCCAACCTCCTTTTCTACCTTATTCCTTCTTTCCCCTTTCCTTCTTTCCTTCTTTCTTATTTCCTCTTTGTCTTCTTCCTTTATTTCCTCTATGTTGAGGATGATAGTCGAAGTTATTGTCATACTGTATATTAATTTTCATTTTTCTAAGGAAAACAAACACTTCATTTGAGTATCCAACATTTCCATACACATTAAATCTGCTATTTATTTTGTTCTATATTGAAATAAAGAACCTTTGTTTTATTTTATATAATTTTTTTCAGTAGGTCACTTTTGATTTGTAGTTCATGCTGGGCTATCTAATGAACTGGAGTTCTTCCAAGTTCAATGTTGACTTTTCTTCTCTTTCTTGTAGTGTTACCATTTATTTAAGTATTTTCTTTACACAGACGTTGAATGACACTAGTGCACATTCCTTTTAAAGCTGTGTTTCCTAAATATCCATTTTGGGGAATATAATTTACATGGTATTCAATTTTTTATACAGTATTGACTAATGAATTCTTTAATTCTCTTCTTCCAAGTGTGAAATGCATGATTCCTAGTTTTGAAACATTCTTCTCAACTGCTACTTCTTGGATCTGTTGCTCTCAGTATAGCTACACATATACAAATTGATTTCTTATTTTTACATATTTCCTGATTTTTTTGTCTTCTGTCTCCTGATAGTACCATTCTTTAATCCATTACCCACTCTTTTCTCGTTTTTTTTCTTATTTTATTAGATTTTTTTCTTACATTTCAAATGTTATCCCCTTTGCTAGTTATCCCTCTGAAAATGCGCTATTCCCACCTCCTCCCCCTGATTGCCAACACACACATTCACCATCCTGCCCCTGGCATTCCCCTATACTGGAGCAAGAGCCTTCACAGGACCAAGGGCCTCTCCTCTTATTGATGTCCAATGATGCCATCCACTGCTACATATGCAGAGGGAACCATGAGTTCCAACATGTGTACACCTTGGTTGGTGGTTTAGTCACTGGGAACTCTGGGGGGTACTGGTTGGTTCATATTGTTGTTCCTCCTGTGGGGCAACAAACCCCTTCACCTCCTGGAGACCTTTCTCTAGCTCCTTCATTGGGAACCCTGGGCTCAGTCCAGTGGATAGCTGTGAGCATCCACTTCTGTATTTGTCAGGCACTGGTAGAGTCTCTCAGGAGACAGCTATATCAGGCTCCTGTCAAGAAGCACTTAATGGCATCCAAAATAATGTCTGGGTTTCATTATTGTATATGGGATGGATCCACAGGTGGATCCACAGTCTCTGGATAGTCATTCCTTGAGTCTTTGCTCCACACAATGTCTCTGTAGCTCCGTCCATGGGTATTTTGATCCCCCTTCTAAGAAGGATCAAAGTATCCACACTTTGGTCTTCCTTCTTCTTGAGTTTCATGTGGTTTATGAAACGTATCTTGGGTATTCCGAGCTTCTAGTCTAATATCAACTTATCAGGGAGTACATGCCACATGTGTTCTTTTGTGATTGGGTTACCTCACTAAGGATGATATACTCCTGATCCATCCACTAGCCTAAGAATTTCATAAATTCATTGTTTTTAATAGCTGAGTAGTACTCCATTGTGTAAATGTACCAGAATTTCTTTATCCATTCCAGCGGAATATCTGGAATTTTTTCAGCTTCTGGCTGTTATAAACATAGTGAAGCATGTGTCCTTATTACATCTTGGAACAACTTCTAAGTATATGCCTAGGAGTAGTACTGCTGGGTCCTCAGGTAGTACTATGTCTAATTTTCTGAGTAACTGCCAAACTGATTTCCAGAGTGATTGTAAAGACTTGCAATCCCATCAGCAATGGAGGAGTGTTCCTCTTTCTCCACGTCCTCACCAACATCTGCTATCACCTGAAATTTAAGGGTAGCCATTCTGAGTGGTGTGAGGTAGAATTTCAGAGTTGTTTTCATTTGCATTTCCCTGATGATTAAGGATCATATTATTAGCTTCTGAGAAAGCATTTGACAAAATCTGTCACCCTTTCATGATAAAAGTCTCAGAAGATCAGCAATTCAAGGTCCATACCTAAACATAGTAAAAGCAATATACAACAAACATCAACTAAATGGAGAGAAACTTGAAGCATTCCTACTAAAATCAGGAACTAGACAAGGCTGTCCGCTCACTCCTTACCTATTCAATATAGTCCTTGAAGTCATAACCAGACCAATAAGATAACAAAAGGAGATAAAAGGGTATAATTAGAAAGGAAGAAGTCAAAATATTATTATTTGTAAATGATATGATAGTATACATATGTGACCCCAAAAATTCCACCAGAGAACTCCTAAACATGATAAACAACTTCAGCAAAGTAGCAGGATATAAAATTTACTCAAACAAATCAGTAGGTTTACTCTACACAAAGGATAAACATGCTGAGAAAGAATTTAGGAAACATCTCCCCTCACAATAGTCATAAATAATATAAAATACCTTGGTATGACTCTCACTAAGTAAGTGATAGATCTGTATGACAAGAACTTCAAGTTTCTGAAGAAAGAAATAGAAGAAGATCTCAGAAGATGGAATGATTTCCCATACCCATGGATTAGCAGGATTAATATAGTAAAAATAGCCCTCTTGCCAAAAGCATTCTGAAGATTCAGTGCAATCCCGATCAAAATTCCAACTCAATTCTTCACAGAGTTAGAAAAAGTATTTTCAAATTCATCTGGAATAATAATAATAAAAAAACTGTTCTCAAGAATAAAAAAACTTCTGGTGAAATAACCATTCCTGACCTCAAGCTGTACTACAGAACAATTGAAAAAAAAATTGGTACACTTACAGGTAGGTAGATCACTGAAATAAATTTGAAGACTCAGAAATGAACTGACACACCTTTGGTCACTTGTTCTTGGACAAAGGATTTAAAAGCATCGAGTGAAAAAAAGACAGCATTTTCAAAAAATAGTGCTGCTTCAAGTGGTGGTTAGCAATATAGAAGAATGTAAATCAATCCACTCTAATCTCCTTGTACAAAGCTCAAGTCTAAGTGGATCAAGGAACTCCACATAAAACCAGATACACTAAAACTAGTAGAAAGGAATGTGGGAAAGAGCCTCAAGAATGTGGGCACAGGGGAATTTTTCCTGAACAGAACACCAGTAGCTTATGCTCTAAGATCAAGAATTGACAAATGGGACCTCATAAAATTGCAAAGCTTTTGTAAGGCAAATGACACTGTCAATAGAACTAAAGGACAACCAAAAGATTGGAAAAACTCTTACCAATTCTAAATCCAAAAGAGGGCTAAAATACAAAGAACTTAAGAAGTTTGACTCCAGAGAACCAAATAACCCTATTAAAAATAGGGCACAGAGCTAAACAAAGCATTCTCAGTGGAGAAGTACTTAATGGTTGAGAAGCACCTAAAGAAATGTTCAACATTTTTAGTCATCAGTGAAAAACCATTTTTGATGAGGACATTTCATTGGAAAAGAGACACCACTTCTTATTTATCCAGCAACTTGTTGCAACTTAAATGATCTCAATATACCCTACAGGATGAAGTTATGCTAATCACCCAGGATTGTCAGCCACTTCATCTCTGTCAGTGAATCTGCTAACATGCAAATGAAGTCTCTAGCTGGTCTCAGATCACCCAGTAATTGAAAAAAACAGGTACATAGAAAAATTTGGGGGAAATAAACTAATTCTCCATCATAGCAGGGGAAATAATAGGTAGCATGATATTTATGACAATTAATATTTAAACTACAATTAATGAATTTTAATACAAACATAATGTGAATAATATAATTTTAATTTTTAATTATATACATTAATGTCTCAATATATTAATCTTCCTATTAGATTTTGCTACTAAACAGGGTTTAAAGTGTTATGTTTATTTTAAACTTTAAAAAGTATTTCTACAACCCATATGAAATTAGTTTTAGGGATGAATAATTATTTTCTAAATGGAAACCAATTCAGAGTCAGTAGCAAAACATTTTGAAGTAAACGGAATATATATATATATATATATATATATATATATATATATATATATATGTGAGTTGATTAGGTTTTGTCATCTTGATATGAGCTAAAGACATCTAGAAATATGTATCCTCAATTATCTATTTTTGAATTGATATTTATTCATGTGTAATAAGTCATAAAAACCTATAGAAAATAATTATATTTATATTTAATTAATCTATATATTTATTTTTACAAAAAATGGCTGTAGAGAGTTTAAAAGGTAGGAAATAGATGGTGTTTTGAGTTGGAGTGTCTCAAAACAGTGACACTTCTAAGAAAATATGGAGGTGTTGAAAAATTCTGTCATTCAGGATAATTTCTAAGAAAGGTAAAGAAATGATAAAGGAGAGCATTTAGAATTAGATTCTTCAGTGTATACCAAGGCTACTCTGCTGTCTCTAAATGACTTGAATCAGCAAATAATAGAGTTGAGGGTACAAAAATTGGAAAATTGGCTATCAAGAGGTAATACAGATATTAAAAACCTCACACCCTGAAGGAAGGAATCTCAATGATTCTTGCTATATTAAAGTTTTAGAAAATGAAAACTAGAAAAATGGTTTCAAATTACATGTTTATTTCCTGGATAATCCTAATATCAGATGTTTGTTAACTAAAAGAAAATTTAGAGTTCTAAGTCACACAATTGATGTTTCTTTTCTTAGCTTAGAAAAGGAAAAGATCATTGGATACTTGGTTTCTTCTAATTTTCAAATATTTTTGTGAATTTCTGTATGTTTTGTCAAATACATAAAATTAATCTAAGAGCTGGGGTTAAGGGGATTTATTAGTTTAATTGTTATAGAGAAGTATTACAAATATAAAGAGCAATGACTATGCTTGTAATCTTTATAGATTCTCTCTAATGGAGTCCGTTTTTTAGTTTTCATTTATAACACCATTGTCATAAAATGTTTTTGAATAAGCAATATTTTAATATATAATAGGTAGCTTTGCAGAAAGATTGAACAATGATACTATGTTATGAATAATATATTGGTGATTTTTCTAAAACAAAATTATAAAACAGAAACTGAAAGCAAAATGGTTTTGCCTAAGATAAGATAAAACAAACAAACAAACAAACAAACCTTTGTTCAGAAAACGTGTGAGCCACTTGTAGTTATGACAAATAATAAAAACCAGAGGGTTTTGAATGAGTCTACATTTTCTGCCACATATCACAGAGGCAAAATTTCCAACATTTTTCCTATCATTTAGCATGAGTGAATATGCTTTGATTTAGTTCTAGACATATAGAAAATAATGGAATAAAGTATTAATTGAATAAAAGGAATTTCCTTTATCTCAGAGTCTTTAAACCTGAACTCAACAACTACATTAGAAAAGTAGAGCCAGTATTGGTGGCAACCTGATTAACCTAACCAGTAAATGACTCAACTTTCTCAAACTTATAAGCTTTTAAATAACTTGTAAATTGCATTACCTATTGTAAAATATTTTATTTGTGAAGTAAGACATGTTCTGGTAATATTGCCTTGAATTGTTGAAGTATTTTGAATCTTTCTTTGTTTTTTGTTTGTTTGTTTGTTTGTTTTTTGTTTTTTTTCTAGACTACCAATTCCCTTGCTTGTAAAAGAAGCATAGGTAAATGTGAATCTTTCACAGTAAATAAGAGTTTTGTCTTTAGATTTAAATATTTCCACCTTACTAAGAACAGTAACAACATGTAACAAATGTGTATAGCTATTTTCAGTGCTTGAGTTTATAAAACATGTCATGATATAAGTAATAAAATTAGTTATATAAGTTTTATATCTCCTGTAAATATCTGTTTTATATAAAATGTTAAAAATCTATACATTTAAATAGTTATAAAATAATGCATACACATATGTATGCAATAAGTATATATCATATTAAAATGATATAGTGACTATACACAGTTGTTATTATGAAATTTGTGGATCAAATATGAACATGCATGGTATATTGGATGTACATAACTACTCACTCCCAGTTCTATCATTCACCCTTTATTCCATCACAAGACTACTGATTTAAATCAGTACTGATGTATAATCTATCCTTTCATTTATTACTATGCAATCTTATTTTTACTTATTTTCTTTGCATCTGGTTTACTGAAAAATTCTTGGACCATATGCCTGTAACTCTGTAATCCCTCAGTTTTGTTTAGCAATCCTTTCCACAGATCTTGTAATCTCATGTGGGTTTTTTTTTTTTTTTTTTTTTTTTTTTTTTTTTTTTTTTTTTTTTTTTTTTTTTTTTTTTTTTTTTTTTTTTTTTTTTTTTTTTTTTTTTTTTTTTTTTTTTTTTTTTTTTTTTTTTTTTTGTCTTTATCACAGAGCCAATGTCTCCACCTAGGCTTTTCCTATATGTCACTGTCACCTATTCCAGCCCTTTACCTCCATTTATCTCCAAATTCCCTACTCCTTTTCTTGAAGCACTGTAATTTAAAACTGGAGTGCAAGTGTCAGAAAACCTATGCCTTTAAGATGAGGCTAAATCCCATTGAACTCCACACAATAATAGTGGAAGATTTCAACACCCCACTATCACCAATGGGCAGGTTATTTAAACAGAAACTAAACAGAGACACAGAGAAACTAAGAAAGGTTATGAACTAAATGGATTTAACAGATAACTATAGATCCTTTTGCCCTAAAACAAAACAATACACCTTATTCTCAGCACCTCATGGTGCCTTCTCCAAAATTTATCATATAATCAGTCACAAAACAACCCTTAAGAGATTCAAGAAGATTGAAATAATGCCATGCATCCTATTAAATCAACATGGCCTATGCCTGGTCTTCAATAACAGTAAAATTACAGAAAGACCACATATGCATGGAAACTAAATAACTCTTTACTCAATGATAATTTAGTCAGGGAAGAAATAAAGAAAGAAATTAAAGACTTCTTGGAATTTAATGAAAGTGTTGACGCATCATAGCAAAACCTATGGGACACAATGAAAGCAGTGATAAGAGGAAAGTTCACAGCACTAAGTGCCCTGGTAAAGAAACTGGAGAGATCTTACACTAAAAACTTAACAGCACACCCAAGAGCTCTAGAACAAAAAAGCAAACTCACCAAAGCAGGAAATAGTCAAATTCAGGGCCAAAATCCACCAAATAGAAACAAAGAAAACAATACAAAGAATCAGCAAAACCGAAAGCTGGTTCTTTGAGAAAATCAACAAGATAAAACAAAACCCCAAAATAATAAAATAACAAACAAACAAACAAAAAACAGCCAAACTAACTAAAGGGCCAGGAGGTAATATCCAAATTAGTAAAATCAGAAATGAAAAGGGAGATAAAACAACAGAAACGGAGGAAATTTTAAAAAGTAATCATATCCTACTATAAAAGCCTATACTCACAAAACTGGAAAGTCTAGGTGCAGTGAATGGTTTTCTAGACAGATGCCACATATCAAAGTTAAATAAAGAGCAGGGAAACTATCTAAACAGGCTCATATCACACAAGGAAATGGAGAAAATCTTTAAAAACCTCCCAACCTAAAAAAAAAAAAAAAAAAAAAGCCCTGGACCAGATGGGTTTAGTGCAGAATTCTGAAAGACCTTCAAAGAAGACCTGATACCAATTTTCCTCAAACTCTTCCACAAAATAGAAACAGAATGAACACTACCTAACTTGTTCTATGAAGCTAAAATTACTCTGATATGTAAAACACAAAGAACCAAACCCAAAAAAGAGTACTTCAGACCAATCTTTCTTATAGATATTGATGCAAAATCCTCAATAAAGTTCTTGCAAAATGAATCCAAGAACACATCAAAACCATCATCACCATGATCAAGTAGGCTTCATCCCATGGATACTAGGTTGGTTTAATATACATAAATTCATTAATGTAATCTATTATATAAACAACTCAAAAAATTTACTGCAAACAAACAGCCAACATCAAATTCTATGTGAACACATACTTGAAACAATCTGACTGAAATCAAAGAGAAGACAAGCATGCCACACTCTCCCCATATCGATTCAGTATAATACTTGAAGTGTTAGCTAGAGCAATAAAACAACAAAAGGAGATCACAAGATACAAAGGAATCAAGGGTAAAGAAGAAATAAAGGTATTACTATTTGCAGCTGATATGATACTACACATTAGTGACCCTAAAATTTCTACCAGAGTATTTCTTCAGCTGATAAAAAACTTTTGCAAACTTGTCTGGATACAAAATTAACTCGAATAAATCAGTATCCTTTCATTATACAAAGGATAAACAGGCTGAGAAAAAAGTTAAGGAAACAACTCAGTTCACAATAGCCAAAAATAATATGAAATATCTTGGATTAAATCTAACCAGACAAGTGAAAGACCTGTATGACTGTAACTTCAAGTCTTTCAAGAAAGAAATCAAAAAAGATCTCAGAAAATGGAGAGATCTCTCATGCTCATGGATTGGCAGAATTAGCATAGAAAAAACAGCCATCCTACCAAAGGCAATCTATACATTCAATGCAATCCCAATCAAAATCCCAACACGATTCTTTAAAGACATCGAAAGAGCAATTTTTTAAATTCATCTGGAAAGGCAAAAATCCCAGAATAGCAAAAACAATTCTTAAGAATAAAAAAGGTTGGGGGATTTACCATCCCTGACCTCAAGCTTTACTACAGAGGAACAGTCATAATAACTGCATAGTTGTACTGGCTGATTTTGTGTGCCAACTTGACACTGGCTGGAGTTAGCACAGAGAAAGGAGAAAGCCAAGGGAAGCAAGACAGTAAGAAAGATCCCTCCATGGCCTCTGCATCAGCTCCTGCTTCCTGAACTGCTTGAGTTCCAGTCCTGACTTCCTTTGGTGATCAACAGCAATATGCAACTGTAAGCTGAATAAACCTTTCCTCCCCAACATGCTGTTTGGTCATGATGTTTGTGCAGGAATAGAAATCCTAAAACAATGGTATTGATACAGAGGCAGACTTGTTGATCAAGATCCAGAAACAAAACAAAACAAAACAAAACAAAACAAAACAAAAACCATAGTTATGGATACTTGATCTTTGACAAAGAAGCCAAAAATATACAATGGAAAAAAGAAAGCATCTTCAATAAATTGTGCTGATCCAAATGGCTGTGTGTATTTAGGAGAATGAAAATAGTTACATATTCTTCACTTGTACAAAGCTCAAGCCCAAGTCAATCAAGGACCCCAATATAAAACCAGATACACTAAATCTTTTAGAAGAAAAAGTGGGAAAGAGCCTTGAACTCATTGGCACAAGGGTAAGTTTCCTAAACAGAACTCCAATGGCTCATGCTCTAAGAACAAGATTTGATAAATGGAACCTCATAAAACTAAAAAATTACTGTAAGGCAAACAACATAGTCAATAAGACAAATCAGCAACTTACAGATTGGGAAAAAATCTTCACTAACCTCACATCCAATAGAGGGCTACTATCCAAACTATATATAAAGCTCAAGAAATTAATCAAAAACTAATCAAAAATCTAAACAACCCAATCAAATAACAGGATATAGAACTAAACTGAGAATTCACAAATTAGGAATCTCAAATGGCTGAGAAGCACAAAAAGAAATGTTCAAAGTTGTTAGTGATCAGAGAAATGCAAATCAAAATGAGCCTGAGATTCCAACTTATACCAATCAGAATGGCTAAGATCAAAAGCTCAGGTGACAACACTTATTGGAGAAGATGTGAAAGAGGAACATTTCTCCACTGCTGGTAGGATTGCAAACTGGTGTAACCACTCCAGAATCAATCTGGAGGTTCTTAAGAACAATGGAAACAGACCTACCTGAAGACCCAGCCTCTTGGGAATATACTCAAAAGTTGCCACACCATGCCACAGGGGCATATATTTGACTATGTTCATAGTGGCCTTATTTGTGATAGCCAGAAGCTGCAATCAACCTAGATGTTCCATGACAGAAAAATGGATACCGAAAACGTGGTTCATTTACACTATGGAATACTACTCAGCTATTAAGAACAAGAACATTCTGAGTTTTGCAGGCAAATGAGTGGAAATAGAAAATATCATCCTGAGTGTAGTAACTCGGATTCAAAAGGATGTGCACGGTATGTACTCACTAATATGTGGATATTAATTAAAAAAAATCCGAATACCCAAGATGCAGTCCACAGAACTCAAAAAGGTCAACAAGCAAAAGTGCACGAGTGAAGATGCCTCCATCCCACTAAGGAGAGAAAAGAAAAAAAATCACAAGTGGTGAGGGAGTGGGGGACCTGGGAGGGAAAGTGGACAGGAGTGGTGGTGGTGGACAGTGAGAGGAAGATGGGAACCTGATCTGGTATTAGGTAAGAGAAAAGGACTGAAGCCCAGAGGGCCAGCAGAAAGAATGGAAATAGGAAACCTAGAGAGAAAGGAGGTTGAGGGGAGGGGTCGCTACAGAATGAACCAGAGACCTGGAAGGTAAGAGACACTCGGGAATCATAGAGAGGGACCTTAGATGAAAAGCCAGACAATAGGGAGAAGGAAATTACAGAGCCTACCTCCAGTGGGAAAACAGGACATCAAGTAAGGGATGGGGTTGCCATCCCATAGTCACATCTCTGAGCCATCATTTTTTCTGTCTGAAAGAAATACATGGATGGAAATGGAGAAGACCCCGAGGAAAAGAAGGTCCATCGACAGGCCCTAAGTGGGATCCAGCTCAAGGGGAAGTCCCAAGGCCTGACACTATTACTGAGGCTCTGGAGAACTTACAAAAAGGGACTTATCATGGCTACCCTTGGAAAGATCCAATAAACAGCTGAAAGAGTCAGATGCAGACATTTGCACTCACCTAATGGACAGAAACAGCTGACTCATGTGGTTGAATTAGGGAAGGCTCAAAGAAGGTGAGAAGGGTGATCCTGTAGGAGGACCAGCAGTTTCAATTAACCTGGACCCCTGAGATCTCTCAGATACTGGAATACCAACCAGGCAGCATACACGAGCTCTTTTGAGGCCCCCAACACACATACAGTAGAGGAGGTATTAATTCAACCACAGGGGTCCCCAACTTCAGTCCAATGGCTGGGTGTAAGAATCCTCTTCTGTTACACTTAGGTCCTTGTTAACTCTCTCATAGGACAACTATGCTAGTCTCCTGTTTGTAAGCACATAATAGCATTAGTAATAATGTTAGGCCTTGGAGTCTCCCTGTAATATGCATCCCAGTTTGGCTGGGTCACTTTCCTTCAATCTCTTCTTATTTTTTTCCTGCAGTTTTTTTTTTTTCAGAGAATAACAATTCTGTGTTAGAGATTTGACTTTGTGATGGCAGCTCTATTCCTCTACTTGATGCCCTGTGTTTCTATTGAAGGTAGAAAGTTCCCTCTCCCAACTGTTTGGGCATTTCATCTGAGGTATACCCTTTGAATCCTGAGAGTATCTAACCTTCCAGGTACTTTCCAGAGGGTTGTCCCACCTCCAACCCATGCCCCTTCCCAATGTTACATATTTCCATTCATTCTGCTGGCCCACAGGGCTTTTCTTCTGTCTCTTCTCTCTGCATACCTGATCTTGTTCCCTTTTCTTCTCTCCTCCCTCTCCCCTTTCTCACCAAGCTCCCTCCTTCCTTCTGCCATTCATGATTGTTTTCTTTTCCCTCCCAAGTTGGATTGAAACATCCTCCCTTGGGTTCTTATGCTTGTTAATCTTCTTGAGTTCTGTGCATTGTATCCAATGTATTCTCCAATTGTTTTTGGCTCATATTCACTTATTAGTGAGTAGATACCATGCATGTCCTTTTAGGTCTGAGTTACCTCACTCAAGAGATACACAAATCAAAATGACCCTGAGATTCTACCTCACCCACTTGCATACCAAATCCAAGAACACATCAAAATGATCATTCAGCATGATCAAGTAGGCTTCATCCCAGGGATGCAGAGATGGTCAAATATATGGAAATCTATCAACATAATGCAAACTCAAAGAAAAAAAATAAATGCATAATCATCTTATTAGATGCTGAAAAAGCCTTTGACAAAATACAACACCCCTTCATGCTAAAAGCAATGGAGATAATATGAATTATAAATATTAAATTCCTCATACCAATCAGAATTGGAAAAAAACTCAAATGTCAGCACATTCCTGTGAGGATGTGGAGGCACATCCTCTAATACTTATGAAGTTGCAAACTGGTACAATCACTCTGGACATCAACCTGGAGGTTTCTTAGGAAGATGGAAATAAATCTACCTTAATAACCAGCTATACCATTCTTGGGCATATATCAAAAAAAGTGTCCCACCTTAACATAGGGACATATGATCCACTATGTTCATAATGGCTTTATCTATGAAAGCCAGAAGCTGGAAATAACCCAGGCATCCATTAACAGAAGAATGGATACAGAAAATGTTGTTCATTTGCGCAATGGAATACTCTTCAGCTATTAAAAACAAAAACATCATGAGATTTTCAGACAAATGGATGGAACCATTGTTTATTTCTGTAACTATACATCTACACATACATAAAGTCATTGTTAACATGAAGAAATATGACTGACTGCTTAACTGTCAAAAAATTTAATTAAGTTGTCTTTATTTTTTTATTGATGCTTTCTTTAACAGTGAAGAACTTGTTTTCTGTCATTTATTATTATTTATTATTTACATACTTGTTCAATATGTTTATGTGAGGATTTTGAAATTCAAGTATACAATAGAGGAGTGTTTATTCAAAAATATTTTTGAAATATTTTATTCTTTGGGCAAATACACAATTGAACTTTATGTTCTATTTTTATAGACTGTAAAATTGTTAAACTCAGCATTTGAAATTGCTTTTACTATAGATTTCACAGACTATTCTTCAAGGACTCTTAATTCATCTGAAAGCAGAGACTGTGTAATTAAAGATATTCAATTTGTTCTTGTGATCTCTATTTTTTTGTCTTTATTGCAAAACATAAGTCTCTAGTAGAACACTATAACATCATACACAGTAACATCTTTGCCTTGCATCTGAAATTTAGGGAACAAAACACAGGGACAAGTAAATTTCCCTCTCTGTGAAATTGTCAATGTCTGTAGCTTTTTATCTGTGGTTTGGGCCCTCTGAGACATTTTTTACATTCACCCTGGGATAAAAACTTAGATTGAAATTGTGAAGTCATTTTTGGGCCTTCATGTTGTTAGAATTTGGGAGTTATATACTTCAAGTCATATCTAGAAGGCACAATGTCAATGCAGATTTCCAGTTCTTAGACTATCTCCATTCCTCACTAAGTAGATATATCAACTGAAGCTGAGCACCTCAAGCTAAGTTGTCCTTTACATTTGACTAGTTGTAGTTTTCTGTAATGGTTTACTAGTCAAATATCATCTTGAGTTAGGTAAACAATTGCAAAATAGCACACATGATATGCATTCACTGATAAGTGGATATTAGCCCAAAACCTTGGACTACCCAAGATACAATTCAAAAACCACACAGAGACCAAGCAGGAGGAAGACCAAAGTGTTGGTACTTTAATCCTTATTAGAAAGAGGAACAAAATACTCACTGGAGCAAATACAGACACAAAGTGTAGAGCAGAGAATGAAGGAAAGGCCATTCATAGACTGCCCCACTTGCAGATCCATCCCATATTCAGTCACCAAACTCAGAAACTATTGTGGCTGCCAAGAAGTACATGCTTACAGGAGCCTGTTATAGTTGTCTCATGAGAGGCTCTGCCAGAGCCTGACAAATACAGAGGCAAATGCTCACAGGCAGCCATTGGACTGAGGATATGGTCCCCAATGGAAGAGTTAGAAAAAGGGCTAAAGGAGCTGAAGAGATTTGCCACCCCATAGGAAAAAACAAAGATAGAAACCAACCAGACCCCCACCCCAACTCCAGAACTCCCAGGGACTAAACCACCAACCAAAGTATAAACATGAAGGTACCCATGACTCCAGCTGCATATGTAGCAAATGTTGGCCTTACAGGGTATTAATGGGAAGAGATGCCCTTTGTCCTGTGAAGGCTTAATGCCCCAGTTTAGGGGAATACTGGTGTGGGGAAGCAGGAGTGGGTGGTTGGGTGGGGGAACATTATCATAAAAGCAGTGGGAAAGGGGATTGTGTGGGGCTGTGATAAGTGGCTTATTTTGGTTGAATGAAGCTTGCTCTGGCAACCCAGTTGAAAACTCTACAAGGGACAGAAAATCCAGCCACATGCGCAGAGTCAGGTGCTTGATACTACAGAGCACCCAACTCCATAATTCTGTGACTATAAATCACTCAGACAATGTCCCAAGCTTCTGGAATTCTGGCTAGACTCCACCTGCACAGTTATCTAGCTATAGCCAGGTATTCCCAAATGAAAGGGCCAGCTAACATTTTCAACAAAATTGTAGAAGAAAAATTCCCTAACCTAAAGAAATAGGTGCCTATAAACATACAAGAAGACTACAGATCAACAAACAAATGGGCTAGAAAAGAAATTCCTCCTGTCCAAATGCACAGAACAATGGAAGAATATCAAAAACACTAAGGGAAAACGGTCAAGTAACACATAAAGAGAGAACCATTAGAATTACACCAGACTTCTCACAAACTCTATGAAAGCTAGAAGACCCTGGGCAGATGTCATACAGACCATAAGAGAACACATATGCCAGCCCAGACTATTATACCCAGCAAATCTCTCAATTACCATAGATGGAGAAACCAAGATATTCTATGACAAAATCAAATTTAAACAATATCATTCCACCAATCCAGCCCTATAGAGGATAATAGAAGAAAAACTCCAACACAAGAAGTGAAACTACACACAAGAAAAAGCAAGAAATTAATCTCACAACAAACCCAAAAGAATGAAATACCCAAGCATATTCCACCTCTAACAACAAAAATAACAGGAAGGTCCAATATCTCTCAACATCAATGGAATCAATTCCCCAATAAAAAGACATATACTAGAAGGGTGGATACAATAACAGGACCCAACATTTTGCTGCATACAGGAAACACATTTCACTAACAAAGACAGATATTACCTCAAAGTAAAAGTGTGGAAAATATTTCCAGAAAATGGTCCCAAGAAACAAGCTAGAGTAGTAATTCTCTTATCCAATATAATAGACTTTCAGCCAAAAGTTATCATAAAAGGATGCTACACAATAATAAGGAAAATCCACCAAGAGAAACTCTCATTTCTGAATACTTGTGGCCAAATGGAAAGATACCCACATATATGTACAAGAAACATTACTGGAAATCAAAGTAAACATTGATCTGCACACAATAGTGGGAGACTAACATCTCAATCTCACAAATGGACAGATCATGGAAACATGTAGGCAACCGCGGCTCTTTGAAGCCGCGGCTCCATGAGACCTCAACCCGTAGGCAGCTGGTGCTCCGAGAATCCCCAGGCTCGGAGAATCCCTGGCTCCAAGAAGCCCCTGGCTCTGAGAAGCCTGGGGCTCCGAGAAGCCCCTGCTCCGAGAAGCTCCTGCTCCGAGAAGCCCCAGGCTCCGAGAAGCCCCGGCTCTGAGAAGCCCCAGGCTCCAAGAAGCCCTGGGCTCTGAGAAGCCTCTGACTCTCCGCCATTACAAGATGGCAGGGGACTGGCCAGCTGTCAGGGAAGAGAGCCTACTGTGCATGCGCAGCTCTCTTCAGGCTCTCCTCAAATGATAGCCCCTCACGAGTGGGCAATATGCAAATGAGGCACGGCTTGTGGCACCAATGAATGGGCCATATGCTAATGAGGTATAGCTTGGTGCACCAATCCACAACTACTACGACACCCTCCTCCTTCCCTGGGAGAGTATAAAAGCAGCAGCTCTGCTGCTGTCCAGGTTCCTGGGAATCTACTATCAAGGTGCTCCAGAATAAAGCTGACTGAGGAGATCCCGGTGGTGGTGGTGGCGGCGTGACTTTCTTGCTGGTCGAGGGAGGCGCGTCACAAGTGGTGCTGAAATCCAGGGAACCGAAGACTATCTTTGTGGGAACTGAACTCTTCAGGAACCGAAGAATATCTTCGTGGGATCTGAACTCTTTAGGAACCAAAGATTATCTTCATGGGATCAGAACTCTTTAGTATCTGAAGATTATCTTCGTGGGATCAGAACTCTTCAGGAACCGAAGATTATCTTCGTGGGATAAGAACTCATCAGCTACGGAGCGGCGGTACCAGTAAGCTTCACGGAATATTTTAGAGAGGTTATGCTTCCCTATATTGTTGATCCACTTTGGATTGGTGTGGCCATTTTAGTTGTCCTAATGTCCCTCCAAAAACTGTTCGAAAAGCAGAGTGGTAAAGACAAAACAGCAAAAGGGAGGCTAGAACCTACTCTTAAAATTAAGGGGGAACAAGAAAAGGGGATTTACCCCTCTCTCAAGGAATTGCAGTTTTCCAACCTTGACTCCTCTTCAGAAGAAGAGGTGGAAGAGGAGGCTGCTATATATGAGAGGGAATGATACCACCTAGATCTTTAGCCCTTCATAAGGTTCTCAGGTAAAGAGACAATAAGGTTCTCAGATAAGAGACAATAAGGTTCTCAGGTAAAGAGACAATAAGGTTCTCAGGTAAAGAGACAATAAGGTTCTCAGATAAGAGACAATAAGGTTCTCGAGTAAGTGACAATAAGGTTCTCATGTAAGAGACAATAATGTTCCCGGTAAGGGATGAGGCAGAGTAATTAAGTGGTACTTTGAAGTTGAATTTAGGATGACAGGTGATTTTGATAATAAACAACCAGAAGCCATAATTACTAAAGGCAAATGGGCAGTGATGTGTACAGGTGATTTTGATAATCATTACCATTCTATCACCTGGATTCAGTTTGTTTTTTTCCCACTTCCAGTACCCTTTAGTGTGGATGCTATGGTTTTCCCTAGGATTTCTGGAACCAGTAAATCTTTGCAATTGCCATCCACAGTCATGGAAAAGGAATGTTTTGTTTAATCTGTCTTTGAAGGGTAGCTTTTGTTCTCCTATAAAAAGAGCCCATGTGGGATGCATAAGATGGTTTCTTTGGTATCAGGATGGAGTCCTGTGGCTTATTCCAAATATGGGCATCCCACAAGTAAAGCAGCACCTCCTCAACCTAGGTGGACAGCTCGATGCAGAGCTGAAGGAGAGTGGCTGTTCACCTGGACAGGATGTTAAGATTAATATCTATAGCTTTTTATGATTATTTAGGAGCCAAAGTAGGAACAAAACAGATAGTGCCAAAAAAGGTAGAGTTTAGGAAGGATAATTTGAGGACTTTAAATGATTTCCAAAGATTATTAGGTGACACTAATTGGGTTCGATGTTACCTGAAGATGCTAAATTATGAATTTAAACATTTCCATTACTATCTCTGTTTAAAGAACATCCTGTAGTATTTCCTAAACTTATCTCTGCTTTGCCTATTCGTGGAGCTCCTAATAAAAACAGGATGTGGAGCTTATATGATAGGCACAGGAGAGCCAATTTTATGCCAGTTTCAGCCTGGTTCTCCTCAAACTGTAGAATTAAGCCTCAGCAGCTCAAAACTGACAATGGACCAGCTTATACAGCACACTCTTTTGAATCGTTCTGCAAACAAATGGATGTCGTCTGCAGTCATGGGCTGCCATATAATCCACAGTGCCAAGGCATTGGGGAGCACGCCCATCACACTTTAAAGGAGTGCTTACAAAAACATAAAGAGGGAATAGGACATGGTAGATCACCTAAAGAAAGACTATCCTTAGCCCCTTTTACTTTAAATTTTTAAAATTTTGGATAATAGTGGCCTTTCGGCAGCTGATAGGCATGCTGCCATAATCCCTATACATTCACAATATGTTAAATGGAAAGATGTGTTATCCGGGTCATGGCTAGGTCCAGACCTGGTCATTTCACAGTCAAGGGGAGCAGTTTGTGTTTTTCCTAGGGACAAAGAACCAATTTGGATACCCGAGAGACTGATACAAAGAGTGTCCCTCTCCTTTGGAAGACGCAGCAGAGAAAAAGGATAATGAAGAAACACCTACATTTATTGAAACTCCTGATGAATCTGCAAATGGGTAATATGTTAAATTTATGGGCTGTCACCCACACTTGGCCAGTCCCTATGCCAGTACATAGTACTTCAAAAAAAAAATGGAAGAATTATTTCGGTTGATTCAATTTTCCTGTGTTTCCCATTTTAAGAATTTGTGTATTACCCCACTAACTGCTGATATGTCTGCAAACTTTAATTATAGCAGGGAGTTGTCGGAGTATCTTCAAGGGAATTGGACTGCGGAGGCAGAATGACTTTCCTGGAAGCTCCTTACCCAGATTTCTATCCTGAACGGCACCAGAGTCAACCCTGTCACCTTGGCAGATTTTACCTCTTGGCTGTCCAATGCCTTTTCCTTTTCTAAAGAATGGGCTGGGATGCTACTTTGGGGTGTCCTGGTGTTTGTGGGTTGTGTACTTTTTCTCTGGTTGTTATGTGGTATGAGATGCACTCAGGCTTGGCAGAAGGCTGCCGTTATTCAAGCCCTGATGGCTATAGACAAAGGCACCTCACCTGAGTTCTGGTTGGCCTCTCTTAAAAATCTGTAATGATTTCCTAGCAGACTGGTTTGCCGTACTTCCCCAGTTTAGGGGCAGACCTGATGACTTCCAGTCTACCACCTCAAAGGATATCGAGTAAGGAAACCCAATTTTGCTGACCAAGTGTTACAATACAGTGCAGGGTATGTTCCATACAGGATAGATTCCTCGAGAGCATGTCAAATTGCATGGAGGTTGTGTGTCATCCTGACCTATCCTCCCCCTGATAAAAATGCACGGAGACAGGTGTGCTAAAGTACGACTATCAATGACTAGGGCGGAAATTCATTACAATGTCTCATGATTACACAAAGGATTTAACCTCTGGTACAGCCATGTCCGCCAACAACGTGCTGGTGGCATCTCCTTCTACTTCAGATCTCTGAAGAGACAGACTGGTGGTCGTGTCTGATGGTAGCTCGATTTCCTATCAGTCACTTGTCAAAGGCTGCTCCCTCAGGCCGGGGTGTTCACTGACCAGATTTGCAGGACTTTATTTTTAATTAATAAAGAAGGGGGAGATGTAGGCAGTCGAGGCTCCGTGAGGCCTCGGCCCCGTAGGCAGCCTGGGCTTCTCGAAGCCCTCGGCTCTGAGAAGCTCCAGGCTCTGAGAAGCTCCCGGCTCTGAGAAGCCTCCAGCTCTCTGCCCTTACAAGATGGCGGGGGACCGGCCAGCTGTCAGGGAAGAGAGCCTAGTGTGCATGCGTAGCTCTCTTCAGGCTCTTCTCAAATGATAGCCCCTCATGAATGGGCAATATGCAAATGAGGCTCAGCTTGTGGCACTAATGAAGGGGCCATATGTTAATGAGACACCCTCCCCCTTCCCTGGGAGAGTATATAAGCACCAGCTCTGCTGCTGTCCAGGGCCCTGGGAATCTACTATCAAGTTGCTCCAGAATAAAGCTGACTGAGAAGATCCCGGTGGTGGCGTGACTTTCTTGCTGGTCGAGGGAGGCGCAGTCGCAGAAAGAGAATCTAAACAGAGAAAATCTGAAACTAACAGAAGTTATGAACCAAATGGTCTTAACAGATATCTATAGTACATTTCTTCCTAAATTAAAAGAATATGTCTTCTTCTCAGTACCTCACAGTACCTTCTCCAAATTTGACCATGTATTTGGACACAAAACAGACCTCAACAGATACAAGAAAGTGGAAATAATCCCATGTATCCTATTAAATCACCACAGACTAATGCTCGTCTTCAGCACAACAAAAACAACAGGAAGCCAACATACACATGGAAGCTGAACAACTATCTACTCAATGATAACTTGGTCAGGAAAGAAGTAAAGAAAGAAATTAAAGGTTTTTAGAATTTCATAAAAATTAAGCCATAACATATGCAAACTTATGGGACAGCAGTACTGAGAGGAAAACTCATAGTTTTAAATGCATCCATAAAGAAATTGGAAAGAGCATACACTAGCAGCTTACCAGCACATCTGAAATCTCTAGAGAACAAAAAGAAGTAAATCTACTCAATAGGAGTAGATGGCAAGAAATAATCAAACAAACAGTTGAATTCTTCACTTAAATTCATAGTATCTGGTTTCATGTGAAGGTACTTGTTCCACTTGAACTTTGCCTTTATTATATTTAAGTATGGACTATGAATTTAAGTGAAGAAAAAATTGGAAAGAACCTTGAACACATTGGTACAGGGGACATTTTCCTGAACAGAACACCAGTGGCTTATGCTCTAAGATCAAGAATTAAAAAATGTGACATCATACAATTGAAAACCTTCTGTAAGGCAAAGGACACTGACAACAGGACAAAATGGCAATCCATAGATTGGGAAAATATCTTTATCAACCCTACATCCAATAGAGAGCTAATATCCAAAATATATGAAGAAGTTAAAATGTTAGATTTTAGAGAACCAAATATCCCTCTTAAAAGATAGTGTACAGATATAAATAGAGAATTCTCAACTGAGGAATGTCAAATGGCTGAGAAGCAGTTAAAAAATGTTCAACATCTGTGGATATTAGGGAAATGCAACTCAAAACAACCCTTAGATTCCACCTCACTTCAGTAAGAATGGCTAAGATGAAACTCAGGTGACAGCAGATTCTAAAAAGGATATGGAGAAAAGTGAATGCTCCTCATCTGATGGTGGGATTGCAAGCTGGTACAACCACTCTGGAAATCAGTCTGGCAGTTCTTCAGAAAACTGGTAATATTTCTACCAGAGGATCCAGCTATACCTCTCCTGTGCATATACCCAAAAGATGCTCCAAGATATAACAGGAACACATTCTCCACTATGTTCATAGCAGCTTTATTTATAATATCCAGAAACTGGAAAGAACTCAGATGTTCTTCAACAGAGTATTGGATACAGAAAATATTGTATATTTGCCCAATGGAGTACTGCTCAGCTATTAAAAACAATTATTTCATGAAATTCATTGACAAATTGATGGAACTTGTAAATATTATCCTAAGTGAGGTCATCCAGTCACAAGACAACACACATGGTACATACTCACTGATAAGAGGATATTAGCTAAAAAGAAGCTCAGAATACCCATGATACAACTTACAGATCATATGAAACCCAAGAAGAAAGAAGATCACACCAAAGTGTAGATGCTACAGTACTACTCAGTCAGGAGAAGAGGATAATCTCTGGGAAGTAGAGGGAAAGAGGGATCTGGGAGGGAGAGATGAGGGAGATGGTAAAAGGGGGTCAGTTCTGATATGGGAGGAGATGGGGGAGAAATACAGTGGTTCAGCAATTTAAAAGTAGGTTTATAGTAGCCCAGAGGTAGAACTGGGGGTAGCCACTATAAAGTTTCAGATGCCAGGGACCCAAGAGTTTCTCAGGACCCAACAGGGAGGATTTTAGCTGAAATAACCAACAAAGGGGAGATAGAACCTGTAGAGACCATATTCAGTGGATACGTATGACATCCAGTTGAGGGATGGTACCACCTACCCACCTCAAAAATATTAATTCAGAATTTCTCCTGTCAAAAGTTAATGAAGGGACAAAGAGTGTAATGAAAATTGAAGGAAAGGCCATCCAGAGACTGTTCATCTAGGTACCCATCCCATCTGCTGACACCAACCCAGATACTATTTCTGATGCCAAGAAGTATTTACTGACAGGAGCCTGAGAGATTCTGCTAGAGCTGGACAAATATACATGCAGATGTATACAGCCAAAACATTTTACTGATCACAGGGAACCCAGTGTGGAAGTTAGGGCAAGGACTTTAGGAACTGAGAGGGTTTGCAACCTCATAGGAAGAGCAATAATATCAACCAACCAGACCCCCTAAAACTCCCAGGGACTAAACCACTAACCAAAGATTACACAGGAGTTACCCATGGCTCCAGATATATATGTACCAGAGAATTGTCTTATCTGGGATCATTGTGAGGTGATCCTTTTGGTCCTGTGGAGGCTTGATGACCCAGAATAGGAAAATGCTGGGCTGCTGAGTCAGGAGTGGGTGGGCAAGTGACGGACCACCCTAATAGAGGTAGATAGGAGGAAGGAGGGGGTAGGTTGCTTGTATAGGTGAAACTGGAAAGTGGGATACTATTTGAAATGTAAAAGCAAAGGAAGAAATGGAGGATTGGAAGGCAGGAGGACAGAGAGAAAGAAAGAAGGAGAAAGTTTGCTTTTATCTTTCCCCTATGTATTTGTGTTGGGCAGATACCCTTGAAAGGTGGTTTTGTGTACTCAATCACCTTTTGCAGTAGGAAAATGATAGAACTATTGTTTGGGCAGTGAATAATAAAAAATAAGAAACACAGATAAGTATAAAATATAGATATTATCTCAGAGGTTACTTTTGGAATAAAATTATCCAAGCAAATTATCCAAAGAAGCAAGGTGGACTAGCTATTCTAATATCTACTAAAAGAGATTTTCTACCAAAATTAGCCAAAAATGATGTGATAAAGTATACATCAAAGAAAAATCTAGCAAGATGATATTTCAGTTCTAAATATCTATACCCTAAATACAAAAGCATAAGCATTTGTAAAAGAAATACTAGTAAAACTTGAACCTCACATTTAACCACATACATTAATAGTGGGAGACTTCAATACCACACTCTCATCGACAATGAAAATAACCAAGGTTATAAATCAATCTGACCTAACATATTTACGCAACATTTCATCCAAGCACACACACACACACACACACACACACACACACACACAAATAACTTCTTTTCAACACCTTATTGAACCTTTTTCAATATTGAACATGTAGTATGTCACAAATGAAGCCTTAACAGATACAAGATAATTGAAATAACACCTTGTATCTTAACAAAACAGTTTAGATTAAAGTTGGGTTTCAACAACAGAAACAACAGATAGCCTTCAATCTCATAGAAATGGAACAATGTTCTACTCAATAATCACTGGGTCAGGGAAGAAATACATCAATAAATTTAAACCTTTCTAGAATTCATTGAAAAATGAAGCAAAAACATACTCCAACTTCTGGGACAAATGAAGAAACTAGGAAGAAACTTTATAAAGAAAATAGCGAATTTTCATAGTAGCAATTTAAATGTGAATATGGAAGCTCTAGAAAAAAACTGAATCAAAGAAAGTCATGACTAGTAAAGAGCAATGAACATTAAAATTAAGGATGAAATGAATTAGAAAGAAAAAAAACATTACAATCAATGAAACCAAGAGGTGGTTCTTTGAGAAAAATCAACAAAATATACAGAGACTTAGCCAAAGTAACTAAAAATCAGACATCAGTATCCAAACTAGCAAACTCAGAACCAAAAGTGAGAGAAAACAACAGACACTGAGGAAATTCAAAGAATCTTTAGCTTTTACTGCAAAAGCCTCTACAACAGAAAATTAGAAAATCTATATGTAATAGACAATTTTCTAGATAGATTACACTTACCAAAGATAAATTAAGCTAGGGTCAACTATCTACGTAGTACTACAACCCTTAAAGAAATAAAAGAGTCATTAAAATTCACCCAAACCCCTTCCAAAAAAGTGCAGAGCCAGATTGATATAGCACAGAATAATACAAGACTTTCAAATGAGTTAAAACCAATACTCCTCAAACTATTCTGTTTAACAAAATACAAATACAAAGAACATTCCCAAACTCGTGCTATGTGTATATAGTCACCCTGATATTCAAACCATCCAAAGACTCAACAAAGAAAGAGAATTTCAGACCAATTTCCACTATGAATATTGATGTAAAAATATTCAATAAAATACTCACAAATAAAATTCAAGAATACATTGAAAACATCATTTGCCATGATCCAACAGGATCCGACAGGATTCACCATGATCCCAGGGATGCACAGATGGTTCAATATCAGAGAATCTATCAACAAAGCCTACCATATAAACAAACTTAAAGAAATAACTGCACTATCATTTCATTACATTTTTGACAAAGTTTTTGACAAAATTCAATACTCTTTCATGTAAAAATTCTTAGAGAGATCCGGGACGCAAGGCACATACCATATTATAATAAATGAAATATAAAACAAGTCAATAGGCAACATCAAATTGAATGAGGAGAAACTTAAAACAATTCTACTGAGATCAGTGACAAGACAAGACTGTCACCCCACTCCTTATCTGTTCAATATAGTACTTGAAATTTTAGCTAAAGCAGTTAGACAACTAAAGGATTCCAAGGAGATACAAATTGGAAAAGAAATCAAAGTATCACTATTTGCAAATGATATGATATTGTACATATATGACACCAGAAATTCTACCAGAGAACTCATACAGCTTATAAACACATTCAGCAAAGTGGCCGGATAATAAATTAACTAAAAGAAAAAAATCACTAACCCTCCTTTATACAAATGATAAACTAGGTGAGAAAGAAATCAAGACAACAACATGCTTTATAATGCCAGACACATTGGCATGATCATAACAAAGCAGGTGAAAAAAAAGCTGTATTACAAGAATGTAAAGTCTCTGAAGAAAGAAATTGAGGTAGATCAGAAAATGGAAAGATCTCCCATGCTCATTGAGTAGAAAGCCATAGTAAAAATGACCGTGTTATTAATAATGATCTATAGATTCAACACAATTCCAATAAAAATTCTAATATTCTTTCCATACCATAAAATATCAATTCTTTATGTGGAAAAACAAAAAGATCCAGGAAAGCTAAAACAATCCTATATAATAAATGAACATCTAGAGGTATTACCATCCTTGATCGAAAATTATACTATAGAAAATATTAATAAAAACTGCATGGAATTTGTTTAGAAACAGGCAGCTTGGTAAGTGGAATTGAATTGAACTTAGAAATGATCCACACAACTATGAACACTTGATGTTTGACAAAGAAGCCACAACCATATAGTGCAAAGAAGAAACCATCTTCAAGAATGGTTTTTTACTAACTGGATGTCTGCATATAGCACAATAAAATCTATCACCCTGCACAAAGCTCAAGTCCAAGTGGATCAAAGATATCAATATAAAACTGGACATACTAAATGTAATAGAAGAGAAAATTGGGAATATCCTTCACACATTGGCCAATAAGACAAATTGAGGAACAAAACACAAATAGCTCAGGCATTAAGATCGATAATTAATAAATGACCTCATAAAACTGATAATATTTTGCAAGTCTCTAGAATCCATCAATAGAAAAATGTGGCAGCCTACAGAGCAGAAAAACATTTTAATTAGCCCTACATCCATCAGAAGGCTAATATTCAAAATATATAAAGTATTCAAAAACCATAGACACCAAAACACCAAATAACCCAATTTAAAAAATGATGCCCACCAGGCTAACACAACCTTATTAAATTTTGTTCCTGTGTCTATATTCTTCTACTCATCCAGTGAATCCATTTAGACTTTGGAACGTGTTTCCTATACTAGTATTAAATGTACTCATCTTATTGGAGGTTCCTAACATTATTATTTTTATACATATCTTACAAATGGTCATTCTCTAAGAACTGTGACCAGCAATTGGGGTTGAACACATAGGGTTGTTCAGTATTTAGGCAAGAAAAACTCTCCATACATTATAATAATGCACTAAGTACAGTCATTATAATGTGATGTTGCTTTCACTTTATATATTTTTATTTGTTACAATGCACATGAATTTTATGTATAACACTTTTTATCCTTTATTCAAATTTCTTTCATCTATCTCTCTATCTATCTATCCATTTATTTTTACTTAAGGTTCTGCTGGTTAGGTTTACAAAATGTGACATGAGCTATACTCAGTAGGGTAGAAAGGTCTGAAATTGGGAAAATAGACTAATCAAATTGGCATGTAGGCAAGCCTGTGGTGCATTTTTTCAATTGATGTTTGATGTAGGAGTGTCTAGGGCATTGTAAGCATTGCCATCTCTAGGAAGATGGTGATGTAGGAGTGTCTAGGGCATTGTAAGCATTGCCATCCCTAGGAAGATGGTGATGTAGGAGTGTCTAGGGCATTGTAAGCATTGCCATCTCTAGGAAGATGGTTCAGAGTTGTACAAGAAATCAAAGTGAATAAGACATGGGAACCCAGCCAGTTTACAATGGAGTTTATGGCTTCTGATTCAGTTGTATCAGATTCCCAATTTTAGTTCCTGTCCTGTGTTCCCCCACTTAAGAACTAAGAAGACAGAAAAGTGAAACAAACCATTTCCTATTCCAAGTAGGACCAAGAAGCACTTAAAGAAATGCTCAGAATCCTTAGCCAGCAGGGAAATGCAAATCAAAATGACTCTGAAATTCCATCTTATATCCATCATGGCTAAAATAAAAAACTCAAGAGATAGCATAGGTTGGAAAGGTTGCAAAGTAAGTCAAACATTCCTTCATTGCTGGTGAAAGTGCAAACATGTACAACCACTTTCCAAATCAATCTGGTGGTTTCTCAGAAAACTGAGTACAGTTCTACCTTAAGACTCAGCTATAGCACTTCTGAACATACACTCAAAAGATGCCCCACTTTACCACATATACCACAAAGACACTTGCTTAACTTGTTTATAACAGCTGTATTTCTAATAACTAGAAACGAGAAATAACCTAGATGTCCCTCAACTGAAGAATGAATCAAGAAAATGTGGTATGTTGTCTATAGGGGTGATGTGAAGTGAAGGATTCATAGAAATCAAATCATCAGAGGGGTAAGTTCAGACACTTTAGTATTTCCTGATAACAAAACACAAAACCCATAGCTGTGATGGCCACCAATGCAGAGTTTTCATCCATTGAAGAAATCTCTAGGCAGTAGAGTATATCCCCTCCTAGAGGCCAGGCTTGCCTACTGATTTGCCCTTTGCAATGCGGTCTCCTTTGGACTAATTTCCCATGGTGTCCTTGCCCCTATTTCTACATTCTTCCCTATTTCTCTATTCATTGCTTCCCATATAGATATTTTTATACAGACCCAATAGCATGCATAAAGTCCACACTTGTGATAGGTCCTTGATTTAAAGTGATTAGAGCAAGCTCCTTTTGCTTGGCAACTCCAGATGGTATCTGGAGACAATGTTTCAAGGCATGGGGATGGCAATCATGTTTTGTCTCAGACTCCAGCCTACCATGCAGGAGCTAATGCTATCACAGCAAATCCTCATTTTGTATTTAAGATTGATGATCATTGTGGGCTTTTTCTATACCTTAGTTATCAGTTTGCTGACACCAGGAATAACAGCATACTCTAAGCTTACACAGTGTCCATGACTCCACCTCTATCTGTCAAGGGAGACAATGTCCAAGCTGCAGAATTGCTCTATGATTCTCTCCAATGTCCTTTTGTTCTGTGATGGCTTTTACCATCTTTTCATTGTGGGAAGTGGGCATAACCACTGAGCTCAGATGGTGCCCAGCTTAGTGCCAAGCCTCTTAACCCCTTCCTGTTTACTAAAACTTCTGAAAACGGAAAGCTGAGTCATCCACACCTACCGCATGATCTGAAAAGTCATATAGTCTTACCGTAGTGTTAGCCAATGATCTGTTGTCCTGCCTGTGTGTGCAACTCATGCTAGGGGAGGGATGATGCTGATTGCAGAGCAATGAGTGGAGTGAGATGATGTAAGAGGGCTGTGTATATATGGAATGGCCCGAGTAAATGGAGGAATTCACTGTGGGAGAGGGAGATTGCTGAGAGAAAGCGCTGTTACTGCCTTGAGTAAAAGTTCGAGATTGCTGTTGAAGAACCTACCTTGGCATGAGTGTCCTTATTCCCAGTCTCTGCTGGTCAGAGATTGGGGTCGCGGCATTTCATGACTTTGATTTTCTAGGTATCCTTTGCTTTATGTCCCCCAAATGATTACCTTGGCACTTTTTAATTGATAGAGTTACAAATGAAAATATCAACTCACAATCTTAAATTTTCTCATTTTTAAAGAAAGACTTACATTCATTTTATGTCTGTTCTATTCCTGCATTATTTTTCCCATTGAGATTAAGTAACTGTCACTCTGTGTATCAATATTGTGTAAAAACCTTAAATGCATATGGGGACCCAATTATTTTTTTTGAGATCATGATTAAACGACTTAGTTTGAATTCCTAGCACATTTATTGCAACACCATATGGTAGTTCTCTATTCTAATATTTTTGAGAAAAAAATATCAGTTTTTTTTTTCTCTAAACTGTGTCTCTATAACTCCTTTCATGGGTATTTTGTTTCCTATTCGAAGGAGGAATGAAGTATCCACATGTTGGTCTTCCTTCTTGATTTTCATGTGTTTTGCAGATTGTATCTTGGGTGTTCTAAGTATCTGGGCTAATATCCATTTATCAGTGAGTGCATATCCAATGACTTCTTTTGTGATTGGGTTACCTCACTAAGGATTATGTCCTCCAGATTCATCCATTTGCCCAAGAATTTCATGAATTCATTTTTTAAATAGCAGAACAGTACTCCATTGTGTAAATGTACCATATTTTCTGTATCCATTCCTCTGTTGAGGGACATCTGGGTTCTTTCCAGCTTCTGGCTATTATAAATAAGGCTGCTATGAACATAGTGGAGCATGTGTTCTTTTTACCAATTGGAACATCTGGGTATATGCCCAGGAGAGGTATTGCTGAATCCTTTGGTAGTACTATGTTCAATTTTTGAGATAACGCCAGACTGAAAATATCAGTTTTTGATAGAGATGGTACCAACTAATATTCCATCAAATTTACATATGTAAATATACAGGGATACTTCCTTGTGATCTTGGTTTGCATTTCATATTAATTATTTTCAAGTAATTTCTGATATTTTTGGTGATTTTCTTTTGGTTTTGAACTGTGCACATTCTCTCTGTGAATTATCCTTAAGTTTCTATCAGATATGTAGTTCCTAATATGTTCTTCAATACTTAGATTTTCCTGTCTAAAACAGTGTTTTATTTCCTAAACACAGCATTTTGTTCTTTGGTTTCCTACCACTGTATGATGAATCGCTTCACCTGTGACACCTGAAGTTGAATGGTCTCAGATGTTTTACTCACAGTTTTTGTACTGTCTGTCAAACCTGGAATGGAAAAAAAAATGATTACATTATAAGAAGAACAGCTACAAGGCCAAACAAACTAGGAAGAACCGACTAAATCATCTCTGTAACAATTGCATAATGTACATCTATCTATGCCTGCGTCTATATGAAGTCTCCTTACACAAATCTATTGGAAATAATAAAAGAATTTACTTAGAGAACACATAATCAAATATAAACATCAGTTTTAATATCACACACAAATGAACTAACATGAATATATATTTAAAGAAGGAATTATAGAATTTCTCTTAAAATATAGAATGGAAAAATTATGTAAGTATATAAAAGATTTTCCACAAAAACTTCAAAGTATGTTTGAAAGCTTGAGAAGAATAAATACATGGGGAAATTTTATATCAATATTAGCATATGTGAAATACTTGTGCACACATAATTTAAATCAATCTGTAGATGTAGTGCAGTTCTTATCATGGTCTCAGTAGCAGTGCTTACATAGAAAAAAGAGCCATCCAATGACTACATGAATTCTTAGAAAAGCCCAAACCACCCAAACCACTCGTGAAATAAATCTGAAATCTTGAAATAATACTAAATTTAAAATGTCTAACAAAAGTATTCAGAGGTTTTGATTCTAATAACATAGTAT
Organism: Mus minutoides; assembly: GCA_902729485.2. Lineage (NCBI taxonomy): Eukaryota > Metazoa > Chordata > Mammalia > Rodentia > Muridae > Mus > Mus minutoides. The sequence goes on along the minus strand of LR750030.1, from coordinate 181,956 downwards.
AAAAATAGACACATTGCCACCATAGAGCTAGTAGCATGGTCCAGGATGTGAAGCTGTTAATAACTCCAGCTATACTGACATGAGTTTGGAATTTATTAGAAAACATTTCTGAAGATGTGGGAACTCTGAAGTAATATTTCCTAGTCATGGTCATCACTTATTTTGCAGTAGTTTCTTCTCTACTATTTTTCCATTTTATTTATCTCTTTATTCAATTACTTTAAATGTGATTACTACCTATTTTTTCCTAATAAAATACATAAACCACAACTTCTATGTCTACATATTCACCTATATTTCCATAAGATTCAGGGCTGTTTTCCTGACCTTTGTTTCCTGAATCATTGTTTTTTTCTTTCAGTATTGCTGGTCTTACAATATTCTATATCTGGTATATTTTAGTATATCTATTTGTAATTTTTCTTCATATATATTATATGTGTCACATTTCATAATATATATTTTCATAGTATATATATGTTTTATCCATATATGAATAAAATGACATATATATATGTACTACTTTATCAGTTTTGCTGAATAGTAATATTGAATGAGTGTCAACTGGAGAGGCATGAGACTTGTGAAGCACACCTTTGTGTAGGTCTGTGAAGGTGTTTCTAGCTCCTTCCAAGTTCTCTGTCTCTCTCTTTCTCTGTCTCTTTTTCTGTCTCTGTCTTTCTGTCTGTCTCTCTCTTCCATTGTGTCTTCTCCATGTCTCTATGACCTTCCCTGTCCTCACTGCTGAAAACATTCATAATGTGAACTACCTTGTTAATTTATACGTTTTATGCCACAATAGTGAGAAATCTATGAATGAATCAGCTAAATTAAGCCTTCTCATATATGTATTTCTATAAATACATATATACACCTATGCATGTACATCTGCACATATAAATATATATTTAGTTATAGTTGTATATAAACATTATATTTATATTAGTATATTATATTTATTCATAAATACATCTTTATATTTTAACATATGCATATATACATGTTTGTATAACCATATATTCATTGACACATATATATATGTATGTACATATATGCCTGAGAATATGTATACATCCATATCTGAATATGTAAGTATATATATATATATATATATATATATATATATATATATATATCCACACATGTTATGTGTAATCCAAAGTAGAATCCAAATTTTTAAAAGATGTTAAATATAGTTCAACTTTTTAAAATTTTCCCACTTCTCCAGAATTCAAATAGCATAGCTACTGTGGTTTATATTTCGTATTCTGAATCTTTCACACAAAATCTTCTGCAGTCTTATTATACCTGTGAATTTCTACTGTAGAAGCTCTTAGTGTCTCTTTTAAAATATTAGCAATTACTCATTTTTATTTATTTGCTTACAATGGCATGAACATACAAATGTTGAAATGGTATGCAAGTTGAATCTAAATATGGCCCTCATGTAAGAGAACTATTTTGTTAATTGTTATGAATAATGTCTTTCATATTGAGCATCTATGCACAAATAATCTTAGAGATATTTTTCTTGAAATCCTCTTTTATGGTGGATATATGCAAACATTTTTATATATTAATACAGAACCAATATCTTTTTAGATAATAACTGATCTAGATCTGCCCTTTCTTTGTTCAGTCTCTATGTCTCAACCACTGCAATTATCTTTTGATAATTTTATTATTCCTATATATTTTTAAGGAAGTTTTGTGTTATTTCAAGAACTGCTACTGTAAAAATATATTTATTCATGAGTCCTTGTACTTTGATTTTCATCACTGAAAAGTATATGGTAAATGATAATCTTCCACGTTGCCAGTTTCTTAGTTACATTAAATGGACACTTTGAAGGCTCTAATTTTCTCTCCATCATAAAATCCTCAAAAACTCACAACTGTCTTCAGGTTTCATTGCATGGAAAGGAGAGTGCAATATAATTATTATAAATATATTAATATATACTTTTAATCAACAGCTGAATAGCATCATGCTGAGATAATTATTTTTGGTGCATGAAGACTGATTACATTTTCCTAATTAAAGATTTTCCTAGTAGTTTTGGCATTTACATATTCACTGGATCATGACACAGATTATCATTTACTTTTCAAATTTTAAAGTTACATTTCATCTTTAAAAAACAAACTGCACATTGTTCTTTCTGAAATTTGGTGTGAATTTTTTTCCTATAATATATAACTGCTGAACATATAAATGAAGTGAAAATATGTGTCAAATTAAGGTCATTTCAAATTCATGTGAATTATCACAAAACTTAAAATACTCTCATAGATTTTTGAACACAGTATTAGTTTAGGTGTTAAGATTCAATTTGAAATAATACTTCTGAATAAATAGACACACTATCTATAAACATCTTTGTTACATGAAAGGTGGATGAAGAAAACAATCAATTTTATATGCAAGATACAAAGTAGCAACTCTATTGGGAAATGCTCTAAAGCTTAGAGTCTAGGGCTATGACTTCAACTCTAATAAGACTTTGCCATAATAAAACATGAGGTCTATTTTGTTCTTCATAGCTGAGCTGTATTCCATTGTGTAAATGAGTGACATTGTCTGCATCCATTATTCTGTTGTGGGACATCTAGATTGTTTCCAGCATCTAGCTGTGACAAATAAGGCTCCTATGAATATAGTGGAACACGTGCCCCTGAGGCATGATGGGGCAGAATTTGGATATATGCTCAAGAGTAGTATACCATGTATTCAGGTAGATCTATTTCCAATTTTCACGGAAAACTCCAGATTGTTTTCCATAGTGATTGTAACAGTTTTTAATCCCATCAGCAATTTAGGAGTTTTCCTCTTCCTCCACATCCTTGTCAACAAGTGCTGTCACCAAGACTTTTTGATCTTAGGCATTCTGATTGGTGTGTAAGGTGGATGGATTCTCAGGGTCTTTTATATTTGCATTTCCATGATCACTAAGGACTCTGAACATTTCTATAAGTGCTTCTTAGTCATTCAAGATTCTTCTGTTGTGAATTTTCTGTTTAGTTCCATACCCCATTTCTGAATTGGGTTGTTTGGGTTTTTTTTGGTGGTTAGCTTCGTTCTGTATTTTGGATATAAGCCCTCTATTGGATATGGAGTTAGTGAAGATTTTTTTTTTCCTAATCTGTAACTTGCTTATTTCTCTTATTGACTACATCCTTTGCCTTACAGAAGCTTTTCAGTTTCATGAGGTGCTATGTGTCAATTCTTGATTTTAGAGCCTGACCAATTAGAGTTCTATTTAGGAAATTCCGTCCATCCCACCCTCCACATGACAGTGAGTTTGAAGCTCTTTCTCATTTTCTCTTTTATTAGACTCAGTATATCTAGTTTTATGTAGAGGTCATTGATCTACTTGGACTTGAACTTTTTGCAAAGTGACAAAAATAGATCTATTTTCATTTTTCTACATACAGACTGCTAATTAGACCAGCATCATTTATGGAAAATACTTTCGTTTTTCCTATGTATATTATTTTGCTTCTTTGTCAAAGATGAGTGTCCATAAGTACCCGGTTTTACTTCTAGGTCTTTAATTCCATTCCACTGATCAACCTGTCTGTCCCTGTACCAATACCATGCCGTTTTTATCACTACTGCTCTGTACTAGAAGTTGAGGTCAGGGATGGTGATTCCCCTAAAAGTTCTTTTATTGTTAAGAATTGTTTTCACTATTTGGATTTATTTTCAAGATAAAATTGAGAATTACTCTTTTCATATCTTTGAAGAATTGTGTTAGAATTTTGATAAGGATTAAATTGAATCTGTAGATTGCTTTTGGTCATTTTTACTATGTTAATTCTACAAACCATGAGCATGGAATATCTCTCCATTTTCTGACACCTTGTTTGATTTCTTTCTGGGGAGTCATGAAATTCTTGTCATACAGATCTTTCTCTTGTTTCCTTAGAGTTACCCTAATATATTTTCTATTATTTGTGACTATTTTAAAGGGTGTTGTTATTCTAATTTTTTTCTCAGCCTGTTTATCATTTGTATAAAGAAAGGCTACTGATTTATTTGAGTTGATTTTATATTCAGGAACTTTTCTGAAGCTGTTTATTAGCTGTAGAATTTCACTGGTGTAAATTTTGGTGTTGTTTAGGGATACTATCATATTATCTGCAAATAGTGATACCTTGACTTCTTCTATGCCCTTGATCTCCTTTTGTTGTCTTATTGCTCTAGCTAGTAGTTGGAGTACTATATTGAATATATACAGGGAGAATAGCCATTCTTATTTTCTCCCTTATTTTAGTGGGTTTGGTTCAAGTATCTCTCCATTTAATTTAATATTGGCTGTTGGTTTGCTGTATATTGCTTTTATTATATTTATTAGGTATGCACTTTGAATTCATTATCTCTCCAATACTTTTAGCAAGAAGGGTAGTTTTTTTTTTTTTTTTTAATTTCAAATGTTTTTCTCTCCAACTAGTGAGGTGACCATGTATTTTTTGTGTGTGTTTTTTTATATAGTGGATTACATTAACAGATTTTCATATATTGAACCTAACTTGCATCACTGGGGTGAAGCCTACATTATCATAGTGAATGATGCTTTTGATATGCTCTTGGATTCAGTTAGAAAGAATTTTATTGAGTATTTGTGCATCGATATTCATAAAGGAAATTGATAAAGCTTTATTTTTTGTTGCGTCCTTGTATGGATTAGGTATCTGAGTAATTGTGGATTCAAAGAAAGAATTAGGTAGTGTTCCTTCTGTTTCTGTTTTATGTAATAATTTGAAAAGTTTTGGTATTAGGTCTTCTTTGAAAATCTGGTAGAAATTTGCACTAAACACATCTGCCCTGGGCTTTTTAAGTTAGGAGATTTTAATGACTTTATTTCCTTAGGGATATGGACCTGTTTAGATAGTATATCTGCTTTTAATTTAACATTGGTACATGGTAACTGTCTAGAAATTCATTCATTTCATCTAGATTTTCCAGTTTTTTTTTTTTTTTTTGAGTATAGGTTTTTGTAGTAGGATCTGATAATTTTCTGAATTGACTCAATTTCTGCTGTTATGTCTCCAGTTTTGGTTCTGATTTTCTTAATTTGGATATTGTCTTTGGACTCCTTAGTTAGTTTGGCTAGGGGTTTATCTATCTAGTTGATTTTCTCAAAGAACCAGCTTTTGGTTTGGTTGATTCTTTCTATTGTTCTCTCTGTTTCTATTTAGTTAATTTGGGCCCTTAGTTTGATTATTTCCTGCCACCTACTCCTCTTGGATATGTTAGCTTCTTTTTGTTCTAGAGCTTTCAGGTTTGCTGTTCACTTGCTATTATAGGAACACTACAATTTCTTTACCAGGGTACTAAGTGCTATGAATTTTCTTCTTAGCACTGTTTTAATTGTGACTCATAAGTTTGGATGTGCTCTGCCATCATTTTCATTGAATTTTAGCAAGCATTTAATTTCTTTATTTATTCCCCGACCAAGTTATTGTTGAATAGAGAGTTGTTCAGTTTCCATGGATATCTAGGTTTTCTGTGTTTTTGTTGTTGTTGTTGTTGTTTTTTTGTTTGTTTGTTATTGTTATGGTTATTGAAGTCTAGCCTCATGGTGATCTGCTTAGATGCATGGAATTATTTCCATCTTTTTGTATGTGTTGAAACTTGTTTTGTGACAGATAATATGGTCAGTTTTGGAGAAGGTACTGTGAGGTGCTGAGAAGAAGCTATATTATTTTCTTTTAGGGTGAAATGTTCAGTAGATTTCTGTTAAATCCATTTGTTTCACAAACATTATTAATTTCACTGTGTCTCTTTTTTGTGTGTGTGTGTTTCAGTGACCTGTCCCTTAGTAAGAGTTGTGTGTTGAAGTGTTCCAATATTATAACGTGGGGTTCAATGTGTGTTTTGAACTTTAGTAAAGTTACTTTTATGAATATGAGTGCCCTTGCATTTGGGGCATAGATGTTCAGAATTGAGACTTTCTCTTGGTGGATTTTTCCGTTGAAGAATATGAAGTGCCCTCCACTATCTCACTTGATAACTGTTTTTGAAAGTTTAATTTTGATCTTTTTTTTTTTTTTTTTTTTTGTATTTTGTATTTTGGTGTAGGTACCTTCCTTGGGTTGGAGTTTTCCTTCTAGAATAATCTGTAGAGCTGGACTGCTAGATAGATATTGTTTGAATTTCGTTTTATACAGGAATATTTTTGTTTCTCCATCCATGATAATTTAGTGTTTTGCTGGGTATAATAACCTGGGCTGGAATTTTTTTTTTTTTTTTTTAATAATGGCCCGAATTAACCAAACAGAAACAGAGAGAACAATAGAAAGAATCAACAAAACCAAAAGCTAGTTTTCTTTGGAGTCTGCATGACCCCTGTCCTCATTCTTCTGGCAATTTAGGGTATCAGAGTTGAGAAGGCTGGTGTAATTCTGAAAGGTCTGGCTTTATATATTACTTGTCCTATTTCCCTTAATTTTTTTAATATTCTTTCCTTTTTCTGTGTGTTTAGTATTTTGATTAATATGTGATGAGAGGATTTTCTTTTCTAGTCTAATCTATTTGGTGTTCTAAAGGCTTTTTTTTTTTAATTTATGGCCATTTCTTTCTTTAGGTTAGGGTAGTTTTCTTTTATGAATTGTTGAAGACATTTTCAAGTCTTTTGAGCTGGGAATCTTCTCTCTATATATTCTTCTTATTCTTAGAGTGGTCTTCTCATTGTGTCCTGGATTTCCTGGATGTTTTGGGTTAGGTGTTTTCCATGTTTTGAACTTTCTTTGACAGTACTGTCTATATCTTCTAAGGTATCTTCTACAACTGAGGTACTCTCTTCTATCTCTTGTATTCTGTTAGTGATTCTTACATCTATAATTCCTGACTTCTTTCCTAGGTTTTCTATTTCAAGTGTTGCCTCCATTTGTTTTTTTCTTTATGGTTTCTACTTTCACTTTTAGGTCCTGGACCACTTTGCTTAATTCCCTCACATGTTTTATTGTGTTTTCCTTTATTTCTTTAAGGGATTTATTTGTTTTGTTCTTTAACAGCTTCTGTTTACCTGTGTTTTCCTGTTTTTCTTTCAGTGAGTTATTTATATCTTCCTTAAAGGACTTTATTATCTTCATGAAATAGGATTTTAGGTCAGCTTCCTGATTTTCAAGGGTGTTGGTATATCTAAGGCTTGCTGTTGTGAGAGAACTGGGTTCTGATGATACCAAAGTATATTGGCTTCTGTTGCTTATGGTCTTGTGATTGCCTCTTGCCATCTGGTTAACTATGTTGTTAGCTGCTCTGGGTGTCTCTGCCTGGAGCCTGCCTCCTGTGACCCTAGGTTGCTGTAGGTCTCCTGGGAAGCCTTTGGTCTGGTTGTTGCAAACCTCTTGTGTGGCCTTCAGACTATGGGGTTTTCAGAGGGGCATACAGGCTACTGATCTTTTGCTTTGTGTCCTGCAGATCTCCTAGAAGGCCTTCAGACTGTTGGGCCTTCAGAGGAGCAGTCAATATTTTGCCCTGTATGTAGCTGTTCTCCTGGGAGGTAGGCCTTCAAGCTGTGGGTTCTTTTGCCCTGTGTCCTGCAGAATTCTTGGGAGTTCTTTAAACTGTGGTGTCTTCACAGGACTAGACAAGTTAGCATTCTTCTCTGGAAGGGGAGTGAAATTTTGGGGGTGGGGGATTTGAGGAATGATGGGTGCCAGGTCCTCTGGGGTTGTTGTGATTGCCAGCTGTTGCAGTTGTTTTTTTTGGGGGGGTGTCTTTTACTCATTGCTCTGTGTGCAGTAGAACTACTAGGCAACCTTTAGACTGTGGTATCTTCAGAGGAGCAGAAAAGCTGGTGTTCTGCCCCAAGCAAAAGGTACAGGCCAGAAGGGACAAAGGAAAAAGCTAGAAGAAGCTGAGGAGGAGGGCAACTTCATAGGAAGACCAGCAGTCTTAAGTAACCTGGATCCCTAAGATTTCCCAGACACTGAACCACCAACAAGGTATCATATACCAGCTATGAGGGCTCTGAAACACATATAGGAGATGACAGCCAGGAATGGCCCCATTGAGAGAATCCACACCTAACCCTCTAAAGGTTTGAGGCCCCAGGGAGTGGGGGTGATGTCTAGTAGGGTAAGGTAGGGGATGAGGACATGCTTTTGGAATCCAGGGATGAGCTATGAGATGAGGAACAGTCAGAGGTCAGTCTGGGAGTGACATAACATCTGGACTGTAAAAAAAGATAAAAGTTAAAAGAAATAAAACAACAACAAAAAAAAGAAAGATGAACTCTGGGGAGCTTATATCTACAATGGTAAAAGTCTGTCCAAAGCAGCATGACAACATATAATTGCTGAAAAAAAAAAATTCTACTGCTGAAGAATTTTTAAATCTCCACATATATTTTTTGCAATTTTGTTCAATATATTTTTCAATGTGTTTTATTTTAATGCTTATATTTTAAAATGTTTATTTGTGTGAATTAATTTTTATCTGGGTAAGTGCATGCCACTTATGGGTGGTTACCCACAAAGGCCAGGCTAGAGTTTCAGATATCCTGGATCTGGATTTATAGGTAGTTCTAATCACTTGATGCTGGTGCTAAGAACTAAATTATTCCTCTGGAAAAGCAGGAAATTTTGTCACTTGAGTCATCTGACCAGCCCTACCTGTTATTTTAGAAACTTAAATACTTAATCTTTCTGTAAATTATCCAGACATGTGATAACTGAATCATAGATTTGACTAGAGTAGTAGTTCATTTTGGTAACAATACATAATAAGACTTTTTCTTCAACCATAGCTTAATAGTTATATTGGTAGTGATTCCAGTCTATTGTGTATTTAAATCTTATTAGCTGTTCTTTTAATATTTTACCAATAGCAGATATTTTATTAAAATATATAAAAATTTTAATATCTGATAGAAAAGAAATCCATGCAACCTCATTCCAAATTTGGGGGGATTTTTTTACATCCTTAGCTGAAAAATAATAATAGTCATAAGTATTTATTAGATATTATTATAATTGAATTTTTGCTTTAGATTTAAAAAGCATAAAGTTTGAATTTTCTTTACTAAACATTATCCTCATGCTATTAAATAGTGCTAAATCTCTTTCAGAACTGTCCTCTATATGATTGTACAATACTTACTTGGAGTAAAATGAAATAAAATTCCCTTCCATGAGGAGTCTGTGTATTTTTCATAAAATATATATTTCAGTATTGCTTGTCTATTCTTTTGTTTTGACCATTATTTTAAATTTCTTTGTTTCGGTTGTTTTCACTGGAGAAACTATAACAGATTATGAGCAAAAATTATGCTTGTAATCTAAGATATAGCTTATTTTTTCATGTATGAATTTTAATAAATGTTATAATTTACACATGATTAAATATAAAAGTAACTCAATCTCAACCATTTCAACTAAATATCGCAGGTTCTATGCTAATACTTAGCACATTTGTCAGTTTTAGAAAAGTTTTCACACTTTAAAATATCTGCTGGATATGGTGGCTCATGCCTCCCATTCCAGAACTCAGAAGGCAGAGACAAGTGGATCTAGCTTATATGGTGACTTTTTGACATCCAGGTCTACAAAAAGAGACCATGTCTGAAAAGAGTTCATATGGTCATATTAACTACCAGTGATCGTTAATTATGCTGAAGTATATACTATACTTGTTTACACTAAAAAGCAAGACAGTCTGATAGTCACTCACTATACATGTCTGGGTGACTCAATCCTCATCTGATGACAGAAACAATGCTAAGTTGCTTGAGAGATTTTGCTATCATCAAAGGACTCAATAACAATGGTGTAAGTCAAGTCATCTGTAAATGTGAAGACCAACTAAGCAAGAGGTAGATAACCTTCCTTTTTAAAAGCTTGGCTGCTACACCAGTGTGCCTCCCACATTCAGGTTGGTTCTTTCTACCCCAATTGAGTCAATCAGGACAATTCTTCATAGCTGAGGCTGCCTATTCAAGAGATTCTAAATTGTTGACAATAAAAATAATGGTATGAATTATCAAAATTTTATTCACCATGATGTAAATTATGAAAATATGTTTTATATTAAAATTAACAATCAAATATTAATTTTGACCCGTGTATTTTTATTAGTTCCTAGTAGTTTTTAATCAGATTTTTACCTTGAAATATCAACATTACACAGATACTGATATGCTCTTCCATGATAATAATATGCAAATTTTATTGAATTGACTGGATAAATAAAAGACAAATGCAAACAACCAGATAATGAAGCAATAAAGTCTTTAAATCATATAAGTCATAGCAGCAATGCTGACAGAATGACAATTTAGTACAGGAAGCAAAATGGGGCATATTTGATGGAGCAAATAGGTCATAACAAACAGATATAGACAATGTGCTGGGTGATTTCTACAACTGGGCAGAAACCTAGACTCATTTGGGGAAGGAATCTCAATGGAGAAGAGGTTTATGTTAGATTGGCCTGTAGACAAGTCTTCTTGGTTAATGAATGATGTGAAATGACACAGCTAACTGTTCACATTGCTATATCTGGGCAGATAACCCCTAGTTATATAACAAAGGTGAGGCTGGGGAGTTGGCTCAGTGGTTAAATGAAGTAATCCAGTTGAAAAACAACACACATGGTATGCATTCACTGATAAGTGGATATTAGCCCCAAATTTCCAAATAACCAGGATACAATTCACATACCACATGAAGCTCAAGAAGAAGGAAGATCAACATATGGGTGCTTTGGTCCTTCTTAGAAGAACAAAATACTCACAGGAGCAAATATGGTGATAAAGTACTGAGTAGAGACTGAAGGAAAGGCCACCCAG
>LR750030.1:116160-168660 GCA_902729485.2 Mus minutoides | reverse complement strand
ATCATCAATATTTCCAGTAGTAAAACACATTGGTATTACCCAACCAACAACAGTATATTCCAAAAGGGGTTTTTGATTGTCTTGCTGAAAACACAGTCTCATTCCAATCATTGAAAACTGTCAAATAAATTAAAAATCAAATTGAGGTAATTAAGCCTATAAACAATATTCTTATTTTATTTTACTTTTTTTGATTCTTTCTAAGTTTCACATCATGCATCCTAGTCCTGCTCATATCCTTGTCCCTTCATATACATCATATACACCCGTGCAATAGCCCACCCCCAAAAATAGAACTCACAAGCAAACAAATAAACAGCAGCAGCAACAACAACAACATCAAAACAAAGCATAGAAAATATCCAATAATGGAAGCTGCAGTATATAGTATACATGTCTACAGAATATCATTCTGTCCACACATCTTCATTTGCAAATATTCATTGCAATGAATCATTGCTCTGGTTCAAGATATCTGGTTTCTGTGACAACATCAATATTGTATCCTCATAGGGACTCCTCCTGGTTATCCTGTTGTTGTCCCTGTGCAATGGAAACCTGCAGCTTTTGGCCTTTTAAGAGTTCCAACCATTCATAGATGATAGAAATTTTGTGTTGGGCCAATTCAAGCCCTAATCTGGGTCTCCATTATTTACATTGCCAGAGCAAACTCTTCAGCACTACTCCTGCTAGGCCACCCAATGTATAGTGTTAACAGCATGAAAGATAAGGAATTATTGAAGAAGTGTGGTCTCAAAGAAATTGCAAAGAAAGTGAAAGGAAATTCAAAGATCCTCATTAGACTCCTGGAATAATAAAAAATGTACATTCATAGAAAAATGAAGAATAGTGAGTGAAATTTCGGTAAAATATTTCATTCTCAAATACTAATCAAGCTAACTATTTTAATTGTGGCTTTATAACCTCACATTCATTAGGTTTGACTGGGAGCACTGTGTATCCTAGAAATCTGTGAACTACACATGAAATAGTTTTAAAATGATGTAAATGGAAATAATTAAAGAATGAAGATAGAATTGGGCTGGAGAGATGGCTCAGCAGTTATGAGAACTGGTGTCTTGCTCTTCCAGAGGTCCTGAGTTCAATTCCCAGCAACCATATGGTTGCTCACAACCATCTGTAATGAGATCTGATGCCCTCTTCTGATGTGTCTGGAGTGTACTCATATAAATGAAATAAATAAATCTTTAAAAAAAATTAACCATACTCTGCTTTCCTGTAAAAGCAGAGCCATTATTTAAAGAATGAAGATATGTTCACCTAAATTAGCCTTTTCTGTCTCAAATAAAATATGTAAGTTTAATACATATTACTCTAATGATAATATTAGCAACTTTTTTCAGTTTTAAGTATATATAGGGTTAGAATATATTAATTTTAATGGATATATGTGAAAGAGATGCATCCTAGTGTGTTCACTTATACACATTTGGTGAAATACTGAAAGAGAAAGTGTCATAACTTAGCATTTATGTTCATAAATAAGAGAAAAACACCTAGTTAAACACAGAATATATTAACAAGTTTAAATAAAATTACTTGCAATCTTTTTAGTGAAACTTTTGATATCCACAGCCAGCATTTTGTAGGCCATATGTTAAATCAGAGATCTTAATTTGTTGTACTTGAGTTACAGATATATTTAAAAGTTTTCATGGTAATTGTCTATTTAATTTTAAGGAAGTTAACATTATAACATAGCGAAATATATCCAAAATATAAAAAAGAAGAAAATATTATAAAACATTTAAAATGTAAGTTGAGTTCATTTTATTAAATATTCATATTTTCTTAATTTGAACTTAAATTAAAAATTCAAGAAATCATTCAATGCATTAAAGAGCACTGAGTATCTTTTAGTCATCAGAGTTCATTCCAATCATCAGCTTATGAGTAATGCAGCCCATTTATTTAAAGATTTAGATACTCTGACAGCATTCATTTTTAATCTTAATTTTATCTTATTTGTAATTATTTGGACTCTAAATACAAAGAATTCTATATGATTTAATTTTATTTTAGTAAAATGAAATTATCAACTCCATTCTTTTGTTTTCACTTCCTATTTGCTTTTCCATTTACTTTTAAGATTAGAATTTATTTACAACATTCTCCCTTTCCAAACTCTCTCATGTATCCCTCTCAGCTCTCCTTAAAATTCATTGCTTCTTTCCCCACTGACTGTCATTGCATGCATATATATATATATATATATATATATATATATATATATATATATATATATATATATTCCTAAATACAGCCTATTGAGTCTATATAATGTTATTTATAGGTGTTCTCAGTATTGACCACTAATTGTTTTTCTCTTCTCTGGGAAAGACTACATCTGCAACTCCAAGATTTACTTATTTATTTAGCATTGAAACCACATGTTCTCTCAGTGTTCCCTGAGCTTTATGTTTGGGTGTATCTAGTGATGCTAAGATCCATAGCTCAGGATTTTGATTGGTTGTGGCTTCATCTAGTGATTTCCATCTGCTTTAAAGAGAAGTATCTATGGTGTTGAGTGAAGACTGTACCTATTTGTGATATAAAGACAATATTTTATTGATTTCAATTCTTAATATAATCATACAACAAATTTGCTACAATGGTCTTTAATATCCAAATATTTATAATTAAACTTGCTTTTAATAGTAAAATTTTATCCCTGGAAATATTTTCTAATAATTTATAAATTATTTTTATTTTAACTTTTTAATTGTCCACAATTTTACTTGAAATTAAATAAAATGTCTCAGGAGATGTTTTTTGACAGGTTAATTATAGATTAATTCTTTTCAGAACAAGTCTCTAAATATAATCTTCTTTTAAAAGAGGGAGTAAAATATTTGACCAATGAAGATAAGATATTACAAATTAAAGTAGTAAAATAAGTGTCTCAAAATATTTTCCCTTGAGAATTAAATACTGAATTTTCTTTCTTTCTATACATGCATTTTTTTCCTGCTTAGGTTAAGCTAAAAGCCATATTAAAGTGATATATACAAAAATAAAAGAACCCAAAACCAAAACAAGAAAAACAACAACTCAAAACCCCAGAAGTATTTTCTATGTGTACTTCAATCTTTCTTCAGTATTACCATCTTTAATGTATGCAGAATAATCACCTTATTTAAATGGTCACTGCCTTCCCACTGGCCTATAACTATACATATTTATAAGTTCATCACTAAGAGTGTATACATGTTCATATGACCACTTATACTGTACTTCTTCAACAACTATTTATATTAATTGTTGAAGATGAATTTTATGTATCAATGCAGTTGTTTTCCAGTGTGATGTGATTTACTCCATATATGTTTCTAGAGTTTATTTTTATTTCATGAATACTCACAGGTACCTCTAGGCAGGGGGGAAAATCACATCACAGATGTTGAGTATTGTAAGGATTGGTATTTGTGGGAACTAAAAAGGGGGCCTAGGGAAGAGGGGGGAGGGAGGACCCACATCTGGCCAGAGTTTCACCTATGCTCTGGACAGGAGGACATGGGAAGGCTGCCAGACACTTTCCACTCAGCCCAGAATGGGCTTCCAAGCCTCTGATCCATTCGATGGAGAATGGACAAGAGGCAGCACAACCTGGGAGCCCCAGGGCCCCACACTGTAGCCCCAGGGGAATATGGGAGAGAGGGATGAGAGAAGAGAGGTTCCCACACTGGCAAGAGTGAATGCAGCCTTGATGAGCAGAGACTGTTTATGGTTTTAGATCTTTATTGTAGAAAGGCAGGGGGAAAAAGAGAAGGTAAAAGAGAGAGAGAGGCTGGTCATGGCCAAGAAGACACAAAGAGGGAAAGGAGAGAAAGAGAGGAGAGAGGGGGGGGCTAGAGAGAAAGAGAGAGTAAGAGGGAGAGAGGGAGAGGAGAGGAGAGTAAGAGCAAGAAAACAAAGGATTGAAAGAGCAAGGAGGGACCAAACAGCACCGTTTGTTTGTTTGTTTGTTTGTTTATTTATTTATTCATTCTCTGAATGGTTGTAGTAGAGTTTTATTGTTTAAAATATTCACTGTTCATCATTGTGGTTCATCTTATTTATTTATTTATTTATTTATTTATTTATTTATTTATTTATTTATTTATTTTAGATATTTTCATAATTTACATTTCAAATGCTATCCCAAAGGTTCCCTCTACCTTCCCCTCGCCGTGCTCCCCTACCCACCCACTCCCACTTCTTGGCCCTGGCATTCCCCTGTTCTGGGGCATATAAAGTTTGCAAGACCAATCTTTCCAATACATACATACATATATATATATATATATATATATATATATATATATATATATATATATATATATGGAGTTATTAAGCCGATGGTAATTAAATCCCAATATGAAAAGGTACCCACCAGAGAGTCAAAGATTTTATTCTGTATAACCCAAGGGAGGAATGTATGGCTAATGTTATGTTGATAGCTAATTTTATGTTTAAAAGTTTAAAATAACTGGGCTTAAGTGAGATATAGAGCAAAATTAGACCTCCAAATGTTAAGGGCTGGTAAAAGTTAAGAGTTGTCTTTATCATAGTTTCATTGATGTGAATAGATGTCACGACCAAAACAACTCTTACAAAAGAAAATATTTAGTTAGGGCCAGATGAGGCTTAAATTAGCAGTCAAAATAATTTGTGTTTTATTGTAGCTTGGTCCAGCTGGTACAAAGTCAAGCAGTCTTCTGAGGTGGGAATAAGGGTTATAGAAAAGACAGACAAGAAGACTCGGAGACATAGGTTAGAAATTGGGAGGATTGTCCAGTCAGTACTGCATCAGTCTCAAGTTTAACTAGTTTAGGCTTTACAATATCTTGGGAAACAGTCACAAGGCAGCAAAAACAATGGCTGACATCTCTGGACCTCTCATAGCCTTTCAATTCTCTAATTCAAGACTACTTCTTTAATTACTATTACTAGACATACATATCTATCTGCATATGTAAATATCACCTTCTTTTGTGTTCTTGGAGTTCAGGACATATTTATATGTGCTTTGATTAAGACTTGCAATTAGAAAACCTATCAAGATCTCCTCCTTGGAGAAGACTGTTTCTCCCTCAATAAGCAGAAACTAATTGCATATAGTTCCTCATCTAGGGTTAGCTTCTTGGGAGACAGTCTCCAAGGACATTGGTAAGTTAAACAGTATAGTCCAGGTCTTGTTTATGTCACCATCTTACTAAGATTGGAGGGCAGAGTTATTTTTCTGTCATAAATACAAGGCATGACCATGTAGTAGATATCCTGTTCCTCTTATCCTACCATCTTAAATCTTCTATACTGTACTGTGGATCTTAGGTATTGACTCCATATTCTTTGCTAGAGATTTAAGAGGACTCTATGTCCATTAATCTAATTGATTCAGGAGAATGTCTTATTATAATGGACCAATGTAACATGAGTGGAATATTAAATGTTGTATATCATCTTGGGTTATGTATCCAACAGTATGTTCTTCTATGCATTGGGAGCACTTAAGAATTTTTGCAATTGCATCTCTATGTTTCACAATTGCCTCTCTGTGCTTTACAATCATATATATATATATATATATATATATATATATATATATATATATATATATAATTTATTTTAATCATTTTATTTATTTACAAATTCCAATGATATCCTCTTTCATGACTTCCATTCTGCAAACCCTCCATCCCATTCCCCCTCCCTTCTGCCTATATGAGGGTGCTCCTCCACCACTCACCCACTCTCCCACTCCCACCTCACTGGTCTAGCATCCTCCTATGCTGGGATATCAAGCCACCACAATCAAATATTTAATGAGCACTTTTCTATGGATATGCCAATGAGTATATCCAAATTAAATTATTTTAGGAAAGTATCAGTAATAAGCCCCCTATCTCACCCCACTGCCAGGGTTATGGTCTCACCGGGAATGGCACATTTCACTGTATTTCTAGGACCAGGAATGTATTCCTTCCTATTGAGCAAGCTTTAAGTTCAACTAGATAGCTGTTGTTTACAAAATCCAAATGCCACTCTGCATCCTTGGGAATACATTGCAGGTTCAGTTGCTGTTGTGTCATAGACTCTGTAGTTGGGTAGGATTGTTGATTGTTTTACTCCCTTGCCAGCTTCTATAGCAACATTGCATACTCTGAGATCAGGGTTGAAAATGAGTTCCCAGGTGATTTCTGTAATTCCTGAGCTGAAGTTGCTTGATGTCTTCAACAATATGGTCTCACCTTCAAGCTATGGAATACAAGTAAAGGCAGTGTCACTAACCTACATTATCTGAAGGTATGGGGACTAAACTTGATTGCCAGTTCAACACATGTGGGAAGTATGAATGTCATCAGATTGGCCTTTATGGATATTTGTGGGACATATTCCTGATTCATAATTAATATAGGAGTGCATATTACAGTGTGGATAGTACCATTCCTTTGCAGATTGGACTGTGCTGTATAAGAAAGGTAGTTGAACATGTGCTCAGAAACAACTCAGTAAGCAGCATTTCTCCATGGTTTCTGTGTCAAGTTTCTACCCTGCTGGAGTTCCTGCTTTGACTCTTCACCAAAGTTAACTATAATCTATACAATGAAATAATACATTTGTTCCTCAATTTGTTTTTAACTCTAGTTCAAATAAACCTGGGTGATTTTTTTATTTTATATATTTACATTTATATGCTTATTTTATGTAAAAACTTTCATATTATTACTTGTTAGTGTGTGTGCACGACTTCATTCATGTGTACAGATAGTTATGTGCACTGGACAAGGTAATTCTACATAGATTGGAAAACAACTTGTGGGAGTAGTTAGAACTATAAGATTTTGATATCAGCCTAAAGAGCTATCTTGCTGATCAATGTGAAGGTTATTTTAATATCTGCATATTAATAATTCTTTGAGAAACTTTACTGTAGCATGGTCTGCTATTAATCAGTCCTTTACCCTCTAGCCTTCATATTCTTTGCTACAGATTTAAGAGAACTCTATGTCCATTAATCTGATTGATTCGGCATAATGTATTTAAAATAATGGACCAATGTGACATGAATGGAATATTAAATATTTAAGAACTCTGGGAAAAGTTTCAACATAGCACAAGAGAAATTCTTTGATCTTTGTGTAACATTGTAAATTTATGTTTGTGCTAAATTAAAGCAAGCCATTTTAAATTTTTGTGAAAAAAAGACATTAAACAGACAAATCACTAAATATACATATTAAAGCTTTATATATTTTGAATATAAAATATCCCTCTATAGTATCATATTTGTCAAAAGCCTGAGTTACATAAAAAGCACATTAACTGCAATAAAATTTTTAAAAATTTATTTTTGAGGTTATAATTTCTAAATTAATCTCTTCCCTTTCTTTTCTCTAATCCTTCCCACATGCCCTCTCTATCCTCCTTCCTCTTTTTGACATTCATTTTCTCATTTTCATATATATATATATATATATATATATATATATATATATATATATTCCTAAATGTAACCTGTTCAGTCTGTATAATGTTACTATATGTATGTTTGGGGGCAGTTTTACACTGAACTATCCACCAGTGTTCTCTTCCCTGGAGAAGAACCTTTCCTGCTGCCAGCTTTATTCATTTGCCTATGGTTCTATGTGTAAGGTTATTTGTTTATTGTTCTATGTGTAAGGTTATTTGTCTATTGTTCTATGTGTAAGGTTATAGCCTTCTGGCCTTTGCCTGTCTGCTTTAGCATATGCATTGATGCATTTAGCTCATTTGGGGCTGTCCTGTTGATGATACTTTATGAATGTAGCTTCTGATGTTATTACTAGACTTGTAGATACTAGAGAAAAACATAGTCAATTATTTATTGGGCCCAAATAACTATAATCCTTACTGTAATCTTTGAATCAAGATAGGAAACCAGTTGGGAACACTCCAAACTCTGAATCCCCATGTTTGATGTCAGAGCTGTCTTCACATCTCCAACTCTTTTTCTCATCTTTGTTGACTGCAGCAAGCTTCTTTTTCCTGGCTTGATTCTACTCCCTGTTATCAGTTTTCCTTAGCACACAGCCCATGGCTCTGGCATCTCAAACATATTGGGATCTCCAGAGAAACTTAAATGTTACAGCTCCTTTCAAAGTTTGAGATCTACACATAATCATCTGGGCTCTTCCAAAGGGCTGGTGTCACTTCTTCAGCTCTGTCTTTTGTAGTACTGTAAACTCAGCTTGATCCACTCCACTACCGCTGCTGTTCTTGGTTATGATTCCATGGTTCTGGCATATCCAATACACTGGGGGTCTTCTGCCTTAACGAGGCTTCACCAACAACCTCTCATAGGCTCTCTTCATTTTGCCAATCCTCAAATCCTTTGCATGACCCATTCAGTCCTGGGCCTTCAATTGCAACTGAGGCTGCACCTTCACCAATGGTCTTTCATGGCCTCTCACAGTGACAAACTTCAGCTGCACTTCATGAACCCTTCATACCTTCAAAACCAGTAAAACCTGGGTGACTCTTATGTCAAGTACAGCTTCAGAAAGAAGCACAACCTTGGCTATATCTAGAACACAGCTTCTTTGTGCTCTCAAAAAACTCTTTCCAGAAGATTTCACCTCAGTGATACAGGTCTCTTCTTAATCACCACTAATTTCTTAGCTCCAGCTAACTAGCATTAATTGTCCCAGTAATCCCTTCTATTCTAGACTCTAAAGCGAGGGCCATGTGTCCAATACTTCTGAGTTCTGCTGCTTGTGAAGTCTAAAACATGGTCCCCTTGTTCTATTACATTATTACCAGTGTTCTATTTTCCAACTCCTTCATTGCCTGAGCTTGGCTCTCCTGGATCTTGCTCCACAGACTGATTTTGAATTCAGAGATCTTCATGCCTGTCTCCTAAGCACTGGGAATAAAGTTTTGATCCACCAATCCTGGACTTAAGCTTTTCTTAACCTAGAATTTGCTCTGTTCTAGGCTGGCCCTCAACATCTGCTTGCCTTTGCCTTCTGGGATTAGAGCCTTGTACTACCATGCCCGAACCCAAATTTAGCTGGGTGTGATCTTGGACCAATGTCACTACTCCCTTAATTCAGATTAATTTCCTTGAAGACAGGAGTCAGCTCCATTTCACTTCCTGGTGCCCTGTTAAAAATAAAACTATGTGTTTTATATTTTTTCTTTCTCAGCTTGATACACTGGCTTAAAATGTTCTTCATGATATTTAATCTGAAAACAAAGTCTATGTTGGGTTTTCTGAGAATTTATTTATCAATGCAATTAATCTGCCTCAGGCAGAGTCTACCAACAAGGGCAACAAGTAGCCACATTTCTCAAATTACTACAAAAGAGTCTCTAGACCACATATTGAAATTCTTCACTGAAAAATCTTGGCCCAGGATTGTTTTAGGATAGCCCATTAAGCCCATTTAAAGCATTAAACTACTTAGCAAATCCAAAGTTGTAAAATACACATTCTTCCAAATAAAAGAATACTCAAGCCTATCGCAGCAGTACCACAGTCCTTGGTACCAATTTTTGTCTTACAGTTATACTGCTGTGAACAGACACCTTGAACAAGCCACCTCTTATTAAGGACAACATTTAATTAGGGCTGGCTTACAGTTTCAGAATTTCAGACCATTATTATCAAGGTGGGAGCCTGGCAGCATCCAGGAAGGCATAGTGCAGGAAGAGTTGAGAGTTCTACATCTTCATATGATGGATACTAGCAGAATGCTCACTTCCAAGAAGTTAGGACTAGGGTATTAAATCCAACACCCATAGTGACACACCTACTCCAACAAGGCCACACCTACTACTAATGCCTCTCCCTGGGCCAAACATATGCAAACAATCACTATACACACACACACACACACACACACACACACACACATATATATATATATATATATATATATATATATATATATATATATATATATATAGCTATTGCCATATTCGAAATTTCATTAGTTTTTCTTACAAACTATAAATTCATGGACCATATATTCATAGTAGAAATAATTATGTTGGCAAAAGCAATTTAAATGGGGGTAAGGGCTGAGATAGTTTTTATCTTCTCATTGCTGGAATACAACCTATTCCATGTAAAAACAATGAGAAGAAAATAATTTTCCCTATATATTCAGAAGTGTTATTCAAATAATAAAGGAATATTCATAAAATTCAACAATAGTAGGAGTCATCAATACATGTATAAAGGCAGAACTTTGATTTCTTACTTGACTTTAACTGACATATACTTACCAAAAAGATATGAAAATACATGTTTTAATTGATTAACATAGATATCTTTTATTTAGAAAAAATGATTTAAAAATTTATTACCATGACTCAATCAATGTTGAAAGACATAAAATCTGTTATATTTAATATTGGGGGAAATACATTTGATAGAGTTGGTTTCATCACAGTATGCAGATAAATATCTTTATTTATTAGTTGGGCATATGATAACTACAGCAAGACATCAAGCAGGTAAATTTCTAGTATTAAAGAGAAAAAATTGAGAAGCAAGGATTCCAAATCTACAGCTTAAAATTGAGCCAGTTAAATTAACATGTTAAATGAGTGGCCCCTTTATCTTAAAGTGTTTAAACATAGAGCAATTTTTTTTTGCGAAAGTATCATTATTCCTAAGCTTTAATCCATCTTAGTTGGACTGAGAGTTGCTTGATACCACAACATGTTTTAAAATGTTGGGTTATCAACTTTTAAAAGTTCATAGTAAGTAACTCCAAATACCCACAGGAATTTTTAGAAGAATTGTTATTTTGATCGAGGAGATATCTCTTAGCAAAAAGTACATGTGTACCTATGTTGATTCTTTTCAAGCTATATCTAAGCACAGTCATTGTGAGTTTAGACAAATGTAGCTATGAAATCTTGGTGGGGGAAAAAAACACCTTTGACAAAACTAAATTACACTTTTAATTATGTATTTTCTCTCTATTCTTTCCTCCATTCTTTCTTCCGCATATCCTCCTCATCTCTTTCAAATACAGACGTCTCTTCTTTTACCATTGTTATTATATGTACATATAGAAGAATAACATATACAGAGCAACACACTAAGTTCTTTCAATGTTTCTTGTATATATGTTTCTAGGGCTGCCCATTCAGTACTGAATAACCTAGTAGGCACTGTACTGTGAAAGACAAATTCCCATTCTACAAATTCCCATTCTACAAATTCCCATTCTTATCAGCAATTGTTTATTGCTTATGGTTCTACATCTAAGGGTGGGACCCTTTGAGATTTATCATATCTATTGCTGTCATTTTTTTATTGGATATTTTCTTTATTTACATTTTAAATGCTATCCCGAAAGTACCCCATACCCTCCCCCCCGCCCTACCCTCCTACCAACCCTCTCCCACTTCTTGGACCTGACATTCCCCTGTACTGGGGCATATAAAGTTTGCAAGACTGAGGGGCCTCTCTTCCCATGATGGCTGAGTAGGCCATCTTCTACTACATATACAGCTAGAGACATGAGCTCTGAGGGTACTGGTTAGCTCATATTGTTGTTCCACCTATAGGGTTGCAGACCCCTTCAGCTCTTTGGGTGCTTTCTCTAGCTTCTCCATTGGTGGCCCTGTGTTCTGTACTATATGACTGTGAGCATCCACTTCTGTATTTGCAAGGCACTGGCATAGTCTCACTCAAGATAGCTATATCAGAGTCCTTTCCACAAAATCTTGCTGGCATATGCAATAGTGTCTGGGTTTCGTGGCTGATTATGGGATGGATCCCTTGGTGGGGTAGTCTCTGCATGATTCATCCTTTCATCTTAGCTCCAAACTTTGTCTCTGTAACTCCTTCCATGGGTGATTTGTTCCCTATTCTAAAGAGGAATGAAGTATCCACACTTTGGTCTTCTTTGTTCTTGTTTTTCTTGTCTTTTGCAAATTGTATCTTGAGTATTCTAAGTTTCTGGGCTAATATCCACTTATCAGTGAGTGCATATCAAGTGACTTCTTTTGTGACTGGGTTACCTCACTCAGGATGATATCCTCCAGATACATCCATTTGCCCAAGAATTTCATAAATTCATTGTTTTTAATAGCTGAGTAGTACTCCATTGTGTAAATGAACCACATTTTCTAAATCCATTACTCTTTTGAGGGACAACTGGGTTCTTTCCAGCTTCTGGCTATTATAAATAAGGCTGAATTAAATAAATATAAATATGCTATGAACATAGCGGAGCATATGACCTTATTACCAGTTGGAACATCTTCTCAGTGTATGCACAGGAGTGGTATTTCTGGATCTCTCTGTAGTACAATATCCAATTTTCTGAGGAACCGCCAGACTGAATTCCAGAGTGGTTGTACCAGCTTGCAATCCCACCAGCAATGGAGGAGTGTTTCTCTTTTTCCAAATCCTTGCCAGCATCTGCTGTCACCTGAATTTTTTTTATCGTAGTCATTCTGACTGGAGTGAAATGGAATCTCAAGGTTGTTTTGATTTGCATTTCTCTGATGATTAAGGATGTTGAACATTTTTTTTTTAGGTGCTTTTCAGCCCTTCAGTATTCCTCACATGAGAATTCTTTGTTTAGCTCTGTACACCATTTATAATGGGGTTATTTGAATTTCTGGAGTCCAGCTTCTTGGAGCTCTTTGTATATATTGGATATTAGTCCCCTTTCAGATTTAGGATTGTCGAAAATCCTTTCCCCATCTGTTGGTGGCCTTTTTGTCTTATTGACAATGTCTCCAGACAAAATTGCTGCATGAAATTAAAACATAATATTTAAAAGTTAGAAAGCCATAGGAAAGTACAAGCTGAATGTCAGAACAGTAGTATAGTAATAAGTAAGGTGAGCAAAAGCAAAATTCACTGTGAGAGAAAATTAAACAAATTGGAACAATAATGTAGGAGCTAGAAATATGTAAATATTCTGATTATGAGGGAAATTTAATGAAACTTTTAATGCTTTCTAGATCTGACTTTTATGATTCTTCATATTCACAATGCAATCTACATGCTTTACACAATCAATACAAAGGCATATGAAAGTCATATGTTTACCTATTTTTAGGTTTTCAAGAATGTGAATATTCTAGTGCTCTTAGAAACAGAACCAGTCAAATTCCAAGGTTCAAAATTTACAGTGACAACAGAATTCTCATTTTGTCACTGCAGTCCTTAAGACCACTATAATTGTTAGCCATGTGTGTCAACTTGACTGGATCATCATGTATCACAATAGGTTTGTAAGCATGAAATCTTGGCATTTCTGCGGGGCACTTTTTCTAACATAGCTTCTCTTAAATAACTAGCTTGTAATAATGTTTTATCTTCCCCAAGGTGTACATCACCAACTCTTGCCACTTCTTTAATAGAAAATATCAGTGGAGGACAAAGTCATTCATGGTTTGTATCTGACTGAGGAATTATATGGATCTTCTTTTCTTCTGGAAATTGGAAATTCTAGGCATTTACACTCAAAAATATGTCTCATCCACTTGTTAACTCTGGGGACTTTTACCTATACATATCACCTGCCCAAGCCTCCAGTTTGGAGATGCAAGATGTTGGGATTTCATATTTTCTATAATGTCATGCTATATTAATATACATATGTATGTATACATATACTACCTTCTCTTGGCTTGCTTTCTGTGTAGTTCACTAAAGAATTCTGACTTATGCAGATCATGTCACTTGAAAGCAGTTTTTAAACAAAATTTACATTGGTATTCATATTATTAACTTTGTATGATGATAAAATGAATATGGTATACATATTTCAACATTAAAATTTCAGATTTTACCTTCTGCACAACTTCATAATGTTCCAGGAGAATATGTAATTCAAAAAAGAGAGTCATGAGAGTCATGATTACAGAATTTCTTTAATTGCTAAAAATCTTTTGAAAGCATCAGAGCAGCATATTTAGACAGAAAAAAAGTTGAAATAATGAAGGGAAACAAAGGGTTAAAGCAGACAAGATGTATTAAAGGATGCTCAACCTTAAAACTCAGGAGGTAGTTATCCATCCACAAGCATGTTAGAATATAAGATGATGATTCAACAAAATTGGCAAGAAAAATAAAACATGCAATGGAAAGAGATCATTATCTCCAGTAGCACATATTCTAGAGACTACTAATATATAAACATTACAATCTATATTAAATTATATTTATGCAGTCATAAAACAAAAATGATGAATATATATTTTATTATAATTGAATGTCTAGTTTTATATAGATCAATAAAGGAAAACATTAGTCAGAAAGTAGCATTAACTTTGCATGTCTCATAAGTAGGATTGCTTCGACATACAGAGAATTAGGAGCTGTACAGATATGTTTTCAATGAATTTAAGAAAATATATTTACACACATGTCTACTTGCAAAGTATTTTGTCTAGTAACCACTGATGTAGAGACTTGTTTGACTAATGCCTAAATTATTTCAAAGGCTTGTAGTATAATCTGACCAAAATAGAAGGAATAGAAAATTCAAGAATCATGTTATATTTTTAAATAAAGTATTAAATGCATTAAATTCAATAAAATGAATACATGACTGATGTACTATTTGGAAATCACTGTGGTGAGCTTTATATTTTCAATTAATTTTCAAATAGGTTTAATTCTTGGTATTTTTTATTAATTATTCTTAACAAATTACTGAGTTTGATATAACTGGGGTATTACACTGCATAAGGTTGCATTTCTCCACTAGTGGTTGATAAGTTTTCTAGGAATGCAAATTGATTTTAATATTAATATTACAAAAATATAATTAGGAAGTTGACCCTCTAGCACTCTCATCAACCTTCTGCATAATAACCTATAATTTTATGGGTGTCTTGTGCTCTATAATGAGGATTTTAAAAACATGTATTTTTTGCTCATTTCATCTCTACTGAAGTTATTTTAATGATTTATTGTATTTTTAATGACATTATTAATATTACATGATGCTCATCCCAGTATAGCCCCAAATAATTTGTGTTAAAATGATTAAAAATATTCCATTGGAAAGAGAGTTAAATACAATGAGTGAATTCATAATATAAAATATAATTAAAATGAAATGAATTATTAAATTTTGAATACATATGTAGGAGATAATATAGCTCAATACCAAGAACTAGTTTCCAAGTGACAGAGACAGAGAATAATTAATAAATATGAATAATAGAAGCCTCTCTCATAATAGTCACACAATATATAAATCATCTTACTAATGTAGCATTCCTGATTATATAGAAGTCAAACTAAGGACTATAATTTTGTTGAATAAAGACTTAACTTACCAAGCAGAGGATCTGACAGATAGGATATCCTTTGACTTTCAATAATTTACTTCCCCTTCCTCTCTTCTTCCTTCCATCTCTCTGTCCAGTGATAATAAAGGTGTTAGTAATGAAAAAGTGTTAAGCTGTATGTGAGGTGTGTAGTGTAATACCTTCCTACTTTCATTAGGTTCTTCTCTTCAAGCTACTATTAAAGAGAAATAAACCACCAATCAAAGAAAACACATGGAGGAACATGTGGCTCTAGCATCATATGTAGCAGAGGATGGCCTAGTCAGTCATGTGAAGGTCCTATGCCCCAGTAGAGGGGAATGCCAGGGCCAGGAAGCAGGAGTGGATGGGTTGGAGAGGAGGGTGAGGGAGGAGAAAATAGGGGATTTTCAGAAGGGAAACTATGAAAGGGGCAAACATTTGAAATGTAAGTAAAGAAAATATCTAATAAAAAAGAAGAAAGAAAAATCATAGCATAAAATTTCAGCAGTTGCAGCTGCTTAGAAACATCAGCATGTTTCAGATTAGTATATTGAAGAGGAGTTAGTTCTATTTCTATTAATGAACACAATAAATACCAATAAAGTTGCACTCATTTTTCCTCCTGTGTTTTAAAAATTCATTATCGTGAAGCATATTAGAAAATTATGTTGAATGTTTTAGAATAGATTGAACATTTATATTTTATTGCATTTTTATAATTACATGTATGTATAAAATTTCCCTCATATCCCTAAATAATATGTATTTCCTTTTTTCTTAGCCAACAAAACTCAACTGAGAAAGGGAAAAAGTCACAAAATTCCAATCCTAACCATGACAACATTTGCAACTGATAGATGTTGAGAAAGGAAAACTCAGTTTTCTCCAATGCGTTACCATGTATAGAAACCAACTTTAGGATCTTGGGCACAAAATTGTTGGAAGTTCCCAGGTCCCTTAGGACTCTCCACGCTACAGGCACCCTAGTACACTCAAGATTTTGAGATAACTGGTGAGGGGAATGCAACTTCTGTTGCAAAAAACAAACAAACAAAACAAAAAACAAACAAAACAACAACAACAACAACAAAAATAAAACCAAGGGTCTTGTGCCAGCAGTAATAGGGACAAAGGAAACTCACCCAACCAGTGGCTAAGGTACTTTACAGTTGTCACCAGCACCATGCCAACTTGGGTGCGAACTTGGCAGGCCCTAGCACACCCAGGATCTTGGGATCACTGAAAACAGTCTACGCAGGAGAACACGTGGGCGGGAGAAACAACAGAGCTTCTCGGACAGGTTCCCTTCAGGCCTTCATCCTCAACCAGGAGGCAGAGCTGAAAACCAGACCCTTAGGCACCTTTCCTTCCAGAGGAGAGTCAGCCTCCAGGGAGGGCTCTGACCACAGGTCTTAAAAAGTGCATCTGAGCCCAGCAGTGGTGGCTCATTCCTTTAGTCCCAGGACTTGGGAGGCAGAGGCAGGTGGATTTCTGAGTTCGAGGCCAGCCTGGTCTACAGAGTGAGTTCCAGGATAGCCAGAGCTACACAGAGAAACCCTGTCTTGAAAAACAAAACCAAACAAAACAAAATGAATAAAAAATAAAAGTGCACCTGAGCTTCAGATTTCTGTACACCTTTCCTGTAAGAGGAGAGCTTGCCTGCAGAGAGTACTCTGACCACTGGGACTCAGGAGAGAGTTGGACTCCCAGGAGTGCTGACAGAGGCTAAAGTATCAAAGAAGGAAAAGTCTCCAGCCAGAGACAGCTAGAACATCAAATATCAGAGATTGTCAGATGGATAAAGGCAAACATAAGAATCTTACTAAAAGAAACCAAGACCACTCAGCATCATCAGAACCCAGTACGCCCACCACAGCCAGTCCTGGATACCCCAACACACCTGAAAAGCAAGATTCAGATTTAAAATCATATCTCATGATGCTGGTAGAGAATTTTAACAAGGGCGTGAATAACTCACTTAAAGAAATATAGGTGAACACTGCTAAAAAGGTAGAAGTCTTTAAAGAATTACAGGAAAAAACTGCTAAACAGGTGATGGAATTGAACAAAAGGATCCAATATCTAAAATGGAAGTAAAAACAATAAAGAAAACCCAAAAGGGTTTGTGAGTGCTCCATAGCCTCAGTAATAGTGTCAGGCCTTGTGAACCCCCCACCGGACCTGGAACCCACTTTGGGACTGTCACTGGAACTTGTTTTCTCAGGCTCCTTTCCATTTCCAACCATGTAATTCTTTCACACAGGAACAATTATGGGTCAGAGATGTGATTGTGGTATGGCAACCCCATCCTTCACTTGACGTCCTGTCTTCCCACTGGAGGTGGGCTCTATAAGTTTCCTCTCCTCAATGGAGGGCATTACATTTAGGGTACCTCTCTTTGATTTCTGAGAATCTCTTACCTCCCAGGTCTCTGGTGCATTCTGGAAGGTCCCCCCCAGCCTCCTATTACCTGAGGGTACCTGTTTACATTCATTCTGCCAGCCCTCAGGGCTTTAGAAAAAGCTTCCTTTTCCCTCACCTTGTAAAAAATCAGGTTTCCCTTTTCTCCCACTCCCCATACCTTGCAATATCCCCCCCCCATTTCTCCTTTCCTCCCCATTTGTGATTGCTTTCTCTCTCCCAAATGTAGCTGAGGCATCTTCATTTGGGCCCTTCAGCATGTTGACCTTTTTGAGTTCTATAGACTGTATCTTGGGTATTCTGTACATTTTTTTTAGGAGGGGGATAATATCCACTTATTAGTGAATGCATACCATGCATGTACTTTTGGATCTGAGTTACCTCACTCAGAATTATATTTTCTAGTTCCATTCATTTGCCTGCAATACTAAGGATGTCCTTGTTCTTAATAGCTGAGTTTTATTGTTCTTAATAGCTTATTTGCCTGAAAACCACATTCTCTGTATCCATTCTTATGTCATGAGACATTTAGATTGTTTCCATCTTCTGGCTATCACAAATAAGACTGCTATGAACATAGTGGAACATGTGCCCCTGTGGCATGGTGGGGCATCTTGTGGGTATTTTCCCAAGAGAGATATAGCTGGGTCTTTAGGTAGACATACTTCCAACTTTCTGAGGAATCTCGAGATTGATTTCCAGAGTGGTTGTACCAGTTTGCAATCCAACCATGGAGGAGTGTTCTTTTCCCTCATCCTCTCTAACATGTGTTGTCACCTGAGTTTTTGGTCTTAGCTATTCTGATTGGCATAAGGTGGAATTTCAGGGTCATTTTGATTTGCATTTCTCTGATCACTAAAGGCTTTCAACATTTCTTTAGGTGCTTCTCAGTTATTTCAGAATTCTCAGTTTAGATCTATACAATTTTTTTTGATTAGTTTGTTTCTTCTTTTGGTGATTAACTTCTTGAGTTCTTTATATATTTTGGATATTAGCCCTCTGTTGGATGTGAGGTAGTGATATTTTTTTCCAATCCGTAGATTGCCAATTTGTCTTACTGACTATGTTCTTTGCTTTACAGAAGCTTTCTACTTCCACAAGGTCCCATTTATCAATTCTTGATCTTTGAGCACGGGATATTGGAGTTATGTATAGGAAATTCCCCCCTGTGCCAATGAATTTAAGGCCTTTTCCTCACTTACTCTTCTATTACATTCAGTGTATATGGATTTATGTTGAGGTCTTTCATCCACTTGGACTTGGGATTTGTACAAGGTGACAAATATGGATCTATTTTCATTATTCTACATACAGACAGCCAGTTAGACCGCCACCATTTATTGAAGATGCTTTCTTTTTCCCATTGTATATTTTTGGCTTCTTTGTCAAAGATGAAGTGTTCTTAAGTGTGTGGCTTTATTTATGGGTCTTAAACTCTATTCTATTGATCAACATGTCTGTCTCTGTACAAATAACATGCAGTTTTTATCATCATTGCTCTGTAGTAAAGCTTGAGGTCATGAATGGTGATTTCCCCAGCCATTCATTTACTGTTAAAAATTGTTTTCCCTATTCAGGATTTATTGCCTTTCCAAGTGAATTTGAGAATTGTTCTTTCCATGTGTTTGATTTATTTGAGTTAATTTTATATCTGGCCACTTTGCTGAAGTTGTTTATCAGCTGGAGATGTTCTCTGGAAGAATTTTTAAGGTCACTTATGTCTATCATATCATCTGCAAATAATGATGCCTTTATTTCTTCTTTACCAATTTGTATCCTCTTGATCTCTTTTTGTTGTCTTATTGTTCTAGCTAACACTTCAAGTACTATATTGAATAAAGATGGAGAGAGTCAGAATCATAGTCTTTTCCTCTATTTTAGTAGAATTGTTACAAGTATGTATCCATTTAATTTGAGATTGGCCTGATATTTTTACTTTTGTAGTTGGCGTTAGGTGCTTGTGGCTCTCTGCTTTTGACTTTGTTGTGAGATGCTTAATATCTTGTCCTTCCTTTAGTGCAGGTTTCTCCCTTGTGTTGGAATTCTTTTTCCAGGATCCTTTGTAGGACTGGGTTTCTTGACAGATACTGTTTGAATTTGACTTTGTCCTGGAATATTTTGATTTCTACATCAGTGTTAACTGAGAGTTTTCCTAGATATAGTAGCCTGGGCTAGCATTTGTGTTCTCTTAGAGTCAGCATGACCCTTGACCAGGCTCTTCTGGCTTTCCCAGTTTCTGTTCAGAAGTCTGGTTTAATCCTGATAGATTTACCTTTGTATGTTACTTGGCCTTTTTCCTTTGCAGCTTTTGATATTCTTTCTTTGCTCTGTGCATTTAGTGTTTAGATAATTATGTAAAGAGATTTTCTTTTCTGATCCCATTCATTTGGTGTTCTATAGACTTCTTGTACCTTTATGGCCATGCTTTCTTTAGGTTGGGCAAGTTTTCTTCTATGACTTTGTTGAAGACATTTTCAGGTCTTTTGAGTTAGAAATCTTCTTTATCCTTTATTCTCATTATTTAATAATAATTTGATTTGATCTTTTCATTTTGTCCTATATTTCCTGAATGCTTTGTGTTAGGATTTTTTTTTTATGGTTTGAATTTTTTTTTTGACAGTTTGTCTATCTCTTCTACTATATCTTCTAAACCTGAGATTCTCTCCTCTATCTTTTGAATTCTGTTGGTAATACTTACATCTGTAATTCCTGAGCTCTTTCACAGGTTTTCTATTTCCAGATTTGCCTCCATTTGTGTTTTCTTTATTGTTTCTACTTCCACTTTTATGTCTTGAGTCACTTTATTCAATTTCTTCACCTGTTTACCTGTGTTTTTCTGTATTTCTTTCAGTGAGTTATTGATATCCAACTTAAAGGAATCTATTATCTTCATGAGGTAGGGTTTTAGGACAAATTCCTGATTTTCAGTGTGTTGGCCTATTCAGGGCTTACTGTGTTGGGAGAACTGGGTTTTGATGATGACCATGTATTTTGCCTTCTGGTCCTTATGATATTGCGCTCACCTTTTACCATCTGCATATCCAGATGTTTGTTGGTCTGGGTGACTGTATGGAGTCTGCATCTTTTGTCCCTGGGTTGCTTCAGGTTTCCTGGTTGGCCCAAGGCCCAGGCTGTATCCAACCACCTGTGGACACTTTCAACCTGAGGTTCTTCACAGGGGCAGAGAAGCTGCTGATCTGTTGCCCTGGTTAGAGTAGATCTCCTGGGAGGCCTTCAGGCAACTTCTCTGAGTGAAGCAGATCCTCAAGTGCTCTGAGTGCAGTGGGTCCTCTAGGATGGATCAGTATATGTAGTCTTCATAGGAGTAGACCAACATCGGGTCTGCCCCAGCAGCAAGAACCAGGCTGAAGTGGTGGAAAGGCTGGAAGGAGAGTGGTATTTGGTAGGGGTGGGGTTATGTGGGTTATGGGTCCAAAGTCCACCAGGCTTACAGCAACACCTCCAGGACTGGAGAGGGGGGCAGTGTTCATACCAACTACTCTTAGTGCAGTTGGTCCACTAGCATGGAGTGGAATATGAAGTCTTCATGGGAGCAGGCCAACTAGGGATCTGTCCCAGCAACAAGGACCTGGCAGAAAATGACTATCAATACTTAGGCATGGAGTTTACCCTCCTGAATGGCTTGTGTTCAATCTATTTGCCTGAAAACTCATGATGTCCTCATTCTTAATATCCGAGTAGTATTCCATCATGTAAATGAACCACATTTTCTGTATCCATTCTTCTGTTGTGGGTTATCTCGGTTGTTTCCAGCTTCTGGCTATTGCAAATAAGGCTGATATGAATCTAGTGGAAAACATGCCCCTGTGGCATGATGGGACATCTTTTGTATATATGCCCAAGAGTATTATTGCTGGGTCTTCAGGTAAACCAATTTTCAGTTTTCTGAGGAACCTCCAGATTGATTCCAGAGTGGTTGTACCAGTTATCAATTCCACCAGCTATGTAGGAGTGTTCTTCTTTCTTTACATCCTAGCCAACATCTACTGTCACCTGAGTATTTGATCTTAGCCATTCTCATTGGTGTGAGGTAGAATCTCATGGTTGTTTTGATTTGTATTTCCCTGATTATAAAGGACTTTGAACATTTCTTTAAGTACTTCTCTGTCATTCAAAATTCTTCTGTTGCAAATTCGCTGTTTAATTCTATACTCTAGTTTTTGATTGGGTGGCTTGGTTTGTTGGTGGTTAGCTTCTTGAGATATATATCATACTGAGTGAGTTAACTCAGACCTGCTAAAAAGTACTGCTAAAAGTACATGCATAGTATTTACACACTAATATGTGTATATTCACCAAAAAAGTACAGAATACACAGGATACAATCCTCAGACCTCAAGAAAGTTAACAAGCTTAAGGGCCCAAGTGAGAATGCATCAATATTACTTGGAAGGGAGAAGAAAGAAATCACAAGGAACAGGAACCTGAGTAGGAGAAAGGACAGGGAAGAAAATGGGGAACGTGATCAAATATTGGGAGGAGGAATGAATCCCTGATGGCTAACAGAAAGAATAGAAACAAACAACCTCAGGAAGTAGGGTTTGGAGGAATCCTATAGAAAGTACTAGAGATTTAGGAGGTGGTTGACTCTTAGGACCCAATGTGAGGGACCTTAGATGAAATGCTGTACAGTGGGGAGAAAAAATGTGTAGAGAACACTGTTGTAGAATTGTCCCTGTCCAATTACATTAGTGGAAAGAAAGCCTGTGATTAGACTGCTAAAAGGGAGTCAGGGCTAAGGGTTACTGGGAAAGAGAGCATCTCAGTGTAGACAGGAGAAGGCTAAATGGAGTTGGGCGTGAACCAGCATGTCTTTTACCAGCCTCAGCTAGTTATGACATCATAAGTTTAGAATAATGGAGATAAAGCTTTTATCATTATTGATTGGTTCTGAAATTATTGTATCTTGTAAATTGTTATTTTATTATTGATACTTAAATCTGATTGTTAACTATAAGGTTTAAGAGTTTTGATTTTATTGGGTAACTGGGTATTGGGATATCTAACTGCAAGATTGGCAGTTCAATTTGGTTACTGGATTGTGGAACTAAGCTGGTAGGACCCTGTAGGGGGCATAATCTTGTGGCAAACTTGTGCCAAAACTAGAGCAGAAATGTGCCAGATCATTTTAAATATTTACTGCAACAGTCCACATTCAGTAGAAAGGCAGGCTGTCAAGTGGAGGGATAGGTTTGCCATACAACAATTGAAACTAAAAGAAAATAGCAGCAAGAACAAAACTCTAACAACAAAAGTAACAGGTAGAAACAATGACTTTTCCTTAATATATCTTAATATCAATGGAATCAATTCCCCAATTAAAAAAAATAGACTAACAGACTGGCTACATAAACATGACCCAACATTTTGCTGCATATAGGAAACTCACTTCAGGGACAAAGACAGACACTGACACTACCTCAGACTAAAAGGCTGGAAAACAATTGCCCAAACAAATGGTTCAAAGAAAAACCCAGAGTAGCCATTCTAATATAAAATAAAATCAATTTCCAACAGAAAGTTATCAGAAAAGAAAAGGAGGAGCACTTCATACTCATCAAAGGTAAAATCTTTCAAGATGAACTCCCAATCATGAAAATCTATACTCCAAATTCATGGGCAGCAACATTCATTAAGGAAACTTTAGTAAAGCTCAAATCACACAATGAAACTCACACAATAATAGTGGCAGACTTCAACACCCCCACTCTCATCAATAAACAGATCCTGTAAAGAGAAACTAAACAGAAACACAGTGAAACTAAAAAAAGTTATGAAAGAAATAGATTTAACAGATATCTACAGAAAAAATATCTGAAAACAAAAGGATACACCTTCTCCTCAGTACCTCATGGTACCTTTTCCAAAATTGACCATATAATTGGTTACAAAACAGGCCTCAACAGATACAAAAATATTGAAATTATCCCATGCATCTTATCAGATCTCCACAGACTAAGGCTGATATTAAATAACAATATAAATAATAGAAAGTCAACATTCACATGGAAACTGAACAACACTCTACTCCATGATAACTTGGTCAAGGAAGAAATGAAGAAAGAGATTAAAGACTTTTGAGAGTTTAGTGAAAATGAAGCCATAACACACCTAAATTATGGGACACAATTAAAGCAGTCCTAAGAGGAGTATTTATAGCTCTAAATGCTTCCAAAAAGAAACTAGACAGAGCATACACTAGCAGCTGGACAGCACACCTAGAAGCTCTAGAACTAAAGGAAGCAAATTCACTCCACTATATAAACAAACTCAAACACAAAAACCACATGATCATGTCATTAGATGCTGAGAAAGCATTTGACAAAATCCAACACCCTTTCACGATAAAAGTCTTGAAAAGATTTGGGATTCAAGCCCCATACCTAAACATAATAAAAGCAATATTCAGCAAGCCAGTAGCCAACATCAAACAAAATGGAGAGAAACTTGAAGCAATCCCACTAAAATCAGGGACTAGACAAGGCTGCCCACTTTCTCCCTTCATATTCAATATAATATTTGAAGTCCTAGCGAGAGCAATTTGACAACAAAAGGAGATCAAGGGGATACATATTGGCAAGAAAGAAGTCAAAATATCACGATTTGCAGATGATATGATAGTATATACAAGTGACCCTAAAAATTCCACCAGAGAACTCCTTAACCTGATAAACAGCTTCAGCACAGTAGCTAGATGTAAAATTAACTCAAACAAATCAGTGGCCTTTCTCTAAACAAAAGATAAAGAGGCTAATAAAGAAATTAGTGAAACAATACCCTTCACAATAGTCACAAATAATATCAAATACCTTGGTGTTGGTGGAATTGAAAGGTCTGTATGATAAGTACTTCAAGACTCTAAAGAAAGAAATAGAATAAAATCCCAGAAGATGGAAAGATCTCCCAT
This sequence comes from Mus minutoides, assembly GCA_902729485.2. Taxonomy (NCBI): domain Eukaryota; kingdom Metazoa; phylum Chordata; class Mammalia; order Rodentia; family Muridae; genus Mus; species Mus minutoides. The sequence continues at coordinate 144,029 of LR750030.1, read as the reverse complement.
GCTCATGCATTGGAAGGATTAATATAGTAAAAATGGCTATCCTGCCAAATGCAATCTACAGATTCAATGAAATCCCCATCAAAATTCCAACTCATTTTTTCACAGAGTTAGAATGAGCAATTTGCAAATTTATGTGGAAAAACAAAAAACCTAGGATAGCAAAAACTATTCTCAACAATAATAAAAAAAAAAAAAAAAAAAAAAAAAAAAAAAAAAAAAAAAAAAAAAAAAAAAAAAAAAAAAAAAAAAAAAAAAAAACCCTCTGGGGGAATCAACATGCCTGACCTCTAGCTGTACTAAAGAGCAATTGTGATAAAAACTGTATGGTACTGATACAGCCACAGACAGGTTGATCAATGGAATAGAATTGAAGACCCAGATATGAACCCACACACCTATGGTCACTTGATCTTTCACAAAGGAGGTGAAATCATCCAGTACAAGACAAACAAACAAACACGCAACATTTTCAACAAATGGTGCCTGCTTAACTGGTGGTTATCAAGAAGAAGAATGTGAATTGATCCATTCTTATTGCCTTGTACCAAGATCATGTCAAAGTGGATCAGGGAACTCCACATAATACCTGAGACACTGAAACTTAAAGAGAAAGTGCGGAAAAGCCTAGAAGTTATGGGCACAGAGGAAAAATTCCTGAAGAGAACAGAAATGGCTTATGCTGTAAGATCAAGAATTGACAAATGGGACCTCATAAAATTGCAAAGCTTCTGTAAGACAAAACACACACACACATGTTCTATGTATATATGGACACATATAATTATGTTCTAAAGTATATATGAATAGCACTACCAAGAAATTGAGTAGTTCTTTCTCTTCTTTAAAAATTATGCTAATATTTAATATGCTAACAATTAATTTGAAAGTGTAAGGGCAAAATAATGGAATGACAAGAAATTAAATGTAAAAGAATGTATCAAGAAAAGTCACAAAGTAGGATTATAGTGAGTGTTGTGCTTTCTACCTAATGAGGCATTTTTTGACACAGCCCATTGTTCTGCTTATGTTTGCTGTGAAAAGATAGACATGAGATATACCACATATGAACCATTAAAAACAGTCAAAAACTTTCTTCCAGTCTCATTTTTATCTCTTTTTTCCATGTGTTACTTTTCAAATCTAACCTACTTCCCATTGTTTTTCAGCATGTTCATGAACATGGATTCCTAAACCTGCACAGTTCTAGCTTGCCTGGAGTCTACACATAAAAACAAATATGCATGAGAAAGTTATGTATCAGGACTGTTCTATTGCTGAGAAGAGACACCATGACCCTGACAACTTTATAAAAGAAAGCTTTCATTTGTTGACAGTTTCAGAGGCTAGTTCCTTATAATCATGGTGAATAGCACAGAATCAGAGAAGAAGACAGAAAACTACATTAAATACTTGAGAGTTATCATTCCTGATCCATAGGCAGAGGGAGAAAGAGAGAAAGAGACAGACAGAGAGAGACAGAGAGAAGACAGAGAGAAAATGAATTTCAAAGCCTATCAGCAGTGTCATATATGTCTAAGGGATTTATTGTTATTCAAATCCGCAAAAGGACTAAAAAACATTGCAGACACAATAAGTTTGTGATAAATATGTACATAGGTATGCATGTAAGTATGTATGTTACACACACTCATGTCCTCTATATGTATATATTTTTCCACTGATTTTCAATGTTCTATGGCCTACCTAATTAAAGGAGGAAGTACTTGTTGTAGGTAATGCTTAGTATATATTGCAGTTCATCTTTTTGGAAGTTTTGTGCTTTAATTTTGTCCATAATTCATAAAAACATATTTTTCAGTGGGGGTATGGTGAACATTAAACCAAATGATTTTTGAGCATGTATAAATAATATGGCTTATATGAGTTATGGAAGATAAATTTATTTTATTCTACTTACAGGATCCCAGATCTATTTTTATTTAATATTTAATCAAGTTTTTATTTGATATTATTTCTTGTATTCATTTTATATTATTAACTAATATTCTCATTTCTAATATTACACTTTGTGAAAATTTATTATTTTGGTTAAAATTGATTACTTTATTTTAGTAAAAATCTTAGTTGATAATTTGTCATATTAAAGGATTTATATGTACATATACTTCACTGGATAAATAAATTACAGGCATAAAAAGTAGACTATTGTTTTTGGACAAATATATTATCTTTTCAGTATACATATTTTCATATTTGCTGGTTTATGGCATAATCAAGATAAAGAATAAAATCTGCATTATTTGATTTTCAGCAAAAATGCCCAAGATGAGACCTTTAATTTTATTTATTCAATTTTAAGAAAAAAAAAAAACTGAAACAATTAGTTGAGCAGGCAAGTCTAAGATTGCACATTCAAAATGATCTTAACATAAAAATTTAACAATTAATCCATAGACGTGATATTTGAAAATACTGATGGTTATTATCTAAATTTATCTGAAGTTTGGATTTAAACTTTAGATATTAACATTGTTTCCTATATGCTGCTAAAAATTCTTCTAAAGAAAAGCTTATCATGTCGTTTAATAATTGTATCTTTTGAAAGTGAAAATAATATGTATATAATATATATTATATATGTATATTACATATACTATATAAGTATATATCCTCTAAAACACATATATAAACAGTATAATATTTTCTTATCAAGATAGAGATATGAAGAGAATGGTAGGTAAATAATGCTTAAAGTATCTGAATAATCATATAAAAATTCAATTATTTATCACATATAGTGCAAAGTATTCTTTAACTCTACCAGACTCTCATTTATCTAAGAGTGATATTCTCCTGTGTCTGACTCTCAAATATCCTCATCTTCCTCTGCAGCTTGTTTAGTATGAAAAGCAAGACATCTCACTTCTACAGTTGTTAATTTTTTACCCCAGATTTAAATTTCTTTAGAGAATTGAAACCCATCAAATAGACAAAATAATTTTTAAAATTTGGTTTATATTTACAATGTTTGTGAAATTCGATATTAAAACTAAAAATAAGCATATCTAAAATTAAGAATATCAGAAATAATTTCAGTAGATATGAAAATAGTATAGCAAGAGAAACCTTTATTTTTCAACACAATAAGAAAAGCAAGTTAAAAATTATGCCTGTATATTACCTTATACTGATATTAAGATGCGACTGCCATATTATTATCTGATTTTTTCCATCATGTTTCCATATCATTCTTTCATTAAAAGTATTATGATATCTTCTCCATGTTGCTACAAAGTGGGTATGTTAAGCAATATTATTAAGAAAAATAAAATCAATAAAAGAAAAAAGGAAGAAATGAGAGGAGAGAGAAGGCAGACAAAAACCATAGTCTTGTGTGACTATGAAGCTAAAAGAAAAAAAAAAAAAAAGCAATCCCAGGATATTTACTCAAGAAGCTGAAAATTTGGTAAGAAAGGCTGAGTTTCCTTTAGTAATAGATCGTTGTGGCCCAGTTTGCTGATATCCAGGTAGTGTCATCTCCCTTCCATCTATCTTAGCTGGTGCTCTTGTTATATATTCTGTTTCATATTCCATTCATATTTTGCCCATTGCATAGAAAGGCAGGTGCTTTGCTGTGTTTATAAAGTATAATTATTGAAAGTTGTGCATTGAAAAGTATTCTCAGAGTAGAATATAAATGATTGTATATTTGTCTATCATCTATCTATCTATCTATCTATCTATCTATCTATCTATCTATCTATCTATCCCAATCTTTCATGTAGAGGAGATTTTCTGATATTTGATTAAATGGGAATCTGTGTTTATTAGCGCTGAATGTCCTCATCCCCAATTTGTTTATGATACATTAATAAAGAACAATATGAACTAACTAGTACCCCCAGAGCTTGTGTTTCTAGCTGCATATATAGCAGAAGATGGCCTAGTTGGCCATCATTGGGAAGAGAGGTCCCTTGGTCATGCAAACTTTATATGCCCCAGTACAGGAGAACTCCAGGGCCAAGATGTGTGAGTGGGTGGGTAGGGAAGCAGGCCTGGAGATGGGGGAGGGTTTAGGGGACTTTCGGGATAACATTTGAAATGTAAATGAAGAAAATATCTAATAAAATTTGGAAAAATATATTTTGAAAAATGATGCCAGTGGCCAATGGTTTGGCAGAAAGAAAAAGGTGGGACTTCCAGGTCAAGGAGAGAAGCAAGGGCAGAGGAGGAGAATACAGAGAGAAGGATTCAGATCTCCTTGGGAAATCTTCCATAATATAGTCAGAAAAGGAAAGTGACCTATAGAAGGGCAGTCTGAAAGTGTCTTGGGCAGTAAGAACAGTGGGTTTTATTAAAGGTAACTGGGCAAGTAAGCTGAGGGCAGATTTAGAGGTGTTTCTCTAGGAATAAATGTCTGGGCATGATAGCTGCTGAAAGCTTAGAAAAGTACAGCCACAGAGCCAAAAACACAGTTTAAAAGTAAAAAAAAAAAAAAAAAAAAAAAAAAAAAAAAAAAAAAAAAAAAAAAAAAAAAAAAAAAAAAAAAAAAAAAAAAAAAAAAGTTAGCTAATGCATGTGTGTCTTTCATCTGTGGATCTGAGATAGCTCCTGGCCAGGTGCAAGCTCTTTGACTTGGAGCTCTAAGTGAAGTAGCAGAAGAAACAATCTACACACACACACACATACACACACACACACACACACACACACACACACTTCCCATAAAAAAAGAGCAAAACATCAGCGAGAAGAGATTGCATAGTGTATCGGGAGAAATTATATTCCTCATAAAATATATTTTTAAAACTATATTTTATGTTTTTAATATAATATTACAATTACAGCATTTCTTTTCTTCCTATGACCTTTCTTATGTAGTATTCTCTCCTTGCTCCCTTTCATATTCACAACCTCTTTTTCTTTAACTGTTGAACAAATATCTGAAATATAGATATATAACCTGCTTTGTCCATATAATGTTATTTGCATACTTTATATGTATATGCTCTGAGGAATGAGTTATTGGTATTGGAAAAACAACTTGGGGAGAGAAGTGAGTATTCCCTGGGAAAGATATTGTTCTCCACATTCTTTAGTTGGCAGTAGATTTTGTAATACTCAATAGTATGACTTCTTTCTTTCTTTCTTTCTTTCTTTCTTTCTTTCTTTCTTTCTTTCTTTCTTTTTTTCTTGTTTATTTCTTTCTTGTTTATTTCAAGATGAGGTTTCTCTGTGTAGCCCTGGTAGTCCTGGAACTCACTCTGTATACCAGGCAGGGCTTGAACTCAGAAATTAGCCTGCCTCTGCCTCCCAAGTGCTGGGATTAAAGGCATGCACCACCAATGCCTGGCAGTAGTATGACTTCTTATGAATTTTTACAAATATCCTTACTATTTTTTTTACCTCCTATCCAACTTCACCTTTTAAAGAAGTTGTGTGGATAGATATGTATTTACATTCCAACAAAAATAATTTTAAATAATAAAACATTAAGAATGAATTTAACAATTTGTCAAAAGCAACAAAAATGTCATGAATTTTTCTAACTTTTGAGAATTTTAAACATACATGTACCATATTTTCATCAAGTATGTCCTCACCTTCCTCTGGTTGCTCTTTGAAGGATCCCTGCCATCATTTTCCCTCCTGACTTCATGTAATCTTTTCAAACCCACTGATTCTAATCACTACTGTCAGCATGTGAATCAGTAAAGAGCTACTGATAGGAATACAGGTAAACACAGTAAAGAGCTACTGATTGGAATACAGGGTCTGAAGTGGAAATTAGTGGTTTCTTTGGAAATTCAGTTATGTCATTGGATGTTTTTCTGGGGAAGATAGGTGAAAGGATATTTTGCTAAAGCAAATACATGAAAGGATGATTTGGTGAAAAGACACATGATGTTTAGAAAGAATAGAAATATGACCCCACAGACAGTTGGAAGAGGAGACCATGGAAGAAGGCTCTGCATTGATTCACCTTGTTCTGCCTCCTCAAGACTTCACTGATGGCATTCTTGTTTTGGTTTACCTTGCATCCTAATGCTGATCTTCATTTCTTGTGACTTCATATAGAGTAACTTATCAAACAACATTTTGTGATATTTTAGCAGCTTCTTGTGGACTCAGGATGTTTGGTGGAGCCTCAAATTTTCTGGATTGACCTGCCCTTGCTGAATCATGAATGGTGATTGCTAGTGGACTGGACTGCTGAGCACAAAGATTGGAAATGAAAAAGGAGGCATAACAACTGATCCTGAGGAAATCCAAACATCATCAGATCCTACTACAAAAGCCTATACACAACAAAACTGGAAAAAAAAAAACAAAACCTGGATGAAATGGACAACTTCCTAGACAGATACCTGGTACCAAAGTAAATGAGGATCAGATTAACAATCTTAACAGTCCCATTTCCCCTAAAGAAATAGAAGCAGTCATCAATAGGTTCCCAACCAAAAAAAATCCCAGGACCAGATGGGTTTAGTGCAGAGTTCAATCAGACCTTCAAAGAAGACCTACTTCCAACTCCCCTAAGCTATTCCACAAAATAGAAACAGAAAGTACTGTACCCAATTCATTCTACTAAGCCACAATTACTCTGATACCTAAACCACACAAAGATCCAACAAAGGAAGAGAACTTTAGACCAATATCCCTTAAGAATATGGATGCAAAAATACTCAACAAAATCCTCGCAAACTGAATTCAAGAACACATCAAAATGATCATCCATCATGACCAAGTAGGCTTCATCCCACGGATGAAGGAATGGTTTAATATATGGAAATCCATCAACGTAATCCACTATATAAACAAACTTGAAGACAAAAATCACATGATCATCTCCTTAGATGCTGAGAAAGCATTTGACAAAATCCAGCACCCATTCATGATAAAAGTCATGGAAAGATCAGGGATTCAAGGCCCAGACATAAACATAATAAAAGCAATATACAACAAACCAGTAGCCAACATCAAAGTAAAAGGAGAGATGCTGAAAGCAATCCCACTAAAATCATGGACTAGACAAGGCTGCCCACTTTCTCCCTACCTATTCAATATAGCACTTGAAGTCCTAGCCAGAACAATTTGACAACAAAAGGAGATCAACGGGATACAAATTGGAAAGGAAAAGTCAAAATTTCACTATTTTCAAATGATATGATAGTATATATAAGTGACCCTAAAGATTCCACCAGAGAACTCCTAAATCTGATAAACAGCTTCAGCGCAGTAGCTGAATATAAAATTAACTCAGATAAATCAGTGGCCTTTCTCTACACAAAAGATAAACAGGATAAGAAAGAAATTAGGGAAACAACACCCTTCACAATAGTCACAAATAATATAAAATACTTTGGTGTGATTTTAAAGAAGTAAAAGACCTGTATGACAAGAACTTCAAGTCTCTGAAGAAAGAAATTGAAGAAGATCTCAGAAGATGGAAAGATCTCCCATGATCATGGATTGGCAGGATTAATATAGTCAAAATGGCTATCCTGCCGAAAGCAATCTACAGATTTAATGCAATCCCCATCAAAATTCCAATTCAATTCTTCACTGAGATAGAAAGGGCAAGTTGCAAATTCATCTGAAATAATAAAAAACTTAAGATTGCAAAAACTATCCTCAATAATAAAAGAACCTCTGGTGGAATCACCATGCCTGACCTCAGGCTGTACTACAGAGCAATTGTGATAAAAAACTGCATAGTACTGGTATAAAAACAGACAGGTAGACCAATCGAATAGAATGGAAGACCCAGAAATGAACCCATACACCTTTGTTACCTTATCTATGACAAGGGAGCTAAAACTATCCAGTGGAAAAATGACAGCATTTTCTTTTCTTTTTTTTTTTCAATATTTTTATTAGATATTTTCTTAATTTACATTTCAAATGCTATCCCAAAAGTTCCTCCCCTCCCTCCACCCTGCCCACCCACTCCTACTTCTTGGCCCTGGCTTTCCCCTGTATTGGGGTATAGAAAGATTGCAATTCCAAGGCCTCTTCTCCCAATAAATGGTGCTGGCACAACTGGCGGTCAACATGTAGAAGAATGCGAATTGATCCATTCCTATCTCCTTGTATGAAGCTCAAGTCTAAGTAGATCAAAGACCTCCACATTAAACCAGAGACACTGAAATTCATAGGGGAGAAAGTGGGGAAATCCCTTGAAGGTATGGGCACAGGGGTGAAAATCCTAAACAGAACACCAATGGCCTGTACTAAAAAAACAGAAATCAACAAATGGGACCTTATAAAATTGCAAAGCTTCTGTAAAGCAAAAGATACTGTCAGTAAGACAAAAAGGCCACCAACGGATTGGGAAAGAATTTTTACCAATCCTAAATCTGATAGGAGGCTAATATCCAATATTTAGAAAGAGCTCAAGAAGCTGAACTCCAGAAATTCAAATAACCCCATTGAAAAACGGGGTACAGAGCTAAACAACGAATTCTCAACTGAAGAATGCCAAAGGGCTGAGAAGCACCTTAAAAAAATGTTTGAAATCCTTAATCATCAGAGAAATGCAAATCAAAACAACAATGAGATTCCACCTCACACCAGTCAGAATGGCTAAGATAAAAAATTCAGGTGACAGCAGATGCTGGTGAGAATGTGGAGAAAGAGGAACACTCCTTCATTGCTGGTGGGATTGCAAGCTGGTACAACCACTCTGGAAATCAGTCTGGCGGTTTCTCAGAAAACTGGACATAGTACTATTGAAAGATCCAGCAATTCCTCTACTGGGCATATACCCAGAAGATATTACAACTGGTAACAAGGACACATGCTCCACTATGTTCATAGCAACCTTATTTATAATAGCCAGAAGCTGGGAAGAACCCAGATGTCCCTCAACATAGGAATGAATACAGAAAATGTGGTACATTTACAGAATGGAATACTACTCAACTATTAAAAACAATGAATTTATGAAATTCTTGAGCAAATGGATGTATCTGGAGGATATCATGCTGAGTGAGGTAACCCAATCACAAAAGAAGTCACTTAATATGCACTCACTGATAACCCAGAAACCCAGAATACCCAAGATACAATTTCCAAAACACACACACACACACAAAAAAAATCAAGAAAGACCAACAGGTGGATACTTCATTGCTCCCTAGAATAGGGATTAAAATATACAACGAAGGAGTTGCAGAGACAAAGCTTGGAGCTAAAATGAAAGGATGGACTATCCAGAGAGTGCCCCACCCAGGTGGTCCTTCACATAATCAGCCACCAAATGCAGACACTACTGCATATGCCAGCAGGATATTGCTGAAAGAACTCGGATATAGCTGTCTCTGTGAGGCTTTGACAGTCCCTGACAAATACAGAAGTGAATGCTCACAATCATCTATAGCTCAGAACAAAGGGTCCCCAATGTAGGAGCTAGAGAGAGTACCCAAGAGCTGTAGGGGTCTGCAACTCTATAGATGGAACAACAATATGAACTAATCAGAACCCCCAGAGCTCATGTCTCTACCTGCATATGTATTAGAAGATGGCCTAGTTGGCCATTATTGGGGAAGAAAGGCCCTTGTTCTAACAATGTTTATATGCCCCAGTACAGGGGAATGCCAGAGCCAAGTAGTGAGAGCGGGTGGGTAGGGGAGCAGGGCGGGGGCAGGGTATAGGGGAATTATGGGAAAACACTTGAAATGTAAATGAAGAAATTAACTAATAAATAAATAAATAAATAAATAAATAAATAAATAAATAAAAGGAAAAAAAGAAAACAAGCAGTCAACTATAAGAAAACAAACTAAATTAGAACTAAACAAAAAAAATTAAAAAATGAAAAATAAGGCTGAAAGAAAAAGACCAGTTAACACATAGTCTTAGAGACACCCAGATAGAGAATCCCATAAAAACACAAAATCAGAAAACATAACGTAGAAGCAAAAACTTTAAGGTAACAAAAAAATGCCCAGAAATGGTTTATAAGACAAAAAAAAAAAAAAAAAAAAAAAAAAAAAAAAAAAAAAAAAAAAAAAAAAAAAAAAAAAAAAAAAAAAAAAAAAAAAAAAAAAAAAAAAAAAAAAAAAAAAAAAATCAACCAACCAAACCACCACAACAACAAATCCAACAAAATCCAAAACCAAACCAAACCAAACCAAACCACAATTCTTCAAAAATTTCATTGAGTTCATTTTGTGCTGGCTCTCTAGTTTTGGTCATAGGGCCTGTCCATATGGGTCCACACAGGGTTTGTTTACACAGTGAGATTCCACTGGAGAAAACGGAGAAAACTATCTTTTCAGTTGTAAGCAGTTATCACTTGTAGTTAGCTTCTCAGTGTTGGGACAACATCTAGTCTTATGCATGGATTATGCATGCTGCCACAGTTTCTGTGAGTTCATAAGTATGTGTCAGCTGTTTTTCTAAAAGGTATGTGGTGGTGGTGATGATGATATGATGATGACAATGATGATGATGTCATATATATATATATATATATATATATATATATATATATATGTGTGTGTGTGTGTGTGTGTGTGTGTGTGTGTGTGTGTGCTTGTGTGTGTGTCTATGTCTATGTCTATGCATATGTATTTGTTCTTATATACATCATGCTTTTAGTTAATTAGCAGAGTTAACTAAGCAACAGATAGTGCTCTGATTCAGATTTCTGCATAGCATTCTCCAGTTACAAAAACTATGACTCTATTGAAAACTGGTGATTCTTCTTCTATGGACAAAAAAAAAAATTGACAATGGTGCTAGAAATGTCACTATGGTTAGAAGTTTGAAAGTATTTAAGGCATGTTGAAAGTGCATGAATATATGCCTTAAGATGCAGGTTAATTATAAAACTGGAATGAGCGATGTACTTGAAAAAAAGTAAAACCACTATTACCAATTTTTTTAAATTACCATAAATTTTAAGATAATATGCTTCTGTAGCATATTGTCATAGACCTTTGTGAAAATTGTGCCTATAGAAAAGACTTCAGTGAAATAAATAGAAAAACTCAGATGATTTCCAGCTAATGAGCATCGTTGAAGTTAGCTAAGAGTGTCAAGATATTAAACAGATAATCATAATGAAAGAATGGTATGAAAAAATGTAAATAAATGCAGTATGGAGCTTCATACTCAATTGAAATTGAGAAAAAAAATAGAAAAATTCTTGAAATGAAAATGAAGCATATCACTGCAGTAATAGCACAAGGCTGGTGATAGCCTCGTTCTTTTATTTGATAACGTTACTATGACTTTGTGAAACAGTGATATTGGGTGACAGTGACTTCATTCAGCTTTCCTTGGAATAATATTACATGTTTTAAAATTGTGTTTTAGGTCTAAAATTATGTTAAAATAGACAATATAATTCAATTTTATCCTATACAATGATAAATAATTCAAGCTTTTTTCTGTACTAAAAATAAAATATTTTGAATTATTCAGAATATTGTTACCAACATAATCTGTGATGATAAATAGTTGTAAATAATATATTTTATAAGAGGTCCTTTGCATTTATACTTTCAGGTTTAGTGTGGTGTTCAAAATAAATTTAGAAGGTGATGGTTGTGGGAGGAAGCATGAAAATTCATTTTGGGTAAATGATGTTTGTAAATGTTTTTATTATTGTGTGATTGAGTTGCCAAAAATGATTCAAGGGAGCCATCTGTAACAAGCTACCACGCTCGCACACTTATATTATAAACTACAAAATTACAGCTGATTGGGGCACAGAAGGAAATTTAGCCTAATATAACTCATGCAAAAATAGAGAGAGAGCATGATTTCTGTTAATATTTCTTATATAAAGTCTGTCATGAATGTGGCTAAAAATGTACACAGCTTAAAGAGAAAAGAGGAATTCTCTGCCTTCTTTTTGTGTGTAGCAGAGGAACTCTGAAGACATTCATTTCTTTGGAACCCACACTGCTGTTGCTGTGCTAAAATATTCCAATGTTCAGTCTATACTTAGAATAGGAATCAAGTGCCATTATTTGATGTACTTTATTACAAAATGCATCCACTTTATCAAAGGTTGTCATTAAATTCAAGACAAAGCAGTGTGTTTAAAGACAATCATATGTCACAATACAAAACAGATTATGCATAAGCTCCCTTTAAGATTATTATCTGTCGTTTCACAAGTCTGTCCTATGTACAGTGTGTGCCAGTTACTGCACTTTGCATGCTCTATTTGGATTACTAAAATATGATTATGTCATAGTAAAGATCTTTGATCCTGTAACTTCAAAAAAATTCTACCTTTTAATGAACCATGAGAAATTGTTTCAAACAAATAGAATAGCTTGAAAAGAGAAATGCTTGGTGTTTAAATTTAGTTTGAGGAATAAATATATCCATGCATGTCAGTTCCATGCAACTCTTTTGAAGAGCAACAGGCTCCAGGGTTGATGTACAATCAGCAGTCATCGATGACTGCTGTGATTGACAGCATCTGCTTTCCTTTTTCTGTCTACACCAACAGCTATTAGAGAGAGAACAATGCCTCTTCATTTGTATGTTTGTTTTGTTGTTCACTCCTCCACATTTGAAATGACTGAACATTCAAGAGTTAAGACAACATAACACTGTGAGTCATTTTATAATGAAAAAAAAAATCAAGTAATTCTACCTAGACACATTTGTTTTGTTCCACTACTCCTACAGAAAACAATTTATCTGAAAACACAGTAGTCTGGGAATTTTATTTTTCTTTAGGGGTTCCAGTCAATGCCCAAGAAGAAGCAATTTACTAAGTTGTACCTCTGGCCGTTGTAATTCACCTCACATACGTGCACATTTTGCTTTGGGAAGGTAGTTTCTCATGGTCAGATCAAATATATCCCATTCTATTTTATGCTCACAACAGTCACTTATAAGAGAATAATAATTACAGCACACAGTCCACATTTCATTTGTAGGAATTCTTCAATCCTTTAAATTCTGTTTGCCTCTTAGCACCATCATTGTTGATTTTTCTCGACATAATACTCTTACTCTAACTTAAACAATATGACATAAAATTTAAAAAATCACTAAGGGATGTATGTGTTCTCTACATTTTAAATAACTATTTCCACAGAATTCATTGTTACATTGTTTTTAGCATACAATAATATTGCCTGTTGTTTAGTGTATAGTTAATGAAGTAATAGTTTATATTTTAATATGTGTCAGCACATTTAAAACACACACACACACACACACACACACACACACACACACACTCACACCACACCAGACTTCTCAGGAACACAAAAAAGGCCAATATTCACCTAGATCTCTGCCAGAACATTGAAGTAATACATGGCAGTGACATGGCTCAGCTGGTCAGAGAGTTTGTCACCAAACCAGATGATGATTTGGAATCCCAAAGGCTCACATAGTACAAGGGGAGAACTAACTTGCTCATGCAAGCTGACCTTTGACCTGCACACATGTGCTGTGGCTTGCCAATACAGAAAGAGCAAAAGGAAGGTAGGGAAATGGAAGTAAAAGAGGGAGGAAAAGAGAGGGGATTGGAAGAGAGGGGAGAGGAGAGAAGGAAGACAGACATGAAGAAAGCACAGATGAGTGAATTACGGTAATGAAACATTACCACATCCACGATTGTATTGTCTCTTCAAAAAGTTTAAGCTAAAAATCTCCTATTATTCTTTTTTTGATTATTTCATAAATGAGTACCATATGTATATCCTTTCTATCCTTTTTACCCCTCCTACAATCCACTCCAATTCCTCTGCTCCCAACCACTGAAATTTAAATCCTCTTTTTATTTACTTATTATTGATGAATTCACACATATATATGCGCATGTACACACACTCACACACACTTAATTTAGTGTTACTCATATGCATATGTGCTTGGAGCTGTCCATTTGAAATCTAGTGACTTCATTGGGGTTCCTATTCCTAGAAAAGTCTGGTTCACCCTTTCTTGGCAACCACTAACTACTTGTAGCTCTTGATCTAGAAGTGAGACCTTGAGAGACCTCTGGCATCTATATTAGCACATTGACTGCCATCAGCCCTGGTTTACACCTTTGTATTATTGAGGATTTAGGGTATATGTTTCTTATGGTAAATAGAAGAATTTCTTATTTTTTATTCCCATGATAATTAAATTGAACTATATCTTGATATATTTTACTTGACCCACACTAAGTATTCAACAAAAGTTAACAATGAAAGGAACATATGTTCAGTATATTTCTCAAACTTACTCAAATCTAGAGCTAGTCACCTATATTACCAGAGAGGAGAAATGTTCCTTATCATAATTGTGCTGACGCAGTTTGTGTAATTAGCTGATAATGCATACTTTCCAAACAGCAAGTGATCCTGGTTCTGAGCCCACTTATGATAAACTACACACCATTGAGCTTTCAAAGCCCACCTGCTAAGAATGATGCTCATTCCCGATCAGTGTTCCAGTCCATAATATTGAAATTTTCCACTTACATGCCCCCTTCTACAAAACCATTGTGTACTTGTGTTCTGATGTGTTATTGTAACTATGAATTACCAGATACTGTGTTACACTGAATTGCAAGCCTAAGTAAAAGTAGAAAGCAAAGACTGTAATGAAAATTGCCTTATCTTTCAAAAGTTAATTACTATGATTATTACCTAAATTAGACAAGTGGAACTTGATCAGCCATTTTCCTCCTTTCCTTTGATTTTTCTTTGTTTTTCCTCATTTTGAATTCATATAATGTTCTGAACTATGCTGCTTCAATGGTTTTCTGATACCTTAAAGACCAGGTCCAAGCCACTCAGTGTGGCATGCAGAATCTTCATAATCTGCCTGGTGAATAGTTCTACAGCCTGACCATTTGGCAGGCTCCCTTCACACCTGTGCTCCAGGCACATGCAACGACTCCCTGTAACTTGGCAAATCTCTACCTGTCATGCATCAGTGGCTTTACACCTTATGCCCAGCAAATTTCTCTTCAGCTCAATGCTTTGATAAATCCCACTCTTTTCCCCAAGGCATGTTTGCATACTGACTCCCTCCACATAGTTTCTACCTGTTCCAAACTTGGTAAGATGAACACGTAGATGCAGATGTAGTTGTAGCTAAAGAAACTGGAATTGTGTTATGAACAAATTTCTGCTGGACTTTGAAACCTAACAAAATTCAAGCTCACTAACTTCAGAGATGCTTTTAAGCACATTTAAAAAATCACTATGCAAACCCTTCATCTACAATGCTGTCAGCCTACAAAGTATGTTAGAGCAATGGTGGCATGAAGCTTGCAAAAATAACCAACCAGTGTCTGACTTGATTTAATTCCTGTTCCACAAAGATGGAACCCATACTCAACACTGCTTGGATGACCAAGATCCAGGGTCTGAAAATCCCAGTGACCTAGGGAAACTTCAAATGCTACTTGTATAAAAATGTGATAAAGTTCTTCCATACTGATAGATCAGTGCCTTGCTCATTCATCACCAGAGAAGCAGCATACTGCAAAAATAGAAAGATCCACTGTAGGACTTTATGCAGAGAACCAGAAACCTTGAAATATTCAGTGCTTAAAGAGATGCCTTCATCAAGTCCCTCCCATCAAAGTTCAAGGAAATTCCATGAAAGAGGAGACCTAAAGAGTGCAAAGCCATAGGTCATCGAGGACACCAAGAAAACAAGGCCGTCTAAATCAATATGAGCCAAGCTAGTATGAACTCACAGAGAAAAGGATCATGCACAAGGCTTGCTCAAGTTTGTTGCTGATTCTCTGGGGCATCACTTCCAGTGTTTTGTTTTGTTTTGTTTTGTTTTGTTTTGTTTTGTTTTGTTTTGTTTTGTGTTGGTTTGGTTTGGTTTAGTTTGGTTTTTCAAGACAGGGTATCTCTGTGTAGCCCTGGCTGTCCTGGAACTCACTCTGTAGTCCAGGCTGTCCTTGAACTCAGAAATCTGCCTGCTTCTGCCTCCCAAGTATTGGTATTAAAGGCATGCACCACCACTGCTTGGCAGTTCAGTGTTTTTATCAGATTGGATATGTATTTCTGTTTACTAAGTCATAATGGCTGAAAGACTGAGTTCAACTGAATGTGACAAGAAGGAAATCAAATTGGAGACTGTTTTGAATGCTATCTGAGAATATTTTTCTAAGCAATATGGCTCTGATTAGACTGTGCAGAAGCTTTAAACACTCTGTTAGCTGACATTGTCTATATAAAATAGCACTGTTCTACTGACTAATGACCAAAATGATCTGAAACATGACACCAAATGTGGAAGGGGAAACAGATTTCACCTTTCAGTGGTGATTTTAACAAAAGAATGAGGGTAAGTTTTAGAAATTCACAATTGTTTTGTTAATAATTATTTTACTTTAGCCGGGCGTGGTGGTGCACACCTTTAATCCCAGGACTCGGGAGGCAGAGGCAGGTGGATTTCTGAGTTCGAGGCCAGCCTGGTCTACAAAGTGAGTTCCAGGACAGCCAGGGCTATACAGAGAAACCCTGTCTCAAAACAAAACAAAACAAACAAACAAAAAAAAAAAATATATATATATATACATATATATATATATATATATATATATATAAAATAAAATAATAATTATTTTACTTCAAAATCAATCATTTCTAACCCTGTAAACAGTATGTAAAAGACTCTACTTATACATGTTTAAAGTTTTATATGGAATTATCTAGGCTAAATTTAACAAGTTATAGTGTCAGTTTCACCAATTAATTACAATTACAGTGTAATACCTTTATATTTTATTAAAGCCAAGGATGTTATTTTATAAAGACAGCTAGTTTTATTTTTTTGTCACCAGTAATATCTTTCAAACCAGTACACTGGACATGAAAATGAGTTTAAAATAAAGCATATATAAGAAAATTACTTTATAGTATCCTTTAGAAAGTCTCACATGTACCAAGTAGTAGCGTTATAAACAGATTTTGAATTTTGTCATAAATACAATGATGGTGTTGAGAATTGGGCTTCATACTTACCTACTGAAAAATATACCTTCATAGCATAAAATAAGTCTTCACATTGTTATTTTCAATCACATTGCATTATGATCAAAATGAATACTATATTCAAATTGCCTTTTTTAATATAATCTACATTTCTCCCTTTTCTACAATATCTTTTTATCTATTGCTCCCTTGATAATAAGTAAATATTTTTCTGATATCTTAATTAAGGGGTATCATATGAAGATTTATAATCTCCATAGCTGTATAGAGCTCTTAGTAGCTATTTAGGAATTAAGTAACCCATTTATTTTTATTTCTATACAACTCTGGAAATGTAAATATAATTTGGAGATGAATTATCTTTTAAATGCAAGAGTCAACAGCTAGCAATGACAGTAAATGTTTTTAGTTAATGTTAAATGCATTAATATGTGTAACTTTGATGTATCAATGGTGTAAAAGACACATGCTGAGCAACAAAACTATTAACAAATTTTGGTAATAATTTTTTTACTTAAAAATCTCTAAATGAGTCAGTCTCAGGCAGGAAATTTGATTGAAGTTTTGAAATAGCAATTGGGAAAAATTTCAATTTAATATCAGTACACACACTAATTTTAAGAATATTATACGTTGTCTGTAATGAAAGTTTACCTTCTCAAACACAACATGATGAAAATGTATGGTTCTAAGTGCTTACAATCATACATTATGAATTCAAGTTTTTTTCACATCCAATTAATAGTTCTTAGCTTAGATGCTTTTTTTCTGTTAAAGTTGACATCTAAATTAACTACTTTACTAAATATGTTAAAATGTTACAGCCAGGCAGTGGTGGAGCACACCTTTAATCTCAGCACTTGGGAGGCAGAGGCAGGCAGATTTCTGAGTTCTTGGCCAGCCTTGTCTACAGAGTGAGTTCCAGGACAGCCAGTACTACACAATGAAACCCTATCTTGTAAATCAAAAAAAAAAATAAATAAATAAATAAATAAAATAAAATAAAAAAGAAAAAAAAAAAAAAACTTTGTATTATAGTTTGAGGTTGGGAATGGTGATTCCATCAGAGGTTTTTTTATTGTTGAGAATAGTTTTTGCTATTCTAGGTTTTTTGTTATTCCAGATGAATTTGCAAATTGCCCTTTCTAACTCTGTGAAGAATTGAGTTGTAATTTTGATGGGGATTTCATTAAATCTGTAGATTGCTTTTGGAAAGATAGTCATTTTTAATATATTAATCCTGCCATTCCATGAACATGGGAGATCCTTCCATCTTCTGAGATCTCTGATTTCTTTACCCACCCTACATCCCATAAAGGGCTAATATCCAATGAATACAAAGAACTCAAGAAATTAGACTCCAGAAAACCAAAAAACTCTATTAAAAATGGGGTACAGAGCTAAACAAAGAGTTCTCAACTGAGGAATACTGAATGGCTGAGAAGCACGTAAAAAATGTTCAACATCCTTAATCATCAGGGAAAGGCAAAGCAAAACAACCCTGAGATTCCACTTCATACCAATCAGGATGGCTAAGGTCAAAAACTCAGGTGACAGCAAATGCTGGCCAGGATGTGGAGAAAGAGAAACACTCCTTTGCTGGTGGGGTTGCAAGCTGGTACAACTCTGGAAATCACTTTGGTGGTTCCACAGAAAATAGGACATAGTTCTACCTGAAGATCAAGCAATACCACTCCTGGGTATATGCCCAGAAGATGCTCCAACTTGTAATAAGGACACATTCTATACTATATTCATAGCATCCTTATTTATAATAGCTGGAAGTTGGAAAGAACCCAGATATCCCTCAACAAAAGCATGGATACAGAAAGTGCGGTACATTAACAAAATGAGTACTACTCAGCTATTAAAAACAATGAATTCATGAAATTATTAGACAAATGGATGGATCTGAAGGATATCATCCTAAGTGAGGTAACACAATCACAAAAGAACACACATGAAATGCACTCACTAATAATTGGATATTATCCAAGAAGCTCAGAATACCCAAGATACAATTTGCAAAACACATGAAACTCAAGAAGAAGGAAGATCAAAGTATGAACACTTCGATCCTTCTTAGAAGGGGAAAAAATACTCATGGAAGGAGTTACAGAGACAAAGTTTTGAGCATGTACTGAAGGCATTACCATCCAGAAACTGCCCCACCTGAAGATCCATCCCATAAACAACCAATAAACCCATACACTGTTGCAGATGCCAACAAGAGTTTGCTGACAGTAGCCTGATATAGCTGTCTCCTGAGAAGCTATGCCAGTGCCTGACAAATACAGAAGTAGATGCTCACAGTCATTTCTGTTAGATGGAGCACAGGGTCCCCAATGAAAGAGCTACAGAAAGTACCCAAGGAGCTGAAGGGGTTTTCAGTTCCATAGAAGGATCAACAATATAAACTCCCCAGTAATCCCAGAGCTCCCTGGGAGTAAACCACCAAACAAATGAAACAGATGAAGAGACTCCTGGCTCTAGCTGCATATGTAGCTGAGGATGGCCTAGTCAATCATGAATGGAAGGAGAGGGACTTGGTCCTGTGAAGGTTCTATTTTCCAATATTGGTGAATGCCTGGGCCAGGAAGTGGGAGTGGGTGGGTCGGAGAGATGGGGGAGGGAAGCAGATAGAGGATTTTTGGAGGGGAAACTAGGAAGGGCAATAACATTTGAAATGTAAATAAAGAAAATATCTAACTAAAAATAAAAAGAAGAAAAAAGTTAATATAGACCATGAATTTAAACTTAAAACACTTAACACATATATGTAAAATATGCTGACATATGTCAACAATATTTATCTACGTCATTAATATGGTGTGTGGTTCTCTGATGGCGTTGCAAGTACAGTTCTTGTGGAGAAATCTGAGCAGGGATACATTGCTCACTTCCTCAGAGCCTGTCTCTAGTGAAAATGTATTCCATACCACTCATTTCTTCATCCATGAGATGAATGAGATACAAGGAGTGGTATTCATAAACATGTTGCAGTGTCATGGAAACTCCTGAACATTCTGTCAAATCAAAATAAACTTGAACTTAGTATATATCTCCAGATTTTAATGTGCTTCTTTATTTGTTAAGCACTACTTACAAAGATTAAATAATTTAACAAAACCTGAATTAAAATTGGAAACAGTAATATTATTTTGGATTCATAGTTTTATAGTTTTCTTGTTAATTATAAATTAAATAAATAAAATGATTTTTAAAAATTGAGAAAATATGCAAATAGTAATTAGATATAAGATAAAAATTAAAAATATTAATTAAAATGTGATCATATTTTAATATTATTTTTAATACTAAATAAAAAAAACTTGCTTTATTCTGAATTCATTCAGCTCATGATTTTTGTTTCTTTTAGCAAGTAATAGCTACTTACAAAATACCTTCAACTCTGACTTGTGAGAAAGTATATCAAGTTTCTGTGACATAAATTGAAAGAAGGCACACGTTGTTATGCTAAAAACAGAAGTCTAAAATGACACCCAAATATTTACACATAGCTTACTGCAAAATAAACAGATCTATGCTGGATTGGCTGTGAAACCTAATCTTGTGATGATTCCTTTGAGTGGAAGATGGAAGGGAAGAAAAGACAGGTATAAAGAAGTTATCTAGAATGGTGAAGGCAAGATTAGAATATGGAAATTACAAGGGTGTGGGTTTTCTTCCAGGCTTCTGGATAGCTCCAAATCTGCAGCACCTGCACCTGTGTCCCCTAGACTCTCATGTACTGTTCATAAGCTTCTAGGATGGTGGGAGTTTCTGTAAAAAAGCAAGAGAAAATAGAGTGGCTTTCCACTCAGATTTTCATGCGTTCATGTGGAGACAACAAGTAAAAAGTAAAGCTGTTATTTCCTGGGTGAATGCAAAGCTTTACCAGTTACACTGGGATGGCTTACGTAGAGTTATCTACATCTTTTGGCGACCATTCTTAGTTTCGTTTCCAGACTTCTGTTTCGATTTCTATGGATTTTTGCTATGAGTAACATCAATTTGTCTGCTTACATGTAAATTGTGAGGAAAATGATCAGGATGGTAAGAAATCTAACCACCACATGCCTTTTCTGGAAGTTTGGCTGTGTTGCATGGTGAGCATCTGGTAAAGGACAAGAAGATATTACTCCCAGCTTAATCAAATCAGGAAACAACAGGTTTCAGGTCTGAGCTTCGGTTTTTGAGATTCAGTGTTCCACATTTTTGGAATGTGGACTACCCAGGAAGGAGTCTAAATATTTCTAATTCTTACTACCTCCAATGCTGTGACTGTCATTGACTCATCTTCTAACAAATGCTGCAAATTCATCATGTCTAGACCATCAGGTATGAGCTTCTGGGAATACTGTCTTAAACCCAAAACTCCCGTTGCTCTAATTTCCACTTTTGTGTTGTAACCTTAAAATTGTGACTACCTTCATAATTTTTTTTCTGTTTTCCAATAGGCTTGGTTTTGCTTCAATTTAAGTTTTTATCCTGAACTCTCCTTAATCTTCAGTAGGATTGGTATTCTGGATGAATGATATATGTTAGGTATTCTAAATGTTTAGTAGTTGGTAGAAAAATTTTTTTCTTAAGTACTTTAAAAATATATAACTAAACATATTTCAGTATATTATTTTCTCACTTTAAAAAAAGCTAAGAAAAATTCATATAGAGTGACTTTGTCTTTTGATCTAGAAACAGATTCCTGTCATTTTTAAATTAACAAAAGATCTTCGATGAACATTTGTTCATCTTTCATTTGTGCTTCATATTCATTATGAAGCTTTAAAAATCTGTGTGCTGTGAGTGTGCATGCTAAACATGTGTGTGTCACCAAATTCATGGGCAGGGTTTGTGTTCCCTTGGAGCTGGATTTCCAGGAAGTTGTTTGTCACCCAACCAAGCACAGATCTGTGGCCAGCATTCGCAATCAGTGAGCCTTCTCATTAGCCCCACTGCTATGATTTTAACATGACATCATTCTTAATATATGGATTGCAGTACAACCTTCAAACAACTGCTTTGACAATGGTCTCGCTCCTGAAATACAGAAGTGCTGTGCTATGCTGAAAAGAGAAATGCATTGAAACAATAACAAAGTAAGAAAGCTAAGCCAAAGGATAAACCTGATCAAGTTTGTAACTAATATTTTCCCTGAAAAGAGTTCTATATTTATACAGATAGCTTTTGCTTTCATCGAGTATAGGTTGTTGTTCATATTGCATTAGATATATTTTACAGTAAACTAAAAAAGATGTTTGTCCATATGTCTAGTAGATCATGCCCACTTACCAACATTGGCCACAGATATAGCAATCTGGTTCTGCCAACGTGAACCCATCTGGGAAAATGAATTTCCCCTAAGTGTGTCTGGTGACAGTATGATATGTCCAAGTCATAGTTTCCTTGGAAACACTTTATTATCTATTTTAAGTAATTTTCATATATGTCTTGTCATTAGCTGAGTATTCTGTTAGAGGAAACATTCATGAACTTCAATAAATATGACGATACTTAGAAAAATGTGGAATTCAATATACCCCTCTTTAAAGTTTATTTATCTGATATTGGGATTATAATTACCATATTTCTACCTTAAAACCCTCCCACAAATTCCTCTACGTTCTCCTTCCAACTCATGTTTTTCACTCAATTTAACACTATTCATTGTTATTATGTATATGCATATAAATATTTGACTATGTATACATATATGCACATATGTATATGCATATATAAATATATTCCTAAGTATGATCTGTTCAGTATTATGTTATTTGTATGCATTTTTATTTTTAGAAAATATTTTAAGTATAGAAATCAATAAAGTTAGAAGCAGGTGGATTTCTGAGTTCGAGGCCAGCCTGGTCTACAGAGTGAGTTCTAGGACAGCTAAGGTTATAATTAAAAAAAAAAAATCAATAAAGGTTTCTGTCCTATTTTCTGGACAGTGACCTCCCAGTGTCTAACTCCGGAAGTCTCTTGAAACAGCTACTACAGCTCTGCTTTCTAAGCCATTGGCTCTTCAGGAAACATGGAGAATTCTAACCCATGTTCATTTCACCAATTGCAAACTAGTGAGACTTTTATTCATCTAGCTGTCTACCTCCAATTCCCACTAAATGGCTTTATGTTTTTATTTGATTTTACCTTAACACACAATCTTTGTCTTATTTTGGAGGTTATCAGAAACTCATTTTCCACTTTTACCATCTTACTTGTATTGCCCCGTCATGGAATTTATATTCATCTCTGTGCTCCTCTTTAATATAAAACTGTTTTAAAATTATGTAACCATAGATAATTTTGAGGCAATGTCCAAAGTTTTATCTAATTCACGAGAAGCAGTTGTGATTGCAAATATGTAATTGTTATTTGGGTACTCTTCAAATTATTTTTCTGTAAAATGTTATTATAATTGACTTATACAACTATGTAAGGCAGTATCTGTCACTTACTGCCATCTCAGGAGCCTTCATTCTCTCTCTTTCCTAATTCTCATGCAGTTAAAGGAGTTTTTTTTTAAGTCCCCAGTTTCCTATATTTTGTTTTTAAATATCTAAATTTATTTATTTTTGTTTTTATGTTTACGATTGATTTGCTTAAATATATGTAAATTTACCACTGCATGTGAGGATCCCCTGAATTTTGAATTATAATTAATGCAAAGCACCAGGTAGGTTCTGGAAGTCAAACCCATGCTCTCACTAAGAGGAGCCTATTCTCTCAGACTACTGATCTATTTTCCTTGAACTGTAATCCTCCTTTATATGAATTAGCTCAAAGTCTGATTGTAAGGTAGAAGGGTATTTGAGGTGGAACAGGAAGAACATCCACATACTTGGGTAGTCTCTGTTCCTCCAAACAGCAGAGTCTGGTCACTGCAAATCAACCATCTACTAGGGGGCTGGTCCTATGTGCATAAACAGAAATATGGCATTAACACAAATGTATAAGTGTTTGTTTTCGCCCCTCCTCCCTTCCATCTTTTGTATCCTTACAACTTCCCATTTTAGTTTCATATCATTCTTTTAACCATCTAGCTTTGAAATACCTCCATCTATTTTTTCAAATTTGATATAATTCACTTTTTACTGGTTGAATAAAACTCTGAATCCATGCCTCATTTTCTTTATCCGTTAGCCCATAGGTGGGTACTAGGGCTGATCACATGACTTGGCTTCCTTGTGCAGTGCTGTGACAATGTGCATATGCATCTTGGGATTAAATTGGCTTTGATTTATCAGTGTACCCAGATTTAGTATAGGTGGATCATAAAAAAAATTCTCCATGTAATCTTTTTATTTAACTTAATATTGGCTGAACTAATTGACCTTCCAATCACCCTTAAACAGGGACTCTTTCCTTCTTGCCTCCTTACCAGCACTTACAGTTGTCTGTTTTCTTGCCAATAGACATTCTGGCACAGATGAAATCTGATCTGGATAACACTTTGCTTTATATTTTCTCAATAGCTGAGGATATCGGATATTTTCCCCATATGTACTGGCATTTGTTCTCATTTGTTTAGAAAATATTTGTTTATTTCTATTATCTGTTCTCTAACTGAACTATCTTTTCCTTTATTGTTTAGATTTTGAAATGCTTTACACATTCTTGATATTAAATTCTTGTTTGGAGAACATTAGACAGTCATTTCTCTCTGACCCTCCAGGCTGTCTTTCACCATGTACATTACTTTTTGCTGTTTCTGCTGTTGCTGTTGTCTCTCCATCATTACTAGAGTTGCTGGCAGGGTCTTTTTTTGTTTGTTTGTTTTGTTTTTTACAGTGGGTGGGTATCTGCTAGTTCACTTAGATGTGCTCTTAGCTCATTTCCTCTGTAGCAGGAATGTTACATACTTTAGAATATTAGAATGTCCTAAGAACTTTTATCTTCTACTTGCACATACATATAATTGTTTGTATGTTCCTTTGATTCAAGGTCAGTTTCTTGCAGAGGTTTGAAAAGAATGCTCTCTACTCTTTGGACTCTAGCACTATAGATTAGCTATCTTGTAATTTGCTTTCTCTTTACCTCTCCCATCTCACTGCCATGCTGAATCACTACTGACAGTGCTTCCATCAGCAAGGCAGGCCATACTGTAAAACTCACTTTGTCTGGGACTCACTGACTTAGATGCTGGTAGAAGAATTTGTTGAATGGGGAGAAATGAGAGCTCTGTCTATCCAATTACTATCTTCAAAGCTGAACTTGAAAACATAAAACAGAACCATCTAATATGACATCATCTGTGATTTCAGTTGAATGCCTCTGGCAAAGGAACAGTGCTTATAATCTCAACATAAAAATCTTGATATTGACTCCATATAGGCAATCTTTCTGTGTAAGTCTGTTTCTCACATATGCAGAAGGACTCCACATAAACATGGGTCAGAGGGTATAGCTAGTGTATGGTATGCTTCTCTATGTGATTTGTGTGTGTTTACATGAGTTTCATAAAGTGTATGTGCATGTATTCTTCATATATATTTATTTCATTATATATAAAGGAAGGTATGTTCATATACCTTGAAGCTCCATGGGTACTTCTTCCCTGGCAAACATTAGAACATTTAATATTGCTATTTAAACTCTCTTCTCCAGTATCTAATTAAAGTAATTATAGATATGATTCACTTGATGATACTTGATTCAATATAGCCCATTCTTGTAAATTTTGTTTGATTCTATATTAAGATGAAGCAGAAAAATAAGCAAGAGGTCAGAGGAAGAAATGTTAACTGTTATTTAGCTATATTAATATTGAAAGCAAAACTTTGATTTTTCATCATTCTGATCCCTATATGTTTTTATCTGGAAATCAAAACTTCATGATAGGTAACCTTACTACAGTTCAAATGTATGCTAGAAATATTTGACTAAAAAGTCATAACCTTTTCTAACCAGAATTAATAATCGTACTGTATCAATCAAACACTCAAAAATATTATAAGGATTGAAGATTCCAAGGCTAAAAAGACAGATCACTTAAAAAAAGAAAAGAAAAGATTTATTTGAGTACACTGTAGATGTCTTTACACACACACCACAAGAGGGCATCAGATTCCATTACAGATGGTTGTGAGCTACCATGTAGCTGGGAATTGAACTGAGGACTTCTGGAAGAGCAGTCAGTGCTCTTAACTGCTGAGTCATCTCTCCAGCCCTGACAGATCACTCAATAATGTGCTTGTTATAAAAACACGAGGAACTTAACTTGTGTCTCAAACATGGATGCTGTCTAGATGTGGCATCCTGTTACATAACCTTAGCACTGAGTGAAGGGATGAGGCTGAAAACAGGCAAATTCTTAGAGCTCTTTAGCCAGCAAATTTGTCCAAAACCACAAGTTAGAGATTAATTGATAGACTCCAACTCAAAAAGAAAGATGTGGTTGAGGAAATTATCCTGAAGTTAACCTCTGGCTGTCATATGTGCCCAGATGACTGAATGAAGGCAACTTCACAAAGATGTAACACAATCACACACACACACAAACACACACACACACACACACACACACACACACACATACACACACACACACACACACACATTTTATAAGCTTAAACTTAATCTCCCCTTATTTATTGACAAAAAAGTGTGGCCTTAGCTCAAAATCAGGGATTTGCCTTTGTTTGGCAACTACTGTCCCACGAGATCTATCCCCAATCCTTGAATTAGTGGTATGTATAACATTCTAACAAATAATCTACATTCGTTTATGCAAAGGCTAAAGGAGAGTAGATAATAAGTGTTGGAGAACTGACTTTACCCTGTGAAATTATAGGGTCAAAGTTACTTTCTAACCATTAATATAGCTAAATAACACTTTAATAGCATATACCAAAAGGTTACACAACTTCTGAGACACCATTTTATATAGTTGTTGGGATGCGTGACATGAGTATATTGCCCCTGGGAAGTAGGTTCACTTTATACAAGCTTCAACCTTTCTACTTTCAGTGGGCAGAGCACACACCTATAAATATGTTCAATGACAAGAATTTAAAGAGAGACTACAATACTAGAAAACATCCTGTGCCTCATTGTCACTTGGTTTCTAAAGCTGAAGGAACAACCCAGGACTGATAAATTTTTGGGTGCAGACGCCCAATGAAACATAGTTATAGGTTTTTGGAAAAGAGCATTTCACCGCCAATCAAAGAAAACACATGGTTCCCCTCGTGTCTCTAGATGCATATGTAGCAGAGGATGACCTAATTGGTCATCAATGGGAGGAGAAGCCCTTGGTCTTGTAAAGAGTCTATACCCCACTATAGGGGAACACCAGGGCCAGGAAGCTAGAGTAGGTGGGTTGAGGAGCAGGGAAATGGGGGAGGGAATAGGGAATTTTTAGAGAGAAAACTAGGAAAGGGGCAAACATTAGAAATATAAATAAAGAAAATATCTAATAAAAATTATATTTTATGCTGGGGGGATAAGAAAATAAAAGAACATGTCACATGCTACACATCTCACATGAAGTGTGATTTTTGGAGGCCATACTGAGTCAAGGAAAAAGGAATAGAGCTCTATTTATTTTACTCATTAATGCAAGGTGTCACATTGTTAGGATGGACAGAAATAATGCCTATATACTTTTAAACAATTCCTATTTACATTTTATCTCAGAAAAAATCACTAGTTAATATTAAAAATTGGGTGTAAGAAAAGTTATCAGGTTGCAATTAAGCCCAAGGAAACTCAGAGTAAGAGCTTTCCTGTAAAGAGCTTCACTTACTGCCAACTTCAAATCCCCTTCTTG
Organism: Mus minutoides; assembly: GCA_902729485.2. Taxonomy (NCBI): domain Eukaryota; kingdom Metazoa; phylum Chordata; class Mammalia; order Rodentia; family Muridae; genus Mus; species Mus minutoides. Next base: position 116,363 of record LR750030.1, on the reverse strand, counting down.
TCAATTCTTGTGTCCAGTATACTACTGATTTAATTCTGATAATGAGATTGAACTTTTCTGGAACTTACAATTAACAAACTGCTGTCATGTAGATTTTTGTGTTATTAGCCTTCTCCCCCAAAGAACAGAGGCCCTTATTTAGAATGAGTGATTTCCACATTTTAATTGCCAACTAATATCTCATATTTACCTGTCATTATCTT
>LR750030.1:0-108909 GCA_902729485.2 Mus minutoides | reverse complement strand
GGTCTTAAAGTCCTGGAGTTGCTGGACTCAGAGGAAAGATGGCAGGGTGGCGAGTTCTCTGGCTGGGAGAGGCCCAGCCTCCGGTGGGGCGGAGTTCTCCGCTCCTGCCCCTGGGGGCCACTGCTGACCCGCTGCTCCCCAAAACCACCTCTGCACTGCACTCACGCTTAACCCCAATTGGATCTTAAAGTCCTGGGGTATCTCTAGCTGTGTCCGCTGGGCTCAGAGGAAAGATGGCGCTGGGCGGGTGCTCTGGCTGGGAGCGGCCCAGCCTCCGGTGGGGCGGAGTTCTCGGACCCTGCCCGTGGGGGGGAACTGCTGACTGGCTGCTCCCAAAACCACCTCTGCGCTGCACTCACCCGTAACCCCAATGTGATCTTAAAGTCCTGGGGTGTCCCTAGCTGTGTCCGCTGGGCTCCGAGGGAAGATGGCCGCGGCGCGGGTGCTCTGGCTGAGGGCGGCCCAGCCTCCGGTGGGGCGGAGTTCTCGGATCCTGCCCGTGGGGGGAACTGCTGAGTGGCTGCTCCCAAAACCACCTCTGTGCTGCGTAACCCCAATGCGATCTTAAAGTCCTGGGGTGTCCCTAGCTGTGTCCGCTGGGCTCAGAGGAAAGATGGCGCTGCGCGGGTGCTCTGGCTGGGAGCGGCAGTGATTTTTTTCATTTAGTTATAAACCTATGTGAGCCAGGAAGTGGAATGTGATAGTTTGAATAAGAATGGCTCCTAGAGTTTCAGACACTTTAATGTTTAGTTACCAGGGTGTGATACCTTTTGAGAAGTGGTAGGTATGGCCTTCTTGGAGTAGGTCTGACCTTATTGGAGGAAGTGGACTACCAGAGAGAGGGCTTTCAAGTTTCCTTTTTTTTTTTCTTTTTTCTTTCGTGTGTGTGTGTGTGTGTGTGTGTGTGTGTGTGTGTGTGTGTGTGTGTCTGTTTTGTTTTGTTTTGTTTTGTTTTGTTTTGTTTTGTTTTGTTTTGTTTTGTTTTGTATTTCCAGACAGGGTTTCTCTGTGTATCCCTGGCTGTCCTGGAACTCACTCTGTAGACCAGGCTGGCCTCAAATTCAGAAATCCACCTGCCTCTGTCTCCCAGGTGCTGGGATTGAAGGTGTGCCTCACCACTGCCCATTTCAAGTTTCAAAAGACCCTGCGAGACACATTACTCCCTTGTCTCCATCTCAGTCTCTATCTCTGTCTCAGTCTCTTTTATCTCTGCAGTCTCTGTGTCCTTTTTTCCACTCCCTCTTGCTTGTCTCAGTCTCTGTCTTCATTGTCTTCTCTATCCCTATCTCCTTAGTCTTTGTCATGATCGTCGTCATTGTGTCTATCTTCCACATCAGAATGTAGGGTTTTTGTTTTGTTTTTATTAATCATTACATTCATTTACATTGCAAATGATACCCTACTTCAGCTATGTCCCCACATGCCACAATGCTCCCTGCCATGATGATAGAGGACTAAAACTGTAAGTAGGATCCCCAGACCATTGAACCTATAAAGAAGGATAACCCTTCTTTATATTTACTGTAGTCGGACACTTTACTTTACATTTTCTTTTTGGTCTCACTTTGGCCCCCATCCTTGCCTTTCTCTCTTGCTCCCTCATCTCTCCCTGTACTGGTCTTTCTCTATTCCATGTCTCTGTCTATATGTGTGTGTGTACATTTGATTATGCCTCCCTCTTTTCTGTGATCCTGTGATTATTAGGTAAAGTGGGTTGTTTTGTTTTGTCTGGATGGTTCTGTAAAAGTCAATTTAGAGATAAATCCAGTAAAGAAGGGAAAGGATTAATTCTTACAGTGAACTTAAATGTACATAGGAAATGTTAAAATATCTAGAAGAGATTTGATACATGTTAGGGCCATCAAAAGTGATACTTACTCCCCAGAGGATTCAACTAACTCGCAGCACTCACAGGGAGGCTTCCAGGCACTAGTAACTTCAATTCCCGGGGTCCTGATTTCCTCTCTGGCCTCAGAAAACACTACACTACACATACACACACACACACACACACACACACACACACACACACACACACACACACACTAGTGCACAGACATATGCTGGCAATGTACCCATATGGAGAAGATTATTAAATTATAAAAAAAGAAATCTAGAAAAGATGAAATACTTGGACAAATTTTTGTTGAAAAAAATATACAAACACACATATGCTGGTGTCAGTGTTTGTGTGTGTGTGTCTGTGTCTGTGTGTACGATGGGACAAGTACTCAATATAATGCACACTCTTGGCAGAATAAAAATGAAAGCTATCCATAATATTAATAATGAGAATAATATTAAAAATCACTAAAATTAGGATTGAGAAAAATAACAATTATCATATTTGTTTTGGTATTGGGTATAACCCAGAATTAGAAAGGAAAGATATAAATAATTGGGAACTGTAGTTTCATTTTGTATTGTTATGTTAAATACACTGATAGAATTACCTTTGAGGAGAAGTTCAGTTTTGGGAATTCATGGCAGAAGAGTCTTGTTATAACCAGTGACATAAATTTGTACCCAATCAATACCCTATGACATTTATTCATAGTATTTGAGGATATTGGAAACTTCTTGTTCCCCTGATTTCTCAGTTTTGTTTTTGTTTTTTTTTTTTTTTTTTTTTGCATGTATAAGGGCTAATGATATTTGTGAGTTAACTTTGTATTCACCAACTTTGCTGAAAGTGTTAACCACTGTAGGAGTTTCCTGGTGAATTTTTTGGGGTCACTTATGTATACCATGATATCATCTTCACTTGATCTTAGCCAAAAGGCCAAGAAGCAATCATCATATCATCTTCAAATAAAGAAAGAAGACTGACTTCTTCCTTTCAAATTTGTAACACCTTGATCTTTGTCAGTTGTTACAACTCTAGCTAAGACTTCAAGCATTATATTGAATAGGTGTGGGTAAAGTTTAAACTTGTCTTTGTCCTGATTTTAGTGGAATTGCTTTGTGTTTCCTCTCTATTTAATTTGATATTGGCTATAGGCTTTCTATAAATTGCTTTTATTATGTTTTTGTATGCCTCTGAATCCCTAATCTCTCAAATAACTTCATCCTGAAGGGCTTTTGGATTTTCTCAAAGACCTTTTCTGCATTTAGTGAGATGATCATGTGTTGAACATTTACTATACAGGTCTTTCACTTGGTTAATTATATTTATCCCAAGATAATTTATATTACTTTAGGCTATTGTAGAAGGTGTTGTTTCCCTGATTTCTTTCTAAGTCCATTTGTCATTTGTATATTTAGTAAGCTACTTTTTTTTTTCAGTTGTGTTCTGCCAATTTTCTGAGAGTCTTTATCACCTGTGGGAGATATGTATATGATAGTATTACAATATTATCTGAAAATAATATTTTTGTTTCTTCCATTCTAACCTCTATTTTTTTATTTCCTTCAGTCATTTTATTGTACTGGCTAAAACTTCAAATCCTATGTTGAATACATATGCAGTGTACAACTCTACTTTTCCCTATTTTTAGTGAAATTGAGTTGATTTTTTCTCCATTTGATTTGTGTTGTGTATAGGCTAGTTGTAAACTGACTTTATTGTATTTATTTATATCCCTTTTATCACTAATCTCTCTCGGACTTTTATCCTGAATAAGTGATGGATTTTGTCAAAGGCCCTTTCTGCATCTTCTGACATAATCATGCAGTTCTTATTATTGCAGTGTACTTATAGGGTAAAATACATTTACTGATTTTTGTATATTGAACCATTTCTGGAATGATGTGTTCTTGGATTCAGATTCAATGTATTTTACTGAGTATGTTTTTTTTTTTTTTGCATTTAGATTCATTACAGAAATTGGCATATAATTCTCTTATTTAATTGAGTTTTTATATGGTTTGAATATCAGAGTAACTGTGGTCTTATAAAATGTGTTGGACAATGTTCTTCCTGTTGAAAATTGAAGAGTATTTGTATTAACTTTTCTTTGAAGGTCTGGTAGAAGTCTGTGCTAAACTATCCGGGTTTGGGTTGTTTTGTGTTGGGACATTTTAATGACAGCTTCTATTTCCTTCGGTGTGATAGGTCTATTTTAATTGATCATTGAGTCTTCATATAACTTTGATAGTGAAAGCTATTGAGAAAACCATATTTTGATTTTTTCAATTTTATGAAGTGCAGGTTTCTAAAGTGTTTTCTTATGATTCCGGGTATTTGCATGGTATTTGTTGTTATTTTTCTCTCTTTTCTGATTTGTTAATTTGGATATTCTTTCTCCATCTGTTTGTTTGGATAAGACTTTTTTTTTAATCTTTGTTGATTTTCTTCAATAGCCATCTCTTTGTTGCACTGATTCTTTGTATTGTGCTTTTATGCTTGTATTTCTTTGATTTTATCCCCTTTTTTCATTATTTCTAATCCCTTTTTTGATTATTTCTAGTCCTCTTTGGTGTGCTTACTTCCTTTTATTCTAGAGCTTTGAGGAGTTTTTCATTAAGTTGCTGGTATGAAATCTTTCCAATTTTCTGTATCCATTCATCTGTTGTAGGACATCTAAGTTGTTTCTAGCCTCTGGCTTAAACAAATAAGGCCTCTATGAACATAATGGAACATGTGCACTTGTGGCATGGTGGGCCATCTTTTGGGTATATTCCCAAGAGTAGTATAGCTGGATCTTCAGATAGATTTATTTCCTATTTTCTGAGGAACCTCCAGATTGATTTCCAGAGTGGTTGTACCAGTTTGCAATCCCACCAGCAATAGAGGAGTGTTCCTCTTTCTCCACATTTTCTCCAACATGTGTTGTCGCCTGAGCTTTTAATCTTACCCATTCTGATAGGTATAAAGTAGAATCTCACAGTCAGTTTGATTTGCATTTCTTTGATCATTAAGGACTTTAAACATTTCTGTAGGTGCTTCTCAGCCATTCAAGAATCCTCAGTTGTGAATTATCGGGTTAATTCTATACCCCATTTCTGATTGGGTTGTTTGGGTTTTTGGTGATTGACTTCTTGAGTTTTTCATATAATTTGTATATTAGCCCTCTATTGGATGTGGGGGTAGTGAAGTTATTTTTTTCCCAATCTGTAGGTTGCCAATTTGTCTTATTGACTATCTTCTTTGCCTTACAGAAGCTTTCCAGTTTTAAGAGGTCCCATTTATCAATTCTTGATCTTAGAGCATGACTCATTGGAATTCTGTTTAGGAAATTCCCACCCTGTGCCAATGAGTTCAAGTCTCTTTCCCACTTTCTCTTCTATTAGATTCAGTGTATCTGGTTTTATGTTGAGGTGCTTGATTCACTTGGACTTGAGCTTTATGCAAGGTGACAAATATGGGTCTATTTTCATTTTTCTACATACAGCCATTAAGTTAGACCAGCACCATTTATTGAAGATGCCTTCTTTTTTCCATTATATATTTTTGGCACCTTTGTCAAAAATCAAGTGATGGTAAGGGTGTTGGTTTTATGTCTGGCTCTTCAATTATAATCCACTGATCAATAAATCTGTCTCTGTACCAATACCATACAGTTTTTATAACTATTGCTCTGTAGCAAAGCTTGAGTTCAGGGATGGTGATTCCCCAAGCTGTTCTCTTATTGTTTTCGCTATTCTGGGTTTTTGCCTTTCCAGTTGAATTTGAGAATTGCTTTGTCTATGTCTTTGAAGAATTGTGTTGGAATTTTGATGGGGATTGCATTGAATCTATAGATTGCCTTTGGTAGGATGGACATTTTTCCTATGTTAATTCTTCTAATCCATGACCATGGGAGATCTCTCCATTTTCTGAGATCTTTTTAAATTTCTTTTTTTAAGAGAATTTAAGTTATTGTCACACAGGTCTTTCACTTGTTTGGTTAGAGTTACCCCAAGATATTTTATGCACTTTGTGGCTATTGGGAAGGGCATTGTTTCTATAATTTCTTTCTCTGCTTGTTTATCCTTTGTATAAAGTAAGGCTACTGATTTATTTGAGTTAATTTTATATCTAGCTGCTTTTCTAAAGTTGTTTATCATCTGGAAAAGTTCTGTGGTTGAATTTTGGGGGTCACTTATGTATACTATCATGTCATCTGCAAATAGTAATATCTTTATTTCTTCTTTACCAATTTGTATCCCCTTGATCTCTTTTTGTTTTCTTATTGTTTTAGCTAACACTTCAAGTACAATACTGAATACATATGGGGCGTGTGGGCATCCTTGTCTTTTCCAGGATTTCAGGGGGATTGCTTCAAATATGTCTCCATTTAATTGATATTGGCTGTTGGTTTGCAATAAATTGCTTTGTTTAGGTATGGGCCTTGAATTCCTGACATCTCCAATACTTTTAACATGAAGGGGTGTTGTATTTTGTCAAATGCATTTTCTGCATCTAAGGTGGTGATCATGTGATTTTTTTCCTTGGAGTTTGATTGTATAGTGGGTTATATTAATGGATTTTCGTATATTAAACCAAACTTGCATCCCTGGGATGAAGCCTACTTGATTGTGGTAAGTGATTATTTTGAAGTGTTCTTGGATTTGATTTGCAAGAATTTTATTGAGTAATTTTGCTTTGATATTCATAAGCGATATTGGTCTGGAGTTCTCTTTTTGGTTGGGTCTTGTGTGATTTAGATATCAGAGTGATTGTGGTTTCATAGAATGAATCAGGTACTATTCCTTTAGTTTCTATCTCATGGAATAGTTTGAGGAAAATTGGTATCAGGTCTTCTTTGAAGGTCTGATAGAATTCAGCACTAAATCAATTTGCACCTGTTGTTTTGTTTTGTTTTGTTTTGGTTTGGTTTTTTGGAGGTTTTTAATGACTTCTTCTATTTCCTTGTGTGATATGGGCCTGTTTAGATAGTTTACCTGCTCTTGATTTAACTTTGGTTTGTGGCATCTGTCTAGAAAACCATGCATTTCATCTAGATTTTCCAGTTTTGTTGAGTATAGGCTTTTATAGTAGGATATGATGAGTTTTTTAATTTCTTCTGTTTCTGTTGTTATGTCTCCCTTTTTTTCTGATTTTATTAATTTGGATAATGCCCTTTGGCACTTAAGTTAGTTTGGTTAGGGATTTATCTATCTTGTTGATTCTTTCAAAGAACTACCTTTTGCTTTTGCTGATTCTTTGTATTATTTTCTTTGTTTCTGTTTGTTTAATTTTGGCTCTGAATTTGACTATTTCCTGAATCCTACTCCTCTTTGGTGAGTTTTCTTCTTTTTGTTCTAGGGCTTACAGGTATACTGTTAAGTCATTAGTGAAAGATCTCTTCAGTTTCTTTATCAGGGCACTTAGTGCTATAAAGTTTCCTTTTAGCACTGCTTCAATTTTTCCCATAGGTTTGGGTATGATGTGTCAACATTTTCATTAAATTCCATGAAGTCTTTAATTTCTTTATTTCTTCCTTGACCAAGTTATCACTGAGTAAGGAATTGTTAAGTTTCCATGTGTATGTAGACTTTCTGTAGTTTTCGCTGTTATTGGAAACCAGCCTTATGCCCTAATTAAAGGACCAAAAGGCATTATCCAAATTAATAAAATCAGAAACTAAAAGGGAGTGATAACAATGGAAACAGAAGAAATACAAAAATCATCAGATCCTACTATGGTAGGATGCATGGTATTATGTCAATCTTCTTGTACCTGTTGAGGGTTGTCTTATGACCAATTATATGGTCGATTTTGGAGAATGTACCATGAGATGCTGAGAAGGTGTATTCTTTTGTTTTAGGATGAAATGTTCTATAGATATCATTTAAATCTATTAGGTTCATAACTTCTATTAGTTTCACTGTGTCTTTGATTAGTTTCTGTTTCAATGCCCTGTCCATTGGTGAGAGTAAGGTACTGAAATATCCCACTATTATTGTGTGGGGTTCAATGTGTATTTTGAGTTTTAGTAGAGTTTCTTTTTATGATTTTAGGTGCTTATGCATTTGGGGCACAGATGTTCAGAATTGAGATTTTCTCTTGGTGAATTTTCCCCTTGATAAATATAGTGTCCTTCTTCATCATCCTTGATAACTTTTGCTTGAAAGTCTATTTTATTGGATATTAGGATGGCAACACCTGATTGTTTCCTTGGAACTTTTGCTTGGCAAACTTTTTCCCATCTTTTTACTCCAAGATAGAGTCTGTCTTTGTTGTTGAAATGTGTTTCTTGTATGCATCAAAACGCTAGATCTTGTCTCATATCCTGTCTATTAGCTTCCATCTTTTTATAACTGAATTGAGTCCATTATTATTGAGAAATATTAAAGAGAGATGACTGTTGGTTCCTGAAATGTTTGTTTTTGTAGGTGGTTTTACATGCTTGTGGTTCTCTGTTTTTGACTTTGCTGTGAGATGCTTAATATCTTGTCCTTTCTTTGGGGCAGGAATCTTCCTTGCATTGGATTTTTCCTTCCAGGATCCTCTGTAAGGCTGGGTTGGTAGATAGATTCTGTTTAATTTTTTTTTTGTCCTGGAATATTTTGTTTTCTCCATCTATGTTGATTGAGAGTTTTGCTGTGTATAGTAGCCTGGACAGGCATTTTGTTCTCTTAAGAATCTGCATAACTTCTGACCAGGCTCTTCTAGATTTTATAGTCTCTGTTGAGAAGTCTGGTGTAATTCTGATAGGTCTCATTTTGTATGTTACTTGGCCTTTTTCCCTTGCAGTTTTTAATATTCTTTCTCTGCTCTCTGTATTTAGTGTTTTGATAATTATGTGAGAAGAAGATTATCTTTCCTGGTCCCATTTATTTAGTGTTCTATGCACTTCTTGTACCTTTATGTTCATCTCTTTCTTTAGGTTGGGGAAGTTTTATTCTATGATATTGTTGAAGATATTTTCAGGTCCTTTGAGCTAGGAATCTTCATTCTCCTCTATTCTGATTATTCTTAGATTTGGCCTTTTCATTTTGTCCTGAATTTCCTGGATGCTTTGGGTTAGAATTTTTGTGTTTTGAATTTTCTTTGACAGTTGTGTCAATCTCTTCTACCATATCTTCTACACCTGAGATTCTCTCTTCTATCTCTTGTATTCTGTTTGTAATACTTACATCTGTAATTCCTGACATCTTTCCTAGGTTTTCCATTTCCAGGTTTGCCTCCATTTGTGTTTTCTTTATTGTTTCTACTTCCACTTTTATGTATTGAATCACTTTATTCAATTCCTTCACCTCTTTGCTTGTGCTTTCTGTTTTAATTTTAGTAATTTATTGATATCCCCCTTAAAGGACTCTATTATCTTCACTTTCATGAGATGGGATTTTAGGGCAGATTCCTGATTTTCAGGTATGTTGGTGTATTCAGGGCTTGCTGTGGTGGAAGAATTGGGTTCTGATGATGTCCATGTATTTTGGTTTCTGTTGCTTATGGTCTTGCACTTGCCTTTCACCATCTGGATATTCCTTGTTTGTTGATCTGCATGACTGTATGGAGTCTGCCTCTTTCGTCCCTGGGATGCTTTAGGTCTCCTCTTAGGCTTGCTGCCCTGGCTGTATCAGACCACCTATGGAACGTTCCAACTGGGGGCTCTACTCCAAGACAGAGAAGCTGCTGGTCTGTTGTGCTGGCTGCAGTAGTTCTCATGGGAGACCTTCAGACTGTTGGGTCTTCCGTGGAGCAGTCAAGCTGTTGTCCAACTGCACTGAGTACAGTCAATCTTCAATTACTCTGAGAGCAGAGGATCCTGTTCTGAGTACAGAAGGTCCTCAACTTCTCAACTACTCTGAGTGTAGTGTTTCCAAGTGCTCTGAGTGCAGCAGGTCCTCTAGGATGTATCAGGATAAGGAGTATTCACAGAAGCAGACCAACTAGGAGTCAACTTCTTTGAGTGCAGTGTGTCCTCAACAGCCCTGAGTGCAGCATGTCCTTTAGGATGGGACGGAATATGGAGTATTCACATACCAACTATGGGTCTGCCTCAACAGCAAGGACCAGGCAGAAGGGTAATAATTTCTAATGAATCAAATAATGTTATATTACAACATATTACGGATATGTTGAAAAACTCTACAATTGTCTTCAAAATGGATACTCATTTTACAACCACAGAAATACACACACACACACACACACACACACACACACACACACACACATGTATACATGTATTTCTGGGGTATCTGGTATGGGTTTTCCAAAGGTACTTTCTTGTGAAACGCCGCTGTGAGAAACTCCCACTTTCCCGCCCTACCTAGGAGAGAGAAAATGGGGGCCAGAGTCCTCCTGCAAATAACCTTTATTGATCCATATGAAGAAGTGTGGAAAAGAGAGCGAGAGTGGGAAAGCGTCCCCAGAAATACCCACGTTCACATATACGTAAGCGTGGCGTGTGTCCTCTTGGATTGGTTGCTACTCTCATATGCCCCGGGCCTGGGCGGTGACAAATGGGCGTCAAGGCGCAGCCGCATTTGAGCTTGTATGCGTCTCTAGGCAACCGGTGTCGACGCGCCCGGACTCGGGAGCCGCTGTGGGCGGTAACTTACGTGATTACGTCACCACGCCTGCGTACTGAGTTGTTTACAATCGTCACTAGCCGCTCCCGTTCGGGACGCGTAGCGGCTTGGCTTGGGGATGGAGCCCACGGCTCCTAACACTTTCTGACCCAGTGAAGGATGCAATGAGACAAGACACGGCAGCTTCACCTCAGAATGATGTTGGTAATGAAATGACTTACTCTGATACATGATTATTTTTATTTTATTTTATTTTTAATTGGATATTTTATTTTACATTTCAAATGTTATTTATTTTTAATGTATCTCGACATTCTTTCTATTTGCCTTGTTGATGATATAATTTACAAGCATGAGAATCTATAATCTTTTTACGGAGGTTGAGTAAGCTATCTGGTGCCAATGGCTCTGATGGTTCTGTATTCTCTATTTGAATCAGGAGCAAAGTTGATGAATTATATGTCATTGTAGTGGCTGGTATACTGGATTTCAGTATTCAACCTCTTGTCTTCTTTCTGCAGCTCCTACTTGATGGAGAAGGTAATCTGTTCAGTCAAGTACTAGGTGATAAATTTTACCATATGTCACTGAAGGCTAGAATGGGTATGTTATTTATATGCATCATAGGTGGAGGATTCTTGAGCCCATATATACCCATCATAGGGGATAGGTGGAAGAAGGCCTCAGTGTTGGGCACCTTAGCCCAGATGGGACCTTGCTGGTACACATTTCTTTCCATCCTGAAACTGGCTGGACTGACACTCTTTTGGTGGATATCTCCTATACTTGGAGCCTTTGTGTTGCTTTGACAACATCAACAGGTTATGAAATACATTCACAGCTGAAAGAGAGGAACCCTCTCTGGATGTAGCAGGATGATTGTTCAACATCAAAATATCTTCCAGCATGTACTTATCAAACATATGTACATATCCTTCCAGGTTCATACATGAATGTCAGGACAGACAATGCAGAATTGACCTTCAAGTTGACCTGTGTTTATTGGATTGGCAGTGTTAATATTAGGAAGACTGAGCACTCTACTAGCAATATCTTAGTGCTGGCCTCCATTGAAGTCCTTTGTAGCCCAGCTTTTGTACAGCTCAGAATAATCAGAAAATGGTACTTTCTTATAACTGTTCCTCACTAGTAGCCTTGGTATAATCTAACCAATACAGATACTGATTGATCAGAGGATTGGCTACCTTGAGCGGATGCTTGTTAGAAGCAAAACCTGTGTGTAAAGGCACGTGTTCAAAGTGATAAATAAACTCAAAATTATTTTCAGTTTTCTGTCACATTGCCAAGGACATATGGCAGTTGGTAATTATTCTCTGTAAAGACCTGAACAGTGATGGTAAGGTTATTAGTGACAATGAACATTGTTGAGTCCATTGTTGTGGCCTTTTTAATTGGTATGTTGAAGAGCTTGACATAGAGATGCTTGGAACAGAACCACCAGTGGTTATTGACAAGTCTCTCTGCCTATCTTGGAGCAAGAAGTGGCAGTGCAAGAGGTAGAAATCCAAGTTCCCCCAAAGAATCATCTTCCAGAGAGTCTGTGGTCTCTGGTCTATTTGTTCATATGATTGTAGAAATGTTAGTTGTAGTTGGGCAGGACCCAGGTCTGGGGAGATCAGGTAATGACTCAGTCTACCATATACTGGGAATGGCAATGCCAATCAGCCATGGCATTACTCACTCCATCGGTGCCCTGTTTATTTTTGCCCATTAGTAGACCTTCAGCTCCAGACATTATAGAAGTGTCTAAATTAGAAGACATCTCCTGGAAACTGCTACATCTGCTGCCAGCCTCTCCACTTCTACTGTTTTTGGCATAACTCTGAAAAGAGCTCCTGTACTTTCTTCATGTTGGGGAGGAGTTTAAGATCAAATCTATTTTTTTCCCAGGAGCCATGCTGAATTCTTCTTAGAGCAAACCATGGGTTTGAGAACCCTTTTCTTTAGCATTGGCAAGGTTCCCACCAAAAAATTATTGCCCTGGAAGTTTTCTCCTGAAACTCTGCTTCTATGTGATTTTATTGGAGATAAGAGTTACTGCTGGCCTTCTGCTGTTTATTGTCCTTAGTATCCTGCTCTCTCACTGCATGGTTAGTTAAATTATCCAGTTCTCCCTTCATTGTCCACTCGCAAGTTTGTCATGACAGGGAAGAGGAAGGGTAAACCCTCTTGCATTGCCCTGCTGATTGGCTATAGGTTTATGTGGCCCTGCTTTGGCCTTCCACCAATAGGCAGCACTTTGACCATATTTTTTAACATAAATAATTAAAAAATCAGACATGACTATTTCCAGTGGTTGTTATTTCTCTTCATTAGAGTGTCTTTAGGCACTAGATAAGTGCTGAAATCTGAATGAAACTTTAATAGTACAGCAATCTGAATGAAACAGATATTGTCTATACATGCAGTTCTCAACTTCAATTAATTCATGAATGACAATAGTTTTGGGAATTTCTAGTGTCCCCACACTCATTGGTAAATGTCCCATATTCATGCCTGGTCCATTTATACTCGAGTTCTTCCTGGAGAGAAGGTGGCAATATGCTTGCTCTCAAACACTTGCAGTATGCTACTGAGGGCTAAGAGCATTTGATGTGTTTTGATGAGGTCGCCAGGACCAGGAACATATGGGGCACCAGGACTCAACTAAAATCCACTCATTTAAAGGACTGACACACTTCCTGTTTGAAAATCCTGTCAAAGTCCTGCTGGAGTCTTCTGCCAAAGTAGAAACATCCTATCTTCTAAGGGCTGGTGATGCTTGTGACATTGAGGTCAAGGGCCAGAGTCATGTCAGTGTTCCTGGTGATGTTAACCTGAGTGCTGTTGATCTGTTGCAAGTACTTGTACTTTTGATCCACTGCAAGCACCCAGAATGCTCTTGGCAGAATTGACCATCTTGGCAATCACCTTCCCTTCTTCCCACCAGATGAACATCTTGTTGGGAAACTGGCAGTCATTTAAGGGAATGTTCTTTTGATGCAGATCACAAATGCATAGAAAGAAACAGCATGTGCAAGATACTCAGAAATACTTGTTTTCTCTGTAGTAGCCAGGCTGAGCCACAGAGCCACATACCAGTTTATTTGCCATATTGGCCCCTGGCTCAGACATATAAGATATTCCAAGCTAAAACTGGGTCATAGCCATTCATCCAAAATATCTGGTAAATGAGACTGGAGGAGACATCTGCCAGTGGCTCTTTGCCAATCAGGCAATCTTCCAACTTCTTGGTCATAGTCACAATCTTGGTGACATTGTCTAGAGCCACTTTGATTTGACTCTGGTTTGAACTGTCAGTTTTGTAAGATGGTTCTGACTCTTGGTTTTTATGGACCCATTCCTTCTCTGACAGAATTACATCTTCACCAGCCAATTTACCAATACGATGTACCTTTTTGAAGCCGTTGAACTGTCCTTCACCTTTTTGCATGGTGCTTGGTCTTAGTCTTCCTTGGCAGCAAATGCATCCTGCTGGTGTAGCTCAGAGAGCTCTCTGCACTTCTGCAGATTGAGCAGCACCTCTTTATAGTCTTAGATATTAGACTATGCCCACTGAAGTTCTGTTTGTGTCCTGAGAATCAGGTAATTAATGATGAACATCCAATGAACAATCTTTTTTACTTCACCCTGTGGTTTCATTTTTGGACATGAAACCATTCCTCACTGTAAGTCTTAATTCCCATGCATGCTTTGTCCATGATGTGCATTTTCATCAAGGAATAAAGCACCCCAGAACAAAAGAGTTTGCCATACTGCTTCCACTTTTGATGAGAATGTGAGTGTGCTCCAAACCTGTTCTCCAGTTGAAAAGAGTAAGGTGTTGTCTTTCCAATATGGTAATATAGCTTGAAGGGGTCTGAAGCCCCATAGGAGGAATATCAATATGAAATAACCAGTAACCTCAGAGCTCCTTGGAACTAAACCACCAATCAAAGAAAACACATAGTAGAACTTGTGGCTCTAGCTGTATATGTAGCAGAGGATGGCCTAGTCAGTCATCAGTGGGAGGAGAGGCCCTAGGTTCTGTGAAGGGATTTTGGGGCGGAAAACTAGGAAAGGGGATAACATTTAAAATGTAAAAAAAAAAAAAGAAAATATCTAATAAAATATTTTATTAAAAGAAGATTACTCTAGCTTTGCTTTATTTAAAAGCAGGCCAGCAATTTTGACATAAGGTAAGTTAATTTGGTCTATATCTATGCCACTATTGGCAAACATTGTGCCAATATCGGTCAATTTAACTCAGTGATGTTATCCATCAATTGTTTGGGAATTGCCAGCAGATCATCAGCAAAAGCGACAGAAAGCTTCACCATGGTAAAATAGAGAAACAATATGACTGCAGACTCAAAATAAACAAATGTGAATAAGCTTCCCACTTAAAGGCATAATTTTACAGAGTAAGTAGTTAATTATTAACCACACATGTCATTTAGGGGGAATAACACAACTCCAGGAAACAAATAAAGCAAAATTTAATCATCAACATCATCTGGATATGAAGCTGTCACTCTCTAGTCATTCCTTCCTAACATTATTTTCTTGTAAAAAAAAAAAAAAGATAATTTAGGGATAGGAAGTGCAATTCAGTTCTAAATAACTTAACTTTCAAGATATCTATTAGAGAAATGAGTGACAGAAATAAAACTTATTGTACATGATTTATAAAATAAGTTAAATAAAACCTTTCCCCTTATTTTCATACATCTTTATGACTATATCAACTCTTATTAGACAACTTGCAAAAATTACAATTGTAGATTAGACACAACCTTAGGATAATGCCCACATTATTCTTTATTGTACTTTAAATCATTGTATATTGTTGTAATCATATAAAATTCAATCTTAAATATTATAAACTTTTCAACAACATAAAATACATGTCAAAGAAATTTTGAAATCAAGAACATAAAGCCTATTATTGGTAGTTTAAACACCATATACCACAAATAAACTTAGATTGTATTCTATAATCATATAACAAAAATCTATAACAAAGAAAAAAGCCAGTTAAGCATAGGGGACAATGCAGGTGTTTACATCTGCTGAGTGATAGTATCACAGGTGTTTGTACACATCCAACACATCAAACTAGTCCATTAAAGTACATTCATTTGCATAGCAAACATTTTTTCAGGATCACTGGCAAATGTGAAAAGTACAATTTAGTATAGGAAGCAACACCAGAATTTTGCAGGCTTCAGGGATGAGGTGGTTAGTGGTAGTTGAAATTTCTTGAAACTAAATGTAAAAAAGAGATCTAAAATTATATTGGAATGTGTCAGAAAAATTAAATACTGAAGGTTTCTTTTGAATAAAGAGTGAAAACCCTGTGTCTGATAAGTGAAAATAGATACATTAATGAAAAAAAAATGCAGTCACAGAAATTCAAGCTGCACTAGTATGAATGCTGTCTTTTAAGTTTACTACCTTACAATTGTTTATATAAAAATTTGGTCCTCAGCTGGCAGTGTAGTGGAGAGGGGAGATTTTCTTATGAGGTAGAATCTAACGGGAGGAAGTTGAGACAACATGGCTGTGATGTTAAAGGTGTACTTAGTCTCATCTGCTGTTTGTTTCTCACCTTGCTTCCTCACTAAAAATGCAGATAGAATCTACACCCTTTGTTACCAGGATCTAACATGATGCACTGCAACTTTCAAGCTTAAGACAAATCTGTTCTTTAAAACCTGAGCCAAAGTAACTCTTGCTTCTTTAGGTTGATATCTGAGACACTTCAGCCATCATCATATACTTACTTCCTCATAGAGATAGAATGGGAGGCCATATTAAGTGGGGGTCTCTGTCTTCATTTGATGTTCAGCATGAGAAGAAGCAGGTCTCAGCTCTATGTTCGCCTTACTTGGTCTTGCTAATCACTAATTACTTTTGAGTACTGTTTGTCTACATTCTTCAGAAACCTTGTTCATTATCACCTCACCACCTTCATTGTTGATCTGCCTGAAACTCTAATACATATGGAATGCTTAAGAAATACAATAAAGAAGAAATTCAGAAAATATACCTTAACAAATATTGAAGACTAAAATGATAGTACTGATAATAACTTTAAAAGTTTATTTCTTCTGAAAGCCTCATAGAATCAGCACAGAGGATAGATTTCTGTTATAATTCATTTTATGTAGTAGGGCTAATATTGCTTTCAGAGAAAACAAAAAGAAATTGTTTCCAATAGACAGAAAGGTTGAGAGTGTAATGGCCTTGTGCACTCATCTCCTCTGAAGAAGGTAAGCAGGTGAAGACTTCTGTAAGATTATATGATCAAGTGCTTCAGCTCTTAATTAGGCTAGATGGAAAATTTCAGAAATAGTGACTGATGTTACTTAGTGGTATACCACAAAAACCACCACAGCATGAAAGCTGTGGTTGGCCCTTCCTGCCTGCCTGTGCCTACAACCTGTGAGGTAAAATGTCTCACAGAAGCTGTCTAAAATCGTGGCTCCTGTCAATGCGGTGTCATCACAATATCTTCTCTGACTGCAGCAGTCCTAGGATCTGTCCATTGTGGTATATAATACTTTTCTCTCCTCATCCGGAGCTGCCCCTCAGGAGCTATCCATTGGTAACACCCTTCTTGCCTCAGCCTACTGCTTTCATGAGTTGATGTCGATGGTGGCCACACCTTTTTTCCTGCCTCAACCTGTAGGCTTCATGAAAAAACCACTGCAGCATCTATCTCGCATGAGCTGTCCACAGTAGCAATACCTCCTCTCCAGCCTTCCACTCTCCAGCAGACCCAAAGACTGGAGACTAGGCAAATGTGGGCTTCAGACAGGAAGGAATTCCCATGCTAACCCACAATCCCAAAAGAGAAGAGGGGAAGAAAAAAAAAAGCCACCAATCCTTGAGCAGAAAAACCACTAATCTCTGAGGTTCCCACAAGAATAAATCAATTCCTGATGGAAAAACCTACCAGTCATTGAGCTCTTCAAGCTGAGGACTTGAAATCCTACCAAAGCTCAATCTGGACATCTCTGCCCTGAGAGGCTCTGTGCCCTTAGAAATTCTATATCAACACTGTCGCTTTGTACAATTCACTGCTGTCTGATACCAGAAGCAGATGGCAGCCATCTATTGATAAATCCCTCCATACCCTGCATCCTCCAATAAATATCTTTCACAGGTTTTGTTTTGTTTTGTTTTGTTTTTTGTTTTTTTTGGCTTGGTGTGACTGTCACATCTGAAGAAGCCATTGAAGAGAAGATGTAATGAAGAGATGTAGGAAAGAAGCAAAGAGGGGTGCTAGAGCTGAGGCTCCTGAGCTCTGGATCTCAGTTGGGCATACCTTCCCTTGGGAGCTACACCACTTCTGCATAGAAGGCTTCTTCTCAGAGCTATGTGGTTCTTGAGCTCCCATAACTAAGGATGCCCTGGCACTGACAGATTGTCCTACCTCACAACTGTGTGGTTCAGGAGCTCCTGTGTCTCAGGATGCCCTTTCTCTAGGATATTGTCCCACCTTGAAGCTCAAAGCATCCTGATCTCCCATGTCTCAGGATGCTTCACTGGGATATCTTCTCATTCAGAGATGTATGGCTCCTGGGCTTCCAAGTCCCAGGATACTCGACCTTTTAAGCAAAAACACTTACAGTAGCTACAGTAAAAATTGTCCAAGACTCTTAGGGACAATTTATTCATAGTTTTCATGAGTGTGGTTTAAATTAAAACTTAAATAAGATCAGTAGCTCTGGTTTTTATTTCTCAGCCTTGGAGAATTCCATTTTAAGATTTTATCTTCAGTAATATACTAGGCATAGGCTAATAAGAGCATATCGTGATTAAGAATACATGGATATTTTGTTCTCAATAATGTCATTTCTGTTTTCATTGAATTTATTATTATTATTATTATTATTATTATTATTATTATTAACTATATTGAAAGGCATAATTTTAAATGTAGACTTATGTCATTTTCAATCACTATTTGTTTTAATTACCTTTCCTCCTTTTGTGAAGCATAAGTAGAAAATTTAATTTTTTTCCTCTGTCTGCTTAAAGCTGATGCGTTATTTCAGATTAGTAATTAATTTTCTTACAAAGCTTGAAATGTATTTGCCAAGCATTACAGCATTTGGGACTCAATTCTGTTCTGCTAACTGGGGAGTAAGCTGTCTTTCAAATGCTGAGACGGACAAGTAAATGCTTTGGAGAGTATATGCTTGACCAGCACTTGGCAGTTGTATTTTACCAGCTTTTAAGAGCATCCCATTTCATGTGACTAGGGACTTCAAACTGACGAGAAAACTCAAGTATGTGTATGAGTGCACATAATAACCATCTTCTTTTCCAGGGAATAACAGAGATAATGGTCCACATAAGCAATATGCTTTGTAGTATAATAAGAATTTTAACCCCAGAATTCTTGTCACTGAAGACATTATCATCCACTCAAGGATCATAATGAAATAATGATAAGTTATGAATAACAGTGATTTTCTAAAGAATCTCCTAGGCTATCCTAAAAGATTCCCCAAAGATGTAAATTTGCAATGGATTAGCTTCATATTCTGTTATTTAACACAAAATAGGAATCCAAATTATAATATAGTTGTACACATACCTATATAATAACGACTAATGTTTAAAAAAGGCCACCAATTTGAGAGAGAATAAGTAGGTATATATAATAGGGTTTTAAGGGAGGAAAGGCAAGTAAGAAATGTTGAAATTGTAATCTAAAAGTTAAAGAAAATGAAAAAAAAAAAAGAATGAAGAAAGTAAACACATTTTGACAGCTGTTCTTTACAAATGTTTGTTGAAGTGAATCAAATCTGATCTTCATACCAGAGTCTTCAGTGGACATCAGGATCTTGCTTGCATTGATGTTCCTCCTAACCCTTCTACAACTCACTGCTAGATACTTAGGAGTTGTTCTTGGCAAGTCTTCTAATCTTGCAATCTATTTACTCATGTTAAAGAACCTCATATAATTTAATCTCACCCCTTTCCAAGTTACTCTTCCATATTCTGAGTGACCCTCTTACTCCAACTTATGAATAGGTCTATGACAATAAGCCTTGGCTGCCTGTTTGATCCGGAGAGATAAAGTAGTAGTAGGAAAGTTATGTTTATAAACTCAGAATTTCAATATTTGCTGACTACATATACTGATATATTAAAAATTACAAACCTAGAAATAATTGTCAAATGGATACTTGAGTAGTTGTGTGATTTGAGGCAATTTACAAAAACTTTAATTGTAATTACAAACCATTCTCTAGCTCTAGTCTGTCACCTTAGTCCAGAGAGCTGCAGGATACCAAAAGCATCCTGCCTCTCCCTGGAAACGTCCACGGACCCCAAAACTAACCAACTTGGAATCCTCCCTGACAATTCATTCTAGTTAGATCCAACTGCCAACACAGCTGGTCAACCAGAGAGAGCCTGCAGAACCCATGGCTACCTCCATGAGAAGTTCTGCCATTCATCCAACACCAGGAAAGACCAGGGGCTTTAAGGTCAGCAACAGAAAACAATGAACAAGTCCCAAGGCAATATCTCACCGCTACTTCCAATTGTCCTGCTACAACAAACCTGGACATCCTAATAAAACTGAAGCACAAAAAGAAGATCTGAAACCCAATCTTAAAAAATATGAAGCCGGGCATGGTGGCGCATGCCTTTAATCCCAGCACTCGGGAGGCAGAGGCAGGCAGATTTCTGAGTTCGAGGCCAGCCTGATCTACAAAATGAGTTCCAGGACAGCCAGGGTTATACAGAGAAACCTTGTCTCGAAAAACCAAAAAAAAAAAAAAAAAAAAAAAAAAAAAAAAAAAAAAAAAAAAAAAAAAAAAAAAAAAAAAAAAAAAAAAAAAAAAAAAATTATGATAGAAGCCTTTAAAGAAGACATAAATAAATCCTAAAAGGAAATACAGAAAAACACACTGAAACACACTGAAAAAGGAAGAGGGATCAAAAGAGTAGGTAAATTATATATATATATATATATGAATGTACAGCCAAACAGTTAAAGGGTATGAACAAAATTGTCCAAGATTTGAAAAGGTAAATAGAAACAATAAGGAAAACACAAACTGAGGCAATCCTGCAATCCTGGAAGAGACTGTTGTGGTAAATCTCTCCAACCCAATTATGCCCTGGCAAAGCAAACAAGACTAAGTTAATATGAAGACTCTCTGTGCATCTAGATTGGGCATATCTACAACTATACTACCATCTTCTACTTCTATGAGACCTCTTAGAACTTGTGTTTTCTCCAGGCCATGTGCTTCTGATCTTCTTTTTTTCTTCTTCGTCCTCCTCTGCATCCTTTCCCTCTTCCATTTTCCCCTTCTACTCTCACCCCATCTTCTTCTCCACCTTCCCTTTTATCTGCCCAATCATCAGCTCTCCTCCTTTATTTTATAAATTAAAGTGGGAAGTAGGTTTATAGGAAATTACCTGAGGGCTAACTCATTCCTTGTTTGCAGCCACTCACAGGAGAATGGAATTAATATCAAATATAATTAGCCACAACAATAGAAAACCTAGGAAAGAGAGCTAGAACTACAGACATAAGCATCACAAACAGAATAAAAGACATGAAAGATAGAATCTCAAGGGTAGAAAACACAATAGAAGCAAACAATATATCATTCAAAGAAAAATTGAATTCTTAAAACGTTCATGACAGGAAGTTCATATGCAGGAATAATAAGAATAGAAGAAAGATGAGATTTCCAGCTCATAGGCCCATGTACTGGCTAGTTTTGTGTCAACTTGACACAGCTGGAGTTATCACAGAGAAAGGAGCTTCAGTTGTAGCAATGCCTCCACAAGATCCAATTGTAAGGCATTTTCTCAATTAGTGATCAAGGGGAAAGGCCCCTTGTGGGTGGGACCATTTCTGGGCTGGTAGTCTTGGTTCTATAAGAGAGCAGGCTGAGCAAGCCAGGGGAAGCAAGCCAGTAAAGAACATCCCTCCATGGCCTCTGCATCAGCTCCTGCTTCTGACCTGCTTAAGTTCCAGTCCTGACTTCCTTTGGTGATGAACAGCAATGTGGAAGTGTAAGCTGAATAAACCCTTTCCTCCCCAACTGCTTCTTGGTCATCATGTTTGTGCAGGAATTGAAACCCTGACTAAGACAGCCCAGAAAAGAGCTTCAACAAAATCATAGGAGAAAAGAAAGAGATACCTATAAAGTTAAAAGAAACTTACAGGACACCAAGCAGATTGGACCAGAAAAGAAAATTCTTCTACCACATAATGATAAAACATAAATATACAGAACAAAGAAAGAACTTTAAAAGCTACAAGACCAAGTAACATATCAAGGCTTACAGCCTTATTTGTAATAGTCAGAAGCTGGAAACAACCAGATTCCCATCACGTGAATAATGGATACAGAAAATGTGGTTCCTTTACACATGGACTACTGTTTTCAATTAAAAAGAAAGACATCATGAATTTTGAAGGCAAATAGATGTAACCAGAAAATATCCTGAGCAAGATAACCAAGATCCAAAAGAACATGCATGGTATGTACTCACTGATAAGTAGATATTAGACAAAATAGTACAGAATAACCATGATACAACTCACAGATCATAGAAAGCTAAACAAGAAGGAAGAACCAAGTGTGGATAATTCAATCCCACTGAGAAGGGGGAACAAATTAATCATGATAGAGGGAATGAGGGACATGGGTGAGAGAGGGGAGGGGGAGGGGAGAATGGTGGCAGGATCTATTGTAGGGAGAAACAGGAGAGAAGTTCAGAGGGCCAAAATAAAGAATAGAAATATGCAGTAGTGTACCGTGGGGACCTCTAAAACATTCCAGAGACCTTGGATTTGAGAGATTCCCTGAACTCAAAGAGGATGACCATAGCTGAAATGCCCAACAGTGGAGAGATGGAACCTGAAGAGACCACCTCCAGTAGATAGACATGGTTCCCAGATACGGCATGGGGCTACCCACCAATCTTCAAAGTTTTTGTCCCAAAATTGTTCCTATCTAAAGGAGTGAATGGACAAAAATGGAACAGAGACTGAAGAAAAGGCCATACAGTGACCTGCACAACTTGGGATCCATCCCATGCTCAAGCACCAAACCCTCACACTGTTATTGATATCATGTTATGTTTGCATATAAGAGACTAGCATGTCTGTCCTCTCAGAGGTCTACCAGAGCTGACTGAGACAGATGTAGATACTTACAGACAACCAATGGATTCAGAACAGGACCCCAACTGAAGAATTCTGTGAAGAACTGAAGGAGCTGAAAGTGATTGAAACACCATATAAAGATCAACAATATCAACTAACTGGGGCCCCTCAGGGCTTTCAGAGCCACGCACCAAAGATTATTCATGGGCTGGTCCATGGCTCCCAGCATATATGTATCAGAGGACTGCCTTCTCTGACCTCAGTGGGAGTAGATGTGTTTATTCCTGTAGAAAATTGAAGACTCAGGAAAAAAGTGATGCTGGTGGGAGTGAGGTAGGGGTGGATGAGTACATTTCAAAAGCAAAGGGGCTGGGGTTAAGGTGAGGAACTCTAGGAGAGGAGACCACAGGGGGCAACATTTGGAATATGAATAAATAAAATAATTTAATAAACAAGAAAAGCCCCCAAAAACAAAAGAAAGAAAAGAAAGGAAGAAAGCAAGCAAAAAAGCAAGCAAGAAAGCAAGCAAGCATGCAAGCAAGAAAGAAAGAAAGGAAGAGAAAGAGAATGACAAAGAGAAAGAGAAAGAGAAAGAGAAATAGAAAGAGAAAGAGAAAGGAAAGAGAAAGGAATAGAAATTATACCCAATTTCTTATCTAAACATGGGCCTGGGTAGTGGTCTTGTAGACCCTAAGAGACAAGAGAGGTCAGCTCAGACTACTACTATACCCAGCAAAACTTTCATTCACCATAGATGGAAAAACCATGACAAAAGAAATTTAAACTTAGCTCTCCACTAACACATCCCTACAGAGGATACTAGAAGAAAAACTCAAACCCAATGAGGCTGTGTTCAAGAAAACACAAGAAATAATTTCACACTATTAAACCAGCAGAAAAGAAACACACACATATCACCAACATCAAAGAAGCAGGAAGTGACAATGATTGGTCATTAACACCTCTTAACATCAATAGAGTGAACTCCATAGTATAAAGAAACAGTCTAATAGAATAAATACATATACAGAGTTCATCATTCTTCTGTATACAAGAAATACATATCAGGAACAAAGACAGTAATTATCCCAGTAAAAAGGATCTGAAAACGAATTTCCAAGCAAATGACCCCAAGAAACCAGCTTGAGTACCCATTCCTTTTTTATATTTTTTATTACATATTTTCTTCATTTATATTTCAAATGCTATCCCCAAAGGCCCCTATACCCTCCCCCTGCCCTGGTCCCCAACCCACCCACTCCTGCTTCCTGACCCTGGCGTTCTCCTGTATTGGGCATATAATCTTTGCAAGACCAAGCGATTCTCCTTCAAATGATGGCTAACTAGGCCATCTTCTGCTACGTATGCAGCTAGAGACACGAGCTCTGGGGGTACTGGTTAATTGAGTTTGCAGTTGAGATGGAAGAAAGGACCATCCAGAGACTGCCCTACCTGGGAACCCATCCCATAAACAAACTCTAAACCCAGACACTATTACATATGCCAGCAATATTTTGCTGACAGGACCCTTATATAGCTGTCTCTTATGAGGCTACGCCAGTGCCTGGCAAATACAGAAGTGGATGCTCACAGTCATCTATTGGATGGAACACAGGGCCCCCAATGGAGGAGCTAGAGAAAGTACCCAAGGAGCTGAAGAGGTCTTAACCCTACTGAGTACACATTCTAACATCAAATAAAAAAGAATTTCATCTAAGGGAATCAGGTATGGACATCAATACTCACCAAATTAAAATCCCAAGAAGAGGAAATCTCAGTTCTTAATAAACACCCATGCCCCAAAGGCAATGGCATCTACATTCATAAAAGGAATATTACTAAAGCATAAATCCCACACTAAACCCCACATATTAATATCAGGAGACCTTAACGCCCTGCTCTCAACAAAGGACAAGTCATCAAGACAAAAACTAAACAGAGAAATTATAAAACTAATAGATACTATGAATCAAATACACCTAACAGATACCCATAGAATGTTTCACCAAAACGAAAAACAATGTTCCTTCTCAGTACCTCATAGAACCTTCTTCAAAAGTGTCCATTTAAGCAGTCACAAAGTAAACTACAAAGAAGACTGAAATAACATCATCAACTTATCAGATCAACATGTATTAAAGATGTTCTTCAACAACCACAGAAACAACCAGGAAGCCTACATATTCATGAAAACTGAATAACTCTCTACTCAATGATCATAGGCTCAGGGAAAAATAAAGAAAGGAGTTAAAGAATTTCTAGAATTCAATGAAAATGAAGCCAAATAATCAAACTATGGAATACTATGAAAGAGAAAAGTTCTTAGCACCAAGTGCCCTCATAAAGAAATGAATCCTGTGGCAGTTTGATGTCCCAGTGTAGGAGGGTACTAGATCAGTGAACTTGGAGTGAGTAAGTGGGTGGAGAAGCACATTTATAGAGGCAAAGACGAGTGGTGACAAGGATTATGGGATGGGTATTTGTGGAGGGTAACTGGAAAGGGGGATATCATTTGAAATGTACATGAATAAAATGATTAATTAAAATAATTATAATAAAAGAAAAGAAAAGAAATTGGAAAGTTCTCATACTTATGAATTAAAAGTACATCTGAAAGCTCTAGGGAGAAGAAAAACAAACAAAAAACAAACAGTAAAGCAAACACACTGAGAAGTAGCCCACATGAAATAATAAAACATAGGGCCAAAATCAATAATTAGAAACAAAAGATAACAACAGGAAGAATTAACAAAACCAAGAGCTGCTTCTTTGAGAAAATCAACAAGACAACAAACTCTCATTCAACCTAACTAAAAGGCAGAAAGACAATACCCAAATTAACAAAATCTGAAATGAAGAGGGAGATATAACGGAACCTGAGTAAATTCAAAGAATCATTAGGTCTTACTTCAAAACCTGTACTCTAGAAAATTTTAAAATCTCAATGAAATGGATGATTTTTCTGGACAAACACCAATTATCCAAGCTAAATCAAGATCAGGTAAACAATAATACATACCCCCCCACTCCCCCCCCAAAAAAAAGAGAGAGAGAGAGAGAGAGAGAGAGAGAGAGAGAGAGAGAGAGAGAAAAGAGAAAAGAAAAAGGCAGATGATTTTAGTAAAGAAATTTTACAAGACATTCTGAGAATTAATGCAAACTATTCCACAAAATAGAAACAGAAGGAACACTTCCAAACTCATTCTATGATACCACAGACACCCTGGTTCATAAAGCACAAAGGATGTAACAAAGAAAGAGAATTTCAAACCAATTTCCCTTATAAAGACTAATGGAAAGCTATTCAATAAAATACTTGCAAGCCAAATTTATTAAAAACTTCATCCACCATGATTAAATAGGCTTCATCTGAGGGTTTCAGGAGTGTTTAAATATACAAAAACCCATCAATGTATTCCACCATACAAAAAACAAAACAAAACAAAACAAACAAACAAAAAAAACTGAAAGGGAAACAAAACAAAGCAAATAAAACCATGTGATCATCTCTTTTTTGTGTGTGTGTTTTGTTTTGTTTTGTTTTGTTTTGTTTTGTTTTGTTTTGTTTTGTTTTGTTTTGCTTCGTTTTGAAACAGGGTTTCTCTGTGTAACCCTGGCTGTCCTAGAACTCACTCTCTAGACCAGGCTGGCCTTGAACTCAGAAATCCACCTGCCTCTGCCTCCCAAGTGCTGGGATTAAACGCATGCGCCACCACTGCCTGGCCATGTGATCATCTCTTTAGATGCAATAAAAAGCATTTGACAATATCCAACAGCCCTTCATTGTAAAAGTCTTGGAGAGAACAGTGATTACAAGGGGCATATCCAAACACAAGAAGGCAATACACAGAAAGCAGATAACCAACATCAAAAGAAATGGAGAGAAACTTAAAACATTGACAATATAATTAGAAACAAGTCAAGGCTGTTTACCCACATCTCTTCAATATAGTAGTTGACTTTCTAGCTGAAACAATAAGACAACTAAAGGAGATTGAGTGGATGAAATTTGGAAAGAAAAAAAGACAAAGTATTACTGTTTGCAGATGATATGATAGCATACATATGTGACCCCCAAAATTCTACCAGAGAACTCCTAGAGTAGATAAACACCTTTACCAGAGTGGCTAGATAGAAAATGAGCTCAAAGAAGTCATTAGCTCTCCTCTACACAACCAAACCAAACCAACCAAACAAACAAACAAAACAAAACAAAAATAAACAAAACAAAAAAACCTCAAAAACCAAACCAAACAAACAACAACAACAAAAACAAACCAACCAAACAAAAAATGGGCTGAGAAGCTATTTAGAAAAACAACGTCCTTAACAAAGGTCAAAAATAACATAAAATACTTTGGTGTGACTCTAACCAAGAAAATGAAAAACCTGTATATCAAAAACTTCAAGTCTTTGAAGAAAGAAATTGAAGAAGATATCAGTAGAAAGATTTCTCTTGCGCATGGATTGGTAGGATTAACATAGTGAAAATGAAATACTTAAGAAATGGAACCTAGTGATTCAATGCTATTTCCATAAAAATTCCAACACTATTCTTTACAGACCTTGAAAGAACAATTCTCAAATTCATTTGAGAAAAAAAAAACATAAAAACAAATCAATGGAACAAACAAACAATACCAGGAGAGCTAAAATGATCTATAACAATACAAGAACTTTTAGAGGAATCACTATCGCTGACTTCGAGCTGTACTACATTCGGTAGTAAAAAATGTGCATGGTATTGGTGTAGAAACAGACATATTGGTCAATGGAATTGAATTAAAGGCCCAGAAATAAACACACCAACCTACAGACACTTGATTTTTGATGAAGAAGCCTAGACCATACAGTGGAAATGGTATAACATCTTCAACATGTCTTAAGGTAGAAGAAAGCAAATAGATCTATATTTATCACCACACACAAAACTCAAGCCAAAATGGATCAAAGATCTCAACATAAAAGACACACTTGGTCTAATAGAACAGAAAGAGGGAAATATTCTTGATCTGTCAGTACAGGAGACAGCTTCTTGAACAGAATATCAATGGCTCAGACTTTAAGTTCAAGAATTAATTAATTGGACCTCCTGAAACTGAAAAGCTTCTGCAAGTCAAAAAAAATTATCAGACTAAAGGAATATCCTACATATTACATATGCTGGCAAAGCTGTGGGGCAAGGGAGCACTCCTCTACTCCTGATGCAAGTGCAACCTTGTACAAGCCCTCTGGGATTGAATTAGGTGCTTTCTCAGAAAATTATGATATTTGTACCTCAGAGCCCAGCTATAAAACTCCTGGCCATATACCCAAAAGCCTTGCTCATTTTAGCTTTATTCTTAATTGCCAGAAACTGGAAACAACCTAGATGTCTGTTAACTACTAAATGGATACAGAAAATGTGTTATGTGTACACAATAGAATACTACTCAGACATTAAAATCAAAAACATTGTGAATTTCACAAGCAAGTGTATGGAACCATAATATTTCATCCTGAGTGAGTTAACTAAGATCCCAAAGGACATGTCTGGTATATACTCTCTCATAAGTGAATATTAGCCATAAATTACAAGATAACTATGCTATAATCACAGACCTATAGAAGCCAAATAACAAAGAAGTCCCAAGGGTGTATGTTTGAATCATTCTCAGGAGGGGAAATAGTTATCTGAGATTGATGGAGCAAGGGAAGTGGGTGGCAGAGGGGATCAGGAGGGGAGCGTGGAGGTGAGGGGAGATCATATGTAGGGAGAACACTGAAGAGAAAACAGAGATCAGCTGCTGGGAGGCAATCTCTAGGACATGACAGAGACCTGGGATGGAGAGATGGTGAAAGGGGTTAACTTTAGCTGAGATTCCTAGCATTGGGGAATGGATCCTGAAGTGGTCCTAACTTGTAGCCAGGCAGGACTCCCTGCGGATAGATGAGGAGAGTAAACTACCCACAATGCCTTCAACCTAAAGTGTGTCCTCCCTACAAGATGTGCAGGAACAAAGACAAAGCAGAGAATGAGGAAATGGCTAAACAATGACTGCCCCAAATTGAGACACATACCATGGGCAAAAATCAATCCATGGCACTATTAATAATATTCTGCTATGCTTGCAGGCAGGATCATAGCATAACTGTCCCCTGAGAGGCCCTACCCATCAGCCAACGAAAAGAGACGCAGAGACACACAGACAAATATTAGATGGAGCGCAAAAAGTCTTTTTTTAAATAGATATTTTCTTAATTTACATTTCAAATGCTATCCCGAAAATTCCCTATACCCTCCTCCAGCCCTGCTCCCCTACCTACCCACTCCCAATTCTTGGCCCTGGCATTCCCCTGTACTGGAGCATATAAAATTTTCAATACCAAGGGGTCTCTTTTCCAATGACGGCCGTCTAGGCCATCTTCTGCTACATATGCAACTAGAGACACGAGCTCTGGGGGTTCTTATGAAAGAATTGGAAGAAATATTGAAGGACCTCAAGCAGACCTGGACTCCACAGGAAAACCAACGGAGTCAATTAACTTAGGGACTCTCATAGACTGAATCACCAACCAAAGACCCAGCAGCAGCTGAACCTAGGTCACCTGCACATATGTAGCTGATGAGCACCT
Organism: Mus minutoides; assembly: GCA_902729485.2. Classification (NCBI taxonomy): domain Eukaryota; kingdom Metazoa; phylum Chordata; class Mammalia; order Rodentia; family Muridae; genus Mus; species Mus minutoides. Next base: position 79,733 of record LR750030.1, on the reverse strand, counting down.
TGGTCTTCAAATATGTGGAGCAGGCGCTAATCCCTGAGCCTGTTGCCTGCCTGCCTGCCTGCCTGCCTGCCTGCCTGCCTGCCTGCCTGCCTGCCTGCTTGTGAATCCCTGGCCCCTAAATAGACAACATTGTCTGTCCTCAGTGGGAGAGGATGTTCCTTGTCCTGCAAGGATTCAATGTGTTTTGTGGGCTAGGGAAAGTTGTGGAGATAAGGTAGAAGGGTGTGGGAGTGGGAGTGTGGGCCTGAGTATGTTTTGACAACCAGACAGAGGGGGGTTCTCGAAGGGGAAGGAGAAGAGGAATTGGTACGTGAGCTTATGCGAGGGGGGTTCTAGGAAGATAGGAAGAGAAGATAGTGGGTTGTAACTGGAATAAATAAATTTATTAAAAATTTTCAAGGCTTCAAAGTGACTATTCTAACCATATAAATGTTCACTGAGGGATATAGACTTTGAGTCTGGTTAATTTCACTTAGTGGTGTTTGTAAGTCTTTAAGAAAGAAGGAAAATAGAGTTTAATTGTACATTTGTTTCTTCAATGAAGGGAAATAAACGTTAAAGTCAAAATGGATGGATGATCCATGGTCAACTGACATCTTTAGCTTTGTATTTTAATTTAACTTAGACAAATTAGAAAATGGTTGCAATATTGCTTTAAACATACATTAACTTACACAACATTTGTGCTACAAAGCAAATGACTTGTGGGTGGCAATTCTTCCAGAAAGTATTCATCAAAAGATTATTTATTTCTCCAATGTTTTAAGTGCAAATAATTTTTCAAATCACAAGATCTTTGGCTGTGTAGGATTACGTCCAGACCCTCCGATTCTGTTAGTTGAACATGTGCTTGTTCAATATCATACTGTGTTTATTTTGAAAGTTCTATAACTTCAGTTGAAAATTCTTTGTTTGGCTCTGTACCCCATTTTTAATAGGGTTATTTGGTTCTCTGGAGTCTAACTTCTTCAGTCCTTTGTATATATTGTGCATTAGCCCTCTATCAGATGTAGGATTGGCAAAGATCTTTTCCCAATTTATTGGTTACCCTTTTGTTCTATTGACAGTGTCCTTTGCCTTACAGAAGCTTTGCAATTTTATGAGGTCCCATTTGTCAATTTTTGATCTTAGAGCATAAGCTATTGGTGTTCTCTGGGAAATTTTCTACTGTGGCCATATGCTTGAGGGTCTTCCCCACTTTATTTTGTATTGGTTTTAGTATATCTGGTTTTATGTGGAGGATCTTGATTAACTTGGACTTGAGCTTTGTACTGGAGATAAGAATGGATTGATTTGCATTCTTCTACATGCTAGCTGTCAGTTGAACCAGCACCATTTGTTGCTGTCTCCTGAGAGGCTCTGCCATTCCTGACAAATACAGATGTGGATGCTCTTAGGCACCCATTGGACTGAGCACAAGGTCCCCACTAGAGGAGCTACAGAAAGGACAGAAGGAGCTTAAGGAACTAGCAGCCCCATAGGAGGAACAACAATATGAACCAACCAGTACCCCCAGAGGACTAAACCACCAACCAAAGAGTACACATGGACCCATGACTCCATCTGCATATGTATCAGAGGATGGCTTTGCTGGACATCAATCGGAGGTGAGGCCATTGGTCCTAAGAATGCCCGATGCCCCGTATATGGTTATGCCAGGACAAGGAAGCAGGAGTGGATAGGTTGGTGAGCAGGGGGAGAGGGGGTTGGATGGGGGGCGGGTTGGAGGGGAAATGAGAAAAGGGGATAACATTTGAAATGTACATAAAGAAAATATCTAAGAAAAAATTAAAAAATAAACTATAACATATGTTATGATACCTTTAGTTGTCTTATTTGTAGATGGCTTTGGCAAATCACATGTTTTTGTTTTGTTTTGTTTTGTTTTTTGTTTTTTGTTTTTTTTGTTTTACATTCCATACTAACTTTAGACATTTATTTTACTAGTTATATAAATCATATCGTTGGGAAATAAATGGAGATGATCTTTGATCCATAAAAGACTTAAGTAATATAGCCCTTAGAGGTCAGTCCGGTTAAGACATGAACAGAAGATAGATTTCAACTTTATTATTGGATATTTTATTTATTTACATTTCAAATGTTATCCCCTTTCCCAGTTTCCCCCAGTAAACTGCCTATCCCATCACTCCTCCCCATGTTTCCATGAGTGTGTTCCCCCACCTCCCTGCCCTCGAATTCCCCTACACTGGGGAACTGAGCCTTCAGAAGACCAAGGGCTTTATCTCCTATTGATGCCTGACAAGTCTGTCCTCTGCTACATATGCAGCAGGAGCCATGGGTCACTCCATGTGTACTCTTCGGTTGATGGTTTAAATACTGGAAGCACTGGTAGAGGGGGGTCAGGGTTGATATTATTGTTCTTCCTATGGGGTGGCAAACCCCTCCAGCTCCTTCAATCCTTTCTCTAACACTCCTCCATTGGTGGCATTGCAAACTGATAGTAACTCTGGAAACCTGTCTTGCAGTTCCACAGAAAATTGGACATATTATTACTTGAGAACCCAGCTATACCAAAAAATGTTCCAGCATATAACAAGGACACATGCTCCACTATGTTCATAGCAGCTTTGTTTATAATAGCCAGAAGCTGGAAAGAAGCCAGATATCCTTCAAAGGAGGAATGGATACAGAAAATATAGTATATTTACACAGTGGTATACTATTCAAGCTATTATAAACAAAGATTTCATGAAATTCGCAGGCAAATGGATGGAACTAGAAAATATAATCCTGAGTGAGGTAACCCAGTCACAAAAGAACACATGGTAAGCACTCACTGATAAGTGGATATTAGCACAGAAGCCCAAGATTTTTACTTTTTTTTAATTATTATTATATGTAAGTACACTGTAGTTGTCTTCAGACACTCCAGAAGAGGGCATCAGATTTCGTTACAGATGGTTGTGAGCCACCATGTGGTTGCTGGGATTTGAACTCTGGACCTTCAGAAGAGCATTTGTTGCTCTTAATCACTGAGCCATCTTGCCAGCCCCAAGATTTTTACTTTTAATGTTATCAGTTTTGTTCCTTAGTGGCTTAGACTTTCCATTATGGAGGTCATTCATATAATGTGTCTTCAACTTATTTCTACAGTTTGGGTAGGTGAGAATTTTAAAAGTGACTGCATTCTTTGTTTCTTTCTCATTAATTTGGTTAAAGTTTAGAAAAGCTATTGATTTTTGCATGTTGAGTTTTTACCTTTCCATTTTCCTATAAATATTCCATATGAAAAAGTGATCAAAGGAACTGAACAAGTACCCCTGAAAACATATTTGTTTCAACAATAAATACATGACATTACCTTCAGAACTTGAATCATCAAGAAAATCCCAAACAAAACATCATTGTGATCATATCTTACCAAAGATGAAGTAGCTATTGCTGTGGTTTAAATGTGGTGTCCTCAACAGATTCAGTGTTTGAATGTTTGATCCCCAGCTATTGGCAATGTTTTAGGAGGTTATAATATTGTGATTAGTTGGTCCTGACTGGAATAAGCCAGTGGAGATTATAACCCAGGAAAACTTCTAGTCAGAGTTCTTTAGACAGATCTCTCAAGTTAAGAACAACAGCAGCCTGGACCTCCCACTACTGTGAACTAAGCCTTCCTGTCATCCCCACTTTGGATCTTCTTTAAATAACACAAAGTTAAAATAAACTTCTTCCTCTAGATTTACTCCATCACGTACTTGGTCAAAGTGAAAAGTATGTATCACATTTTCCTCCTCCATCTTATAAATGGCAATCAGATTGTTTCTGTTATTTACGCATTGTGAATATAGTTTGATGACTATACTGAGTGACAAGTATTGTATTTTTCTCTATTATGTCAATCTAACAAAATTACTAGAAAATAAAAACAAGTTCAATTCACAAGTAGGGGAATACTAATAGAAATAGCAGTTATAATGGGGAAGAAACAGACAAATAACCTTATATATGGGTATGAAAATATGGTAATGCATTCTACTATTATATACAGTCATGAACAACTAAATAAAAACCAAGTATAAAAAGAACATATAACTGAAGGCTTTAAGTAATATATTAGCCTCCTGTCCCTGTATATAAGAATCATAAAATTTTATGGCTATATAATCTATTGGGTTTGCCATTTAGTAATCAAAGTTATAAAAGAATATATTACCCTAACCACATTCTATAATATAAAAATGATTAATAAGAACTATAGTTTTTGCATAGATGATAAAGATCAAATGAACCATGGATAACTACAACATGAAAATCATAGAATGTCTTTTTTGATCATAAGCTAAAAGAACAGAAAATGTTGATATGATTTTTACTTCCCTTAGTGTTTTTTTAAATGATATCTTCTTTGATATATGTCTGTAGCGGATAGTGAAAATTCCCTGTCATTTGAGAGTTAATGACTTTTCTTTTGGTGGATATGTCTCACTTGGTAACAGTACACTAAGCCATCATATTCATATACAAATAGCATAAAGTCGGGGTGAGAATTAGGACACTTACTTAAAAAACATGCTGGTGATGCTGTAATCTTGACTGTTTGGAATGTTTTTGTGAAGCTCTAACCTCACTTTTTGTACTTTGTACTGATGTCCTTGCCTTCTGGATGGACTAGGTAACTGATGGCAGCTGTGTATTTCTGTGATTTGACATAGTCATTAGTATACAATAGGCATACAACCTATACTCTTTTAATAAATGTAACTCAGACTGGTCTATTAAGAAGATAAATACAAAAAAAGTGTTATAAGTGTAGATTACAAAAAGTCCAGCTAAACAAACTAATGTTACAACATGGAAGACATTCAGCTGTGGGACCGACAGACATTCAATTAAATACAATTGCTGTGGGACCGACAGACATTCAATTAAATACAATTGCTGTGGGACCGACATTCAATTAAATACAATTGTTTCACAACATACTCAAGTGTTGAGCTTCCTCACAGCTGAACTAAACTTTGTAAACCAAAGTTAAATTTCCTAATTGTTGTTGCTGTGAAGACTTGAACTTGGCCTTTAAAAGGAAACTGCTCCATCTGCAGCTAGTATAAAGTATCAGCTGGCAATGTTCAACCCTCATGAATCATCCATTTATATTTTTCTTCCCAAACCAGCCAGCCTTACAGAGAATTGAGGCTGGAAAAAATATTCAGAGAATGTCTCAGGAACTTTATTGTGTGCTTGTCTCCTGAGCATTATGCATGCTAAAAGGAAACTTCGCTGGGTTTCTATAAAGGTAAAACTACATGCATCATGGGAATGGCGCAGCTGCACAACTTTAGCCTTTCTTGGTCGTCAATAGAGAGGAAACAGATCATCAGAACGTGAAAGCCTGGTTTTATAAGGCTGCTGCATGCTGTACAGCTCTAACAGGCAAGTATGTCTCTACAAAGAAAACATCCCATTGCTGTGACGTGATGACAAATAACTTCTTGGCAAAAAGTGAATTTTGTGAAGCTTCAACTTTATATTTTTGTTTATTAAGGTTAATTCACAGGCAAAGGAATGGAAGGCTTGCTAGTAGTTGAGACAATTTAACACACCCTAATAAATTTTGCCTGTAGACATATTTTTATGAATGAGAACAATTTCATTAATAAATATTATAGAAAATAAATATTTGAAGCAAAATGTGGTAACTTACATCAGTAAACCCAATAATCAGAAAGTTAAGGCAGGAGTATTAATGTGAGTTTCAGGTTGCTAGGCTATACAGTGAGACCATGACTCAAACACAACAAAAACATAAAAAAACAAATACACAAAAATGTTTGTCAATTTTTCTTACTAATAATGACATTTTGTTTTCAATTTAGCACAATATTTTTTTTAATTTATCCTAGATGCACTTTTCCCCTAAGAAGTTAAAATATGATGGGATAATCAAAGACATTAATAAAACAACAAAAAGAACAACCTCAAAAAAAAAAAAACATGTCTGCAAACATTGATGTGTGTTGTGGAGGAATCACTGTCAACTCATGGATTATGAAATCTCATTTCTGATCAGTTTAATCTTTAATCACTTTATTTTTAGATGACTGGCCTTATATTACTAAAAAGTAAGATACATTGATAAAAGTCTTAATTGTTCCTACAAATCAAAATTATTTTCTGTACCTCTGACTGGTACAGACAAATGACTGGGTGAATACAGACAAATGACTATCTCTGTTGAGTGACACCACTGTAACTAAGGGTTTGCTGAGATTTTCTTGATTGATTTGTTGTTCTTGTTGTTGTGTATCCATAAATCCCAATCTCATGGACATCATTTTGTGACACTTATTCTGAGTTTCTAAAATTCTCATTGTTTTTTTGGGTATCCATTTATCTTGACTCAAATAAGCCCCTAGTTCTTAAACTTATTGTCTTAATTTAAGTTTTCCCTTGCCATTGTGAAGAGCTCTGTGTAGAGTAAAATGGCCAAAGATGGCCTGCAGTGTGTAAAAGAAGGCTAGATGTAGAACATGTATGCCACCATGGCACCTACAGCACCAACACACCCACAATTTGTGGACATTCAGAACTTTGTTCAAACAGAATTTTACTTTTTGGTGTAATGACTGTCAAAATTTCAGCCATCAAATTCAAGTCTCAGCTATCAGGCAAAATTGGGGGAAAAGAATTTAACAAAATATTGGGCCCTTTAATAAGAGAGAACAATGGCTGAACATGCCTGAACTGTATTTCAACTGTGGAGAACTATGACACAATATGTGTGGTAACATTCAGAGAGTCCCTACATGTATAATATAATGTATTACATTTTGTCCTGATTAATTATAAACAAACTAATAGATATCACTGTGGTATATAATACATATATGTCATTATATGTGGTTCTTATTTTTTTTTAATCCCACACTCCCCTCTCTGTTGTCTTCCTCTTATGTTGGTTCACTTCCCCGAGGTAGTCTCTCATTCTGTCTGTTGTTATGACATGTGTATTATAGTATCCTCTTTTTTTTCTCCTGGTAACAATATGAAACTTATAAATAAGGGAAAATTGCTAATACTATGTGTAATTCCTATGGACAACGTTGTTAAACCACAAAGAGGAAAAGGAATATCAGACAATAGCCCATTAAAATCCAAGATGTCATTTTTTAATGCTTATTAGAGACTTTGATTAGACAACAGCATTTGTATTGCTTCACATATTAATAAGTCTAACTTTTAGAGATATAAAATAAGAATGTGGGTATGTTTTATATTTTGAAATAATATACATGCATTATTTTACTTTGTAAGCATATATCATAAGGTAATTTCAAAATGTATATTGTTAAGTATATATGATAGAATTTTAGAATAGTAAGATAGATACATACATACAAATATAAAATGCTACTCAATGCATTTCCACTAAGGCAGATATATTTCAATTGCACTAGAAGAAATTCTGACATATTCTCTATAGTCATGATTCAAAAAAGAAAAAAAACTGAAAAATGATTGCATTTGCTCAAGAAAATTTACCATTTTTTATGTAAATTTTACTCATTCCTAGAGGATGCCTTCACCTGAGACATTATATATTCGTCAGAAGTTTCAATGAGGGTAGTACAAACCCAGTTAGATGCAAAAGAAAATGTATAACAACATAATTGTGAAAAGAATCAGCAAGAGTAAAACTATGTCAGCTCCTGGCATTTGCATGCTTTGGAATTCCACATAGCTGTGTCCTTCCTTTGAATAGCATTTAGAAATTCTCTGACTGGGCAGTTTTTGATAACAGCTTGAGGCTTATGTTTCCTGAGCTCAGCTAAATAATTGCACACGAAACTGGTAATGTGTTTATTTCATGTCTCTGTTTTACAACTCCTTTAACATATTTATTCTTTAATTTTTAATAAAACAATAAATCTTAATACCAAACTTGTGAGATATTTTGTATACAAATATGAAATTATTGTAGAAAATTTATCACAGTAAAGAAACCAAAATTGCATACCAGTAGTTATGAAAATGAAGAAAACATGGAAATAGGCAATTATTATATAGAGCTTAAGATTATTGATTTTAGAGAAAATATTAATATTCAACTCAGAGAAGTATTCAGCTTTACAGAGTTAGACTTAAGTATTTGGAGAAGAGACTGGAAAATGAAAAGAAAGTCTACATTTGACCATCCTAAATACATGTATCATATTAAAAATGGACATTTTCTAAAAGTAAAGAAATGTAAAAGAATAAATAATTTTGTGGATAGAGTTTGCAGGCTGCACATATTCACAGCTACCTCTCCAAACCAAACAATTTGGGATAGATGATGCCTGATACAGAAAAGGTGATATCCAGTTTGCTTTCCCATGTAATATATTCAACTGAAATCATCTTACCACTTTTTGTTACTCACTTACTTAACTTAAAAATAGTTTATCACTTTGCTATGTATCATATTTCTAAAAAAAGAAAAAAAAGAAAGAAAAAAGAAAAAAGAAAAGAAAAACCTCAGAAATAGAATGTCCCAGCTATTCTACCCCTGAGCATAAATTCAGGGAATTCTATGATAGAGATTTTTATATCCCTGTGGTTATTGTTCTTTTATTCATTAAAGCAAATAATCTGATTCAATCTTATTGTCCATCAACTGATAAATGATAATGAAAATTTTTCTATGTATAAAACAGAATACTATTCAGATGTAAAGATAGCAAAGTTTATTTTTTATAAAATCAAAGAATTAGATATGGACTGTATACAAAGCAAGATTACATAGACTCAGGAAAAAAACTGCATCTTCTCTCACATATAGAAAGTCTAGCCAATAAGACGATTGTATATGTGGGCATTCTATATCTAGTAAAGACAGTAAGAAAAGATAAATGTAGGGAAGTGCTGAAGGAGCAAATTCAGGCAACAAACAGGGGTTATGCAAATGGATGTGAAGATCACTATTTTTTGAATTCTAGTTATGTAATAGATTTTGTTGATTTGGTAATGGTGGTGGTGGTTGATTTGTTAATGTATGATTGAATAAAATACATTTGATGGTGAAAGTGTAAATTTTAGTGTAAAGCTCCACAGTTTCCATTTTGAATGTCAATTCTAATAGTTTATAAGTTCATTGTATTGTCTTCTGTCTTTTCAAATTACATCTTATCACTCATCACACCAATAATTTGACTTACTATCCTTACCATAATTCTATAACTTGTTTTATAGTTATAATTAAGAAAAACAAGTTTTAATATCTCAATAGCTTCTATATCACATCTTCTTAAAACCTCTCTCAAGATAGTAAAATTCACTTTTTCGCTGGAGAGATGTCTCAGTGATTAAGACACTGCACTGGATTCTCCCAACATCTCTCAGACTACCTTCATCAGACCAGTAGATCTTGAATGATATTGGTAAGCTTCCCTTCCCCAACCTATTGTACTCAGTCTCTGAGCCCTCTGGGATAAGCCTAGCTGCCTTGAACAACTTGCTATTCCATGGGGACATCCATTCTCCTCCCACTTCTCTGTCTACCTTCATCATAACTGTGGATCCTGAACCATATAGACCGGTGTCTCCTGAAACATGGACCTGAAGTTCCAGACTCATATAGTTCAAGGATACCCATCAGAGGTCAGCAACAACAGTACCATCCAGGATAGCCCCTCCAGCCCCAACACCTACTACAAAAGGAACACCAAAGCAATATATATCCACAAATCTAGGCCTAGAAAATACTACAAGGAAATTTCCAACCAAAGGAACGTAATTATATCCAAACAAACACAGGAAATAAGTAATCCCATATGAGTAAAGCCAAATGAAACACACACACACACACACACACACACACACACACACACACACACACACATCTGACCAATATCTAAATTACAGAAAATAAAAGTCACTGGCCAATAATATTTCCCAACTACAGTTAACTTATTACCCCCCAAATGACACAGGATAACAGAATGCATGTGAAAAAAGGATCCATCATTCTGCTGCATACAAGAAACACACCTCAGTAATAAAGATAGATATACCCCAGAGTAAAGCACTCAAAAAAAATTTTTTTTTCCAATAAGTTGGACTCAAGAAGCCAGCTGGAGTAGCTATTCTAATATCTAATAAACTAGACTCAATTAAAATCAACCAAAAAGGACAGGGAAAGACAGTTCATATTAATAAAAAAAAAAAAAACATTCCAAGAGGATACCTCAATTCTGAACATCCATGACTCAAACATAAGGACACACACATTTGTAAAAGACATATTGATAAGTCCAAATCACACATTGAGCCACATACGTTATTAGTGGCCATCTTCCATACACCACTCTCATCATCAACAAGTCAATCACAACAATAAAAAAGCTAAACAGAGGAGTAATGGAACTAATGGGCATTATGAAACAAATGGAAATAACAGACATTTATAGAATATTTCTCCCAAATATAAAAGAATATACCTTCTTCTTAGCAACTCATGTATCCTTCCCCAATATTGATCATAAACTCAGTGACAAAGCAAACCTCACATATACAAGAAGATTGAAATAATACCTTATATCTTATCAGACCACCATAGATTAATGCTGAACTTCAAGAACAACAGAAACAGCAAAAAGCCTATACACTCATGGAAATTGAACAATGGATTACTATTCAACATTAAAAAATACAGACATCATGAACTGGCAGTCAAATGGATGGAACTGGAGAATATCTTGAGTGAGGTCACTCAATACTGAAAGGACATGCATGATATATATTCGCTCATAAGTGGACATTAGACATAAAATAGAGAATACCTATGGTACACTCCACAGATCCAAAGAACATAAACAAGAAAGAAGACCCAAGTAAGGAAGCTTGAAACACAAATGTAGGGTGAATAAAATAGTCCTAAGAGGCAGATGGAGGGAGGTAGCTGGGAGGGAGCAGGGATGAGGAAGAAGATGGTAGTTCAGGATCAGGTGTGGTGAAGACAAAGAAGAAGGGATAGATGGCCATGAATATGAATGGTAATCTGCATCTGATGTGTGAGGAAGTAGGAGCATATCCAGAATGAGCCAGAAACCTGGGATAAGAAAGGAACCCAAGAATCAATGGAGGTAACCTTAGCTGTCACCACTACACGGTGAATATGAAACCTGAACAAAATACCTCCTATAGCCAGTCAGGAGCCACCATCCTTTCCACCAAACTTTTATCCCCAAATTTATCCTATCAACAAGAAATGCAGGCATGGGAGATGGAGCCCAGACTGAGAAAATTGTCAAATAAAAACCAGGGCAGCTTGAGACACATCCTCTGAACAAGTACCAATCCCTGACACTACTAATGACAGTCTGTTATGCTTGCAGACAAGAGTCTAGCATGGCTGTTCTCTTGAAGCCTGACTCACCAACTGACTGAGACAGAGACATATAACCACATCCAAATAGTGGATGAACCTTGGTGACTCTTATGGAAGAATAGGAAGAAGGATTTCTGGCCCCAAAGGGAATATGAACTCCACAAGAAGACCAATAGAGTCAACTAACTTATATCCTTGGGACTCTCAGAGGCTGAACAACCAACCCAAGAACATACACAGGCTGGACCTAGGCCTCCTTTTACATATGTAGCAGATGTACAGCTTGGTCTTCATATGGGCCCTAAGCAACTATAGCATGGCTTATTTAGAAAGCACTTGCCTGTGTGTGGGATATGTTCTTCTAGGGGCACTGCCTTATTTAGTGTCAGTGGGAGAGAATGCACCTAGCCTCTCAGACTTTAAGTACTAGGGTAGAGTGGTACACAAGGGTAACCCCATTCACTCAGAGGAGAAAGGGAGTGGGAAATGGGAGAAAGGATTGTGGGATTGGGTAACAAGAAGCATGGAGGATGTAGTATAAATAAATAAATAAATACTTATGATTATTAAAAAATAAAAGACCATGTACTACTCTGCAGGGGAGCTGAGTTCAATTCAAATCACTAACATCTCTATATCCAGGTACAAACCCCTCAATCCCCCCTCACTGCAACTCCAACTTATCCAACATTTTCTTCTGGCATGAACAGTATTTATATTCATATGTGCATCCCTAAACAAACAAACAAACAAACAAACAAACAAACAAAAAACCAACAAAAAAACAAATGCATACAAAATTTTAAATAATGATTAAAAATACAGTTTTAAGAGACCATTTTGCACAGGAGAGTGCACAGGCTGCAGAAGCAACATAGCTTCTGGGACAGGGTCCCATTTGAGGCCTTCATCTTCAGCCAGGAGGCAAAGCTGAGCTCCAGACCTCTGTGAACTTTCCCTGCAAGAGGAAAGCTTGCCTGCAGAGAGTGCTCTGACCACTAAGACTCAGGAGAGAGTTGGACTCCTCTTGCTGACAAAGGCTAACAGAATCACAGGAGGAACAAGGTCCAGGCAGAGACATCTATAACAACTAATGCCAGAGATTACAGGATGGTGAAAGGCAAACGGAAGAAACTTACTAACAGAAACCAAGACCACTCAGCATCATCAGAACCCAACACTCCTGCCACAGAAAGTCCTGGATACCCAACACACCTGAAAAGCAAGATTCAGATTTAAAATCATGTCTTATGGTGCTGGTAGAGAATTTTAAGAAGAACATTAATAACTCACTTAAAGAAATATACGAGAACATGGCTAAACAGGTAGAAGGCCTTAAAGAGGAAGCACAAAAGTCCCTTAAAGAATTACAAGAAAAAACTGCTAAACAAGTAGAAGTCCTTAAAGAAGAAACAAAAAAAAAAAAAATCTATTAAAGAATAAGAGGAAAACACAACCAAACAGGTGATGGAATTGAATAAAACCATCCAGGATCTAAAAATGGAATTAGAAACAACAAAGAAATCACAAAGGGAAACAACTGGAGACAGAAACCCTAGGAAAGATATTAGGAACCATAGATGCCAGCATCAGCAACAGAATACAAGAGATGGAAGAGAGAATCTCACGTGCAGAAGATTCCATATAGAATATGGAAACAGCAATCAAAGAAAATGCAAAAAGATCCTAACTCAAAACATCCAGGAAATCCAGGACAAAATGAGAAGAACCATCCTTAGAATAAGAGGAGTAGATAAGAAAGAAGAATTTCAACTTAAAGGGCCAGTAAATATCTTCAATAAAATTATAGAAGAAAACATCCCTAACCTAAAGAAAGAGATGCCCATGAACATACAAGAAGCCTACAGAACTCCAATTAGACTGGACCAGAAAAGAAATTCCTCCTGACACATAATAATCAGAACAACAAATGCACTAAATAAGGATAGAATATTAAAAACAGTAAAGGAAAAAAGTCAAGTAACAGATAAAAGCAGACATATTAGAATTACACCAGGCATCTCAACAGAGATTATTAAAACCAGAAAATCCTGGACAGATGTTATACCGACCCTAAGAGGACAAAGATGCCAGTCCAGGCTACAATACCCAGAAAAACTCTCAATTACCATAGGTGAAAAAAACAAAGTATTCCATGACAAAACCAAATTCACACGATATCTTTCCATGAATCCAGCACTTCAAAGGATAATAAAGGAAAAACATCAACACAGGATGGAAATTACGCCTTAGGAAAAGCAAGAGATTAATCCTTAAACAAACCTAAAAGAAGACAGCCACAATAACAGAATGCCAACTCTAACAACAAAAATAACAGGAAGCAACAATTACTATTCCTTAATATCTCTTAATCCCAGTAAAAAGATATAGATTAACAGACTGGCTACACAAACCGAACCCAAGATTTTTGCTGCTTACAGGAAACCCACCTTAAGGAAAAAGACAGACACTATGTACAAGTAAAAGGCTAGAAAAATTTTTTCCAAGCAAACAGTCCAAAAAACAAGCTGAAGTAGCCATTCTAATATCGAATAAAATCACTTCCAACCCAAAGTTATCAAAAAAGACAAGGAGTGGCACTAAATACTCATCAAAGGTAAAATATTCCAAGATGAACTCTCAATTATGAATATTTATGCTCCAAATGCAAGGGCAGCCACATTCATTAAAGTAACTGTTGTAAAACTCAAAGCACACATTGTACCTCACACAATAATAGTGGGAGATTTCAACACCCCACTCACAGCAATGGACAGATCCTAGAAACAAAAACTAAATAGGGACACATTGAAACTAAGAAAAGTTATGAAACAAATGGATTTAACAGATATATACAGAACATTTTATCCTAAAACAAAAGGATATACCTTCTTTTCAGCACCTCATGGTAACTTCTCCAAAATTGACCATATAATTGGTCACAAATCAGTCCTCAACAGATACAAAAATATTGAAATTATCACATGTATTCTCTGCTACAAATATAGCTAGAGCCACAAGTTCTACCATGTGTTTTCAAGAAGTTGGACTCCAGAAAATCCAATAACTCTATGAAAAAAATGGGATACAGAGCTAAACAAATACTTCTCAACTGAGGAATACCAAACGGCTGAGAAGCACCTGAAAAAATGTTGAACATCCTTAATCATCAGGGAAATGCTAATCAAAACAATCCTGAGATCTGAATTCAGACAAGTCAGAATGGCTAAGATTAAAAATTCAGGTGACCGTAGATGCTGGCGAGGATGTGGAGAAAGAGGAACACTCCTTGATTGTTGGTGGGATTGCTAGCTGGTACAAGCACTCTGGAAATCAGTCTGGTGATCAATTCAGAAAATTGGACATAGTACTACTGGATGATCCAGCAATACTTCTCCTGCGCATATACCCAGAAGATGTTCAAAGTTGTATTAAGGACACATGCTTCACTATGTTCATAGCAGCCTTATTTATAACCAGAAACTGAAAAGAACCCAGATGTCCCTCAAGAGAGGAATGGATACAGAAAATGTGGTTCATTTACACAATGGAGTACTACTCAGCAATTAAAAACAATGAATTTATAAAATTTTTAGGCAAAGTAATGGTTCTGGAGGATATCAGCCTGAGTGAGGTAACCCAATCACAAAAGAACATACATGATATGCACTCACTGATAAGTGGATATTAGTCCAGAAACTTAAAATAACCAAGATATAATTTGTAAAACACATGAAACTCAAGAAGGAAGATCACGAGTGGATACTTTGTTGCTTCTTATAATGGGGAACAAAACACCCATGGAAGGAGTTTTAGAGACAAAGTTTTCAGCTGAGGTGGAAGAAAGGACCATCCAGTGACTGCCCCATCCGGGAATTCATTCCATAAACAGCCACCAAACCCAGACACTATTTCATATGCCAGCAAGATTTTACTAACAGGACAATGATATAGCTGTCTCTTGTGAGGCTATGCCAGTGCCTGAAACTGGAGGCTTCCAGCCATCTATTGGATGGAACATAGGTCCCCTAGTGAAGGAACTAGAGAAAGTACCCAAAAAGCTAAAGGGGTCTGCAACCCTATAGGAGGATCAACAATATGAACTAATCAGTCCCCCCTCCCCGAACTATGTCTATTTGCATATGTAGCTGAGGATGTCCTAGTCATTCATCAATGGGAAGAGAGGCCATTGGTCTTGGGAAGATCATATGCTCCAGTACAGGGGAATGCCAGGGCCAGGAAGTGGGAGTTGGTGGGTTGGGGAGCAGGGATGGGGGAGAGTATAGGAGACATTCAGGATAGCATTTGAAATGTAAATGAAGAAAATATCTAATAAAAATACACTTTTATGTATTAAGTACTTTCAGCATACATACTCCTGTATGTTTTTACTTAAACTAGAAATAATTTAGAGCTTTTCTCTTATACTTTCATGTACAATATATAACATTTATCTTCAGAATTTTTTCTATTTCTTTCCACATGCCATTCTATCTTCCCTTTACAGCCCTCCATCAAAGCTCTAATAATCCTTATGATCCTGCTCCCTGTCTCCAGTCCACAGTTTTTTAATCCACTCTGCACGGCCGCAGGCTGTGCTTATGACTCTACATCAAAATGCATGAATAATGTGTCAGAGAAGTATGTGCTTATTAGATTAATTAACCCCTTTCAGAAATTGACTAATTTTAAGGTTAAAGATTGTTTTTAAAAATGTCAAATATTGCCTGGGCTATCAAAGATCCTGACACTAAGTCACCATTATGATACAAGGGAAATCCTTAATCCTAACAAGGACCAGGCCTCTCTGCTCATTAAATAGAACCCTTTTGAGCCCTCAAGGGAAGATTGGCAAAGGTTTAGCATTATAAAAATACTACTTTACTGTGAACATTACACAGGATCAGCAGGACCCATATTTAATAATATTAGAAGGGAAAAAACTCTGCATATTCAAATTTAAGAACACCTTGCACAGTCTTCTGCTGTGTCAGATCAACATGCCGAACTCTCAGAACCATGTCTGCCATGCTGCCCACCATGTTGATAATGAACTGAACCTCTGAAACTTTAAGACAGATCCAATTAAATGTTTGTTGTTATAAGAGTTGCCTTGGACTTCCAAATTCCTCTGCACCCAGAGCTGATCCTGTGACACATCCAGTGTCTAAGAGTCCTACAGAACTCCAAATAGATTGGACCAGAAAAGAAATTCATCCCACCACATAATAGTCAAATACCAAACACACACACACAAACACAAACACACACAAACAAACAAACCAGAGAGAGAGAGAGAGAGAGAGAGAGAGAGAGAGAGAATATTAAAGGAAGTAAGGGGAAAAGGTCAAGTAACATATAAAGGCGAAACTTTCGGAATTACACCAGACTTCTCAACAAAGACTATAAAAGCTAGAAGATCCAACACAGTTGTTATACAGACTCTAAGAGAACCTGAATGCAAGCCCAAGCTACTATACCCAGAAAAATTCTCAATTACCATTGATGAAAAAACCAAGATATTCCATGACAAAAACAAATTTACACAATATCTTTCCTCAAATCTAGCCCTACAAAGGATAATAGATGAAAAACTCCGACACAGGAGGGAAACTACACCCTAGCAAAAGCACGAAAGTAATTCTCTTTAAACAAACCCAAAAGAAGATAGCCAAATAATCATAAAAATAACATCAAGAAATAACAGGAAGCAACAATCACTATTCTTTAATATCTCTTAACATCAATGGACTCAATTCTCCAATAAAAAGACACAAAATAACAGACTGGATACTAAAACAGGACCAAGCATTTTGCTGCATACAGGAAACTCACCTCATTGTCAAAGACAGACTACTTCTGAGTTAAAAGCTGAAAAACAATTTTCCAAGCAAATGGTCACAAGAAACAAGCTATGGTAGCCATTCTAATATCAATAAAATCTACTTTCAACAAAAAAGGATAAGGAAGGACACTAAATACATAG
The DNA here is from genome assembly GCA_902729485.2 of Mus minutoides. Classification (NCBI taxonomy): domain Eukaryota; kingdom Metazoa; phylum Chordata; class Mammalia; order Rodentia; family Muridae; genus Mus; species Mus minutoides. The sequence continues at coordinate 62,421 of LR750030.1, read as the reverse complement.
AAAAGGAAAAATCTGCCAATTACTCCCAATTCTGAACACCTGTGCTCCAAACTGAAAAGCAACCACATTCATAAAGCTCAAAGCACAGATTGCACCTCACATAATAGTGGTAGACTTCAACACACCTATCTTATCAATGGACAGATCATGGGAATACAAATTAAGCAGAGACATACTGAAACTAACAGAAGTTTGGACCAAATAGATTTAACAGATATCTATAGAACATTTCATTCTAAAACAAAAGAATAATAACTTTGTTTCAGCAGCTCATGGTACCTTCTCCAAAACTGACAACATAATCAATCACAAAAAAGGGCCTCAACTGATATAAGAAAATTGAAATAATCCTATGCATCCTATCAGATAACCATGGACTAAGGCTTGTCTTCAAGCAACACAAACAACAGAAAGCTCACATATACATGGAAGCTGAAAAATTCCCTACTCAATGATAACTTGGTTAAGGAAGAAAAATAATAAAGAAATTAAAGACTTTAGAATTTAATGAAAATGAAGGCAGAGCATACCCAAACTTATGACACACAAGGAAAGCAGTGCTAAGAGGAAAACTCATAGCTCTGAATGCCTCCAAAAATAAGCTGGAGAGAGAATACACTAGCAGCTTGACAGCACATCTGAAATCTCTACAACAAAACAGAAGCAAATACATCCAAGAAAATGAAGGATATAATCAAATTCAGGGTTGAAATCAAACAAGTAGAGACAAAAAGAACTATACAAAGAATCACCAAACCCAGGAGCTGGTTCTTTGAGAAAAACAAGATAGATAAACTCCTAGCCAGATTATCCAGAGGGCACAGAGACAGAAATGACAAGGGAGATATAACAACAGAACATGAGGAAATTCAAAATCATTAGATCAGACTACAAGAGTCTATATTTAGCAAAAATGGAAAATCTGAATGAAATTGACAGTTATCGAAACTGATACCAAATACTATCAGATAAATAATCTAAAAAGTCCCATAACCGCTAAAACAATAGAAGCAGTCATTAAAAGGCTCCCAACCAGAAAAGACTTAGGATTAGAGGGTTTAGAGCAGAATTCTATCAGATCTTTAAAGAAGACCTAATACCAATACTCTTCAAACTATTCCACAAAATAGAAACATAAGGAACATTACCCAATTCATTCAATGAAGCCACATTATGCTTATAGTCTTCCTTGGAGATGTAACGGTTTCTGTTTAATCAGGAACTTGTCATAATTTCCTTTCATAGAAGACTCCATAAGAGATGGAAGGGGTTACAGAGACAATGGTTGGAGCTGAGACAAAAGGATGGACCATCTAAAGACTGTCCCACCCACCATAATCACCCATCAAATGCAGGCACTATTGGATATGCCAGCAAGATTTTGTGGAAAGGACCCTGATATAGCTGTCTCTGGTGAGGCTGTGCCAGTGCCTGGCAAACACAGAAGTGGATGCTCAGAGTCATTTATTGTATGGAACACAGGGCCCCCAATGAAGGAGCTAGAGAAAGTACCCAAGGAGTTGAAGGGGTCTGCAATCCTATAGGTGGAACAATAATATGAAATAACCAGTACCCACAGAGCTCGTGTCTCTAGCTGCATATGTAGCAGAAGATGGCCTACTCGGCCATCATTGGGAAGAAAGGCCCCTTGGTCTTTCAAACTTTATATGCTCCAATACAGGGGAATGCCAGGGCCATGAAGTGGGAGTGGGTGGGTAGGGGAGCAGGGTGGAGGTAGGGTATAGGGAACTTTCAGGATAGCATTTGAAATGTAAATGAAGAAAATATCAAATAAAAAATTGGGAAAAGTTTTTTTTCTACTTTTTTATGTTTAGTATTCCAAATAGATTTTCAAAACAGGTTGAGTACATATTATTTTTAGCTTCAGAAGATATCATGTATATTAAGGAGGCATTTAACTATTATAAATTATTTTGATGCCCAAAAAAGAGCGCCTCACATAATAACTTCTCCAAATATTAAATTGTTTACCAACTTCATCAAAAGAAAAGGGAAGAAAGAGAGTGACAGTATCTTCAGTATGAATGAACTGGTTTGCTAATTTGATTCATCTTTTGTCAGAAATGGAAGTCTAATTTAAATAGCAAATTATACTATTGCATTATGTTCTCACACTAATATTAGTGTGTGCCTTAGAAATTTCCTTGAATAATTCAACCTACAATAGTATTTCCTACACTGAATAATTAAGTTTTAGAATGTTGATTTTGCTATGCTTTTAATACCATATGCTGATCCATTTACCGTTCTTGAAATTTCTTAAAATGATTAATCCTTCCAGTGTGCTGGGACAAGAAAACAATGGTAATCAGAAATATAGCTTCAGGTTCACCATTAAGAGTTGGGAAAATCAAGATTTTCTGAGACCAGGGATATAGGCTCAACACTCTTTCAATTATAATTTATTGACTCAGAAAATGTTTATTGAGCAGCTGGTTGATTTGGCCAATAACTATGCTAGGAATGACTAAAGCAAAACAAAGCTGACTTAACCTCTGTCTTCATAGAGCTGACATTCTTGTTGAGAACTGGAATTTAAAAACTCAAGAAATCTGTTACTATCAAATGAAGGCTTGATAGTAAATAAATATAATTGCTTCAGAGAATAAACAGAGAAAGTTGTTTACATAAAACAATCACAAAACGCCTATGTAAGGATGACATAAAAGGGAAGTGACCAGTAAAATGTTCATATATTACTCTGTTGAGTATGGTGACTTATAGTTGCAATTCCACCATTTAAACAGCTGATGCAGACTGATTATGATGTCCAAGCCAGTCTTGGTAACAAGGTCCTTATCACAGGAGATCAAAAAAAGCATGCTAATAAGATAAGAGCTAGTATATAGTTCACCATTATATGATATAGTAGTTGTTTCTGAGAACTAAGACCCCAGATAAATTGCAAGCTCAATAGTGATTGGTTCCAATAAAGAGCAAGGAAGCCACCTGAGATGAATACTAAATATGAACTACTGCTCCCTTCTAAATCACTGTAAAAACATCAAAAATAGTCCATACAAATTTATTTTCAGTCGTGGACTGATAACATGAGAATGGTAGATTATAGAAGCAACGAAAATAGAAATTACTAAATCAAGGAGATTTCTAAATTATATTGGAAACTTTGTGTAGAATGTGAAAAAAAAAAGGTTCATAGAAACTTGTGAGAGAATTGTTAACTGTAAATGCACATGAGCAAATTATTATACAGGTGTATATTTAATGATAAAAGTAAAATACATTAAACTACAGTCATAAATAACACAATGAGTAACATTATTTGCCACCAAGCCAAACCACCTGAGTTCAAAGTTCCCCACCTAAATAGTGGAAGGGAAGAACTTCCTTAAGTTGTCTTTTTGCATCCATGAATGCACTGTGCCATAAACATCTACCTCCCTTCATGTAACTGCTGGCATTCTAATGTTAATGGGGTCCTCTAAATTAATTTGCACAGAGGATCTGGGAACCTGCCCCAAGGTAATTCTGATTGTTAAATAAAGATGCCACCAGCCAATAGATGGGAGGGAAGGGATTGAGATGCAATTTAGGGGTCCCAGGCTTGAGACTGTGAGGAAGGAGGAAGAGGCAGATATGCTATGCTCTTAGGATAGTTTGGAGACAGGAAAGACACGGAGGCCATTATGGGGAAGAGAAGCAAGGAGAACACTCTGGACTCTGGTTCAAGAAGTCACAGGCCAGAGTGCTACTCAATTGGGTCCAGAGAAGGCAAGGTAGAAAATAGAAATTAGCAAGTAGTAACTTAGAATTATCAGCAGGCAGTAGATGCTAGCAACCCAGAAGCTAGGAGCTAGATTCTAGCAACATGAAGGCTAGGCAAGTGCCCATCTATTGTGCTGTTTAATGTATATTAAATATAAATGTTGTGTGTCTTTCATTCAGGAACGTAAACCATTGAGGCAGGTAGCAACCCTGTATAGTGATTTATTATTAAAAATTAATATTATACCCCCTCAATTGAATGAACAAACAGAATAGTTAATAAATGATAAATTCAAAGAAATGGGAAAAGTACACACTAAGTAGACAATGTAAAGAAGATATCTACAGAAAGTAGAGCTCATCAGAAGTAAAGTTTGTTCAATGAAAAAAGTTAAAATAGGTTTATAAGAAAATTCAGAAGGTAATAACAATTGCCACAAGCCTAGCATCTTGAGTTTTATCCCTTGGATCTACATGGAAGAATGAGAGAGAGAGAGAGAGAGAGAGAGAGAGAGAGAGAGAGAGAGAGAGAGAGAGAGAGAAAGAGAGAGAGAGAAGAGAAGAGAAACAAAGAAGAGTAATAAAAGTACATGTTAAAACAAAATCACAATAGAAATGAGTTTGCATTTACTAGTTTTGCTGTGGGAGAAGAGATTGTATGAGAAAATGCTTTCATAAGATTTGGTGTATGCAATTATATAGTACCTTTTCTTTATTGGTTATTGATGTGAGAATTCACAGGCATTGTGGTTGGTATCATCCCTGGGCAGGTAGGTGTTGCTGGATGTTAGAAGAAATCAGTCTGAGCAAGCTATAAAGGAGCAAGCCAATAAGTAATACTCATTCATGACATTTACGTCATTTCCTGTTTCCAACTTTGTGCCTTGATTTCTTGCCCTGACATTCTTTGGTGGTGGATGGTGACCTGAGAATAGTAAAATATTATAAACACATTTCTCCAAAAGTTACTCTTGGCTATGATGTTTTATTGTGCTAATTGAAAGCCTGAGATGGTTATTGTATTTTCCAAGGGAAACTCTAAAAATATAATTCAAACATTTTAGATTTTAGAAGAAGCACAAGATCAAAGTTTTATAATTGTGTGGTGAAAAGAGGAGAAAATGGGATGCAAACTGATAATTTGGGGGGAAGGCAGATTGTAGAAGAGAACAGGTAAGGTGGAGAGGGTGATGAATCCTGAAGGGTGGGAGAAAGGTGTATGAACATTCCACACAACATTATTATTTAGTAACAAGTGAAAACTGTTTTCTTAGTACAACAGAAATAACATGGATCTCAAAATCATTTATTTAAAGAACCCCTTCACATCCCAATCCTATCCCCTATCCTAAGTGTCAGCTTGCAGTTCCAAGTAACTTGTTTTTTTTTCTGAAAACTTCATTGGCCACAACTATCATGTCTAAGAATATTTTCCTACCATATAACACACAGCTATCATACTCTCCTAAAATACAAAGAGGAAACAGAAACCAAGGAAAAAAATACACCAACCCAAAAGAGAAAAATCAATAACTAGACATATAATTATCCCTTTTCCAGATGCCAAAATAGCACTATAACAAAATATTGATCAACATCCAGAGAAATATGTCTCCCCTAGAGCCTTGCTATCCACCATAGCAGGCCCTGAATATGCCAACATAGCTGAAGCACACAAACACACACACACACACACACACACACACACACACACACACAAATCTTAAAACCACCAGTATAAAGATGATAAAGTTCCTTAATAATGAAATTAATGAATACCTTAAAGAATGCCTGAAAAACACAGACGAATAGTGTATGAAAAGAAGGAAAACTGCTCAGGATTTAAAAATGGTAATAGAATCTATAGAGAAAGCCCGAACTGAGGGAATGCTGAAAGTTCAACAATTGATGAAATTGAGCAAGAACTACAAGGCAAGCAAGTGTGCACTACAGCATACAAGATACTGAAGAGAACAATCTCAGGCACTGAATATACAATAGAAAGTAGTGTTACCCTGTTCAAAGAAAGTGTTAAATTTAAAACACTCCTGACACAAAATATTCAGGATATCTGGGATACTATAACAAGATCAAACTTAAGAACTGTCTTAGTTAGGGTTTGTATTCCTGCATAAAACATCATGACCAAAAAGCAAGTTGGGGAGAAGCAGGTTTATTTAGCTTACACTTCCACATTGCTGTTCATCATCAAAGAAAGTTAGGACAGGAACTCATACTGGGCAGGGAGTTGGAGACAGCAGCTGATGCGGAAGCCATGAAGGGGTGCTGCTTACTGGCTTGCTTCCCTTGGCTTGTTCAGCTTGCCTCCATTTTCTGCACTGTTCTCAGCACTATTTTCTAAGCTCCTATAGAACATCCAACAAAGCTCTTCATAACCAATGGCTCATTTAGCCTGAAGTTCCAAAGACCTTCCTCTGTCTTCCCAAACACATGGTCAGACTGTTACAGGACTATCTCACTCCTGGTAGCAGTAACAGTACATCAACAGAAAGATTACAAGTTCATAGAAACTGAACAACTTTCTGCCTAGTGAAACATAAGTCAAGCAGCCATAGAGGAAAAAAATCCTAGAATTCAATGAAAATAAACACACAGCATGCCCAAAATTAAGGAACAAAGTGAAAAGCAAGCTCATAGCAACACCTGTCTATATTTTATAAAGAAAAGAAATAACCTGATAGGCTTTATACAAGAAGCTTAATAGAATAACTAAAAGATCTGGAACAAAAGAAGTAAATGCACCCAATAGGAACAGATGAGAAAAATAAATAAATAATTGTACATAAAGCTTGAATCAATGCAATAGAAACAAAGAGAACAATACAAAAACTCATGTAAGAAGTTGTTTGCATGAGAATATCAATAAATCAACAAACCCTTATCAAAATTAATTAAAAAGCATGGAGATAATATTCAAATTAACAAAATCAGAAATGAAAATGTTGACATAACTACTGTTATACAGAGGAAATCTGGAGAATCTTAATGGTATACAAGGAAAAAAAACCCTATAATATCCCTACTTAAAAAGTCTAAAAGAAATGGGTCATTTTCCTGATAGATTCTTCTTCCCAAAGTTAAATCAGTATCAAACAAGCCATTTACATCACATATAATCCCCAGTAAAAATAGAAAGAATTGTTAAATATCATTCACAGCTAGATGGTGTTAGTAAGAAATTCTACCAGACTTCCAAAACAAAGTTAATGACAATACTCTGCAAATTATTCCACAAAATGGAAACTGAAGGAAATTTGCCCAATTCATTCTATCAGACCAAATTATCCTGATACCAAAACCACACAAAAACCAACAAATAAAGAAAAATATAGAATAATGTTCCATGTAAATGTAAATGCCAAAGTAATAAAATTCTTGTAAATTGAATTCACACAAATATCATCCAAGAAGTTCAGGTAGGCTTTATCATGGAGATATAAGAATGGTTCATTATATGAAAATCAATAAGTTCAATCTACCACATAATCAGACTGAGATAATACATATGATCATCTCACTAGATGCAGAAAAGACTTTTGACACAATCCAAACCACTTCATGATGAAAGTCTCAGAGAGATTAAGGTTTAGGGGACATACTTAAGCATAATACAGACAACTTATAGCAAGCCTATAACCGACACCAAGTTAGCTGGAAATAAATTCAAAGCAGTTCCACTAAAATTAGGAAAAAGACAAGTTGTCCATGTTCATCATACCTATTTATTATAGTGCTTGAAGTTATAGCTAGAACAATTACAATGGTAGAAAATCAAGGTGATACAAATTTCAAAGAAAGATGTCGAAGTATCTTTTTGTGAAGATGATATGAGAGTATACCTAAGTGATTTCAAATTTTTCTACTATAGAATTCCTATAGCTGTTTAACACTTTCAGCAAAATAGCTGGATACAAAATTTACTCACAAATATCAGTATCCCTCATACATACAAATGACAAGTAGACTGAGAAAGAAATAAGGGAAAGAAGAGCTTTCACAATAGCCTCAAATAATATCAAATATCTTGGAGTAACTCTAAAAAAGCAAGTGAAATACTAAAATGCTAAATATTTCAAGTCTTTGATGAATAAAATAGAAAAAGATATTAGAAGATAAAACATGCTCTTTGATTTGGTGGGATTAAATAGTAGTCAAAGTGGCACCCATAAGAATAGAATTTTACAGAAGCTGGAAACAATCCTGATGGCCTTTCAATAAAAGAATGCATAAAGAAAATGTGGTATATTTATAGACTAGAACACTATTGAGATGTTAAAAATGATATCATAGAATTTGCAGCAAAATAGATGGAATTAGAAAAACATCATCCTGATTGAGGTCACCCGGACTCAGAAACATAAATATGGGATTAATTTCCTGATTTCTGAATAGCAGCCATTAAACAAATGATAACCAAGCCACAATCTGTGGGCCAGAGCAGTTAGGTCTAGAGAAAGGAACTAGGGGAAAGGCACATATATTTCCAGGAGGAGAAACGCTGAATATACTTTGTAGTTGGACTTATGGGAGCACATAGAAATGAGAGAATCAGGAGAAGAGAGGCACTAAAATTAGTGGTAATGGAGGGAATGCAGGGAGCGAGCCACCAAAGGAATTGAAGGACATTTGAAGGATTTCATAAAAATGTCTACTGTGTTCTTTCCAGCTTCTGACTATTATGAATAAGGCTGCTATGAACATAGTGGAACATGTGTCCTTATAACCAGATGGAAACTCTTCTGGATATATGCCAAGTAGAGGTATTGCTGGATCTTCCGGTAGTACTATGTCCAATTATCTGAGGTACCGCCAGACTGCTTTCCAGAGTGGTTGAACAAGCTTGCAGTCCCACCAACAGTGGAGAGAGGAATGGATACAAAAATTTGGTACATTTACACAATGGAGTACTACTCAGCTATTAGAAACAATGAATATATGAAATTCCTAGGCAAATGGATGGATCTGGAGGGTGTCATCCTGAGTGAGGTAACCCAATCACAAAAGAACTCACATAACTTGTACTCACTGGTATGTGGATACTAGCCCAGAAGCCTAGACTACCCAAGATACAACTTACTAAACACATGAATCTCAAGAAGAATGAAGTTCAAAATGTGGTCTCTTTCCCCCTTCCTAGAATTAAGAACAAAGCACACACTGAAGGAGTTACAGAGATCATGTGTGAAGCTGAATCAAAAGGATGGACCAACCAGTGATGGCGGCTGCCAGGGATCCCTCCCATAATCAGCCACCAAAATAAACACTATAGCATATGCCAGCAAGATAATGCTGAAAGGGAACTGATATATAGTCGTCTTGTGGGAGGCTATACCAGTGCCTGGTAAACACAGAAGTGGATGCTACAGTCAGCTGTTAGTTGGAACACAGGACTCCCAAGGTAGGAGCTAGAGAAAGTACCCAAGGAGCGGAAGGAGTCTTCAACCCTCTAGGTGGAAGAATAACATGAACTAACTAGTTCCCCCTGCGCTCATGTCTCTAGCTGCATATATGGAAGAAGATGGTCTAGTTGGCCATCATTGGGAGGAGAGGCCCCTTGGTCATACAGACTCTATATCCCCCAGTACAGGGGAATGCCAGGGCCATTATGTGGGAGGGGGTGGGTAGGGGAGCAGGGCGGAGACGTGGGAGGGTGAGGGAAAATTTCTGGATATTATGAGAAATGTAAATGAAGAAAATATCTAATAAAGAGAAAAAAAACAAATAAAAAAATGTCTACTGTGTGGGAGGGTTTGACTGGAAGGGTGGCAATGAGTGAAATGTAAAGTGAATAAGTAAAACAAGTAAAGTTAAATTTAAAAACAAACAAACAACCAATCAAACCCTCTAGTACAATGTAATAAAAAGTGAAGGTGATCCTAATGATGTCTCCAAATAATATGACATATCAAGTCTCGACTGGACATTTCTCGCCAATAATGTAGCTTTCGTGTCTCTAGCTCCACATGTAGCAGAAGATGGCCTAGTCGGCCATCATTGGGAGGAGAGGCCCCTTGGTATTGCAATCTTTATATATCCCTATACAGGGGAACGCCAGGGCCAAGAAGTGGGAGTGGGTGGACAGGGGAACAGGGTGGGGGAGGGGGAGGGAACTTTCGGGATAGCATTTGAAATGTAAATTAAGAAAATATCTAATAAAAATATTGAAAAAAAAAGAAATCTTTAGGAAAAGTAAAAAACAACAACAACCCCCAAAACAAACAAACAAACAAACAAAAATGTAGCTTCCAGTGAGTTATTAGATTGCATTCAATTAATATTTTGTACAAGGGGTTTCTGTGGAAACCCCCGAACATTGGTTTTGCTAGAACAATGGGTTACTTTGCATAAACTGAGAAAGAAGACCCATTGATGAAGACAAAACTCATAAGTCAATGAACAGCAAAGTTGAACTGGTACCTTTTCCCCTACCTTCTATTGTCTTTGCTGTGAAAAGGTAGCATCCAGCCTACCAAAGGAGAATTCTTGCCACCCTCCCAGTCGCACAGCCTTTGATATCTACAGTCTTTCCTGCCTAAAAGATTTGCTAATGCAGCGGTGGCACAGAATTTTGAGAGTTGTCAATCAATATCTGAGTTGATTTAAAAATAATTCAACATGACAGAACCCATACTTTACACAGCTTTGATGGTCAAGAACCAGATTCTAGACTGTCTAGACTGTAAAACCAAACATTACAGGTCTACAGACAAACAAAATGTAGTAATAAAATGACTGCTAATGATGTTCTGTTATACTGACTTTTCAACCCCTAACTCAGTTATCATTACAGAGGCTTCCTCCTGCAAAGCATGGAGACAGATACAGAGAAGTTCAGACAGATATTATGCAGAGAGTCCTTGGAATACAGAGGTCTACATGGAATGTCTCCACCAAATCTCTCTCCATAGGGGTCAGAAAACCCAACACAAGAATAGCCAGAAATAGTGTAAGAGGCAGAGAGGATAGAAGATACCAAGAAAGCAAGCCCCTCTCCACTGAACAAAGGTCATAGAAACTCACATGGACTGATGCAAAAAGTGCAGAGCCTACACAGGTTACACCAGGTCCTCTATGTATACATAAAATAGCTTCCTATTTTATGAGACTCTTTAGTGAATGAAGGGGCATGTCTCTGATTCTTGATCTTCCTATTAGGGTCCTTTTAATTCTATTGGTTTGCCATGTCCACCCTACATGCAATGTTTTTTGCTTTATCTAATTATATTTTATTTTGTCATGTTTGGTTGATATGTATTAGGAGCCTATACTTTACCAATAAGAGAAAGAAATGGATTGGATCCAGACAGAGGGTTGATGGGATGGAACTTGGAGGATAAAGGGAAACTGTAGTCAATATATATTCAATGAGAAAAGATTATATTTTCATAAAAAACATAAAAATAAGGAGAATAGATATCAAACAAAAATTATAGAAAACAATATCTTAATGGATAAAGCTTAGGGCTTTTGCCCCAAAATAACAAATAAATTGTTTCAGATTAAAATTTTGTACAATGGTACTTTGGATTTTATTCAGGGAAGTTGGGTAAAATAAAAAAAATAAAGAGTACCTGAATTGTGAATAAGGAATATTTGATATGCTTTCAAGAATTGGGGAAATCCTAAGAATTCTAAAATGATATGTGAAAAGTAGATGTTTTCTAAAAGCAGAAAGTTGATTAATATTTTCCAAAGATAAATAACAAGGGAGGAATGATTGCCTATCCCTGTGTCTAGAGAGTTCTCAAGCAGAAATGAAAATGGAGCTTGAGAGTATTGCTACTAACACAATTCTATGAATAGACTGACATACCTAACTTTACCGTGTATACATTTTGCATCTGTCATCAAATTATACCCATAACAGCTGCTATTAAAATGTAAATATAGATGAGCTAAGAACAGCTGTGATTCAGATATATGTATCTTCCTTTGCTCCAGATCTCTCCATTTCTTAGCATAATACTACAAGAATTTCAATGTAAATTTGGTTATAAAAACCTCTAGTCATTATTATTATTTTATGAACAAAACCAAATTTGGCTAGCTTTTTCATTATTTTACATCCTGTAAAAAAAATTCTACTTATTACAGTTTAGTCACTGAACTCCACACAAATGGTATTCAGGAATTATTTGAGGCACAATATAAAAGTAAAGCAGCCTTCCTCTCTCTTGTTTTTATCAAGTACTGTCAGAAGATAATTACTGGGTATAACTCCTATTAGGTTTTTAAAATAAATGACAATACAGTTGACTGCCTAATACATTTTTAAAGTGTCTCCTCTTATCATGAATACACTGTGAAAAATTTTGAAGCATAAAAATATAGAGCCATAAACCATTTTCATTAATTTTGAAATTCTTTTAAATATAAACATACACAATTTTCATATTTGTTTGTGTACCTGTTCACATAGATGCAAAATATATTTCTCAAAATCGACTGTCATCCTTTCTTGCTTAATTATTCATGATGGAAGCCATACTCTCCAGATTTCTTCATTGCTAAGTCTCCAGTAAGCTTCATTTCCTCTTAAGTTTCATTTGGATTAATGATGCATTAAGTTTAGCACAACAATAGAATGCTAATCATCTATAAATTTACAATTTGTTCTCTCGTGAATTTTCAATTCTTTGGTAACAAGAAAGCCTGACTTTTTTTCTCCCCTAACACAAAAGCCAACAGGTAAAGTCATAGCAGGAGTATTTTAATAATTTATTAATTAAGCACATTTTTGATAGTTCAGCCTTATGTAAGATTTCAGCACACTTTGAGAAGAGTCTTTAAATATGTGTGCCACTCCTCAATTACCTGTCATAATGGGGAGGTACAACAATGTGTGTAATTCAAATGAATATTAATATACAAATGTCTAACTTAGAGGGCACCTATGTTATATACTTTCAGGATAAGTAAAATTCGCAGCAAGCAATTGCTATCAAATTATTCATGGTTCTACCAAGTTTCTCTTTATATTCTTTGTTACATTATGATGCTAAATTTTATTATCATTCAAATTTATATAAAGATGTTAATACAGATAAAGAAGTAAAGAAGACTAGTAAGTAGCTTCGTTGGTGTGTTGTGTCTAAAGGAATTATGGTTTTTCTTGAATAGAAAGTGAGTAGCACTAAGGTTGTCTTATGGACAGTTGTTGATTATATTTGTTAGATCTATTTTATGCGCTAAAAACATGCAGCACATTTAGCTATCAGTATTGGTATGATGTTAAAGATCTTGTAAGGGTTACAGATTTTAATTGATAGTAATGAATAATTTACTTCAAAGTACTAATTAAGGCTTTCATTATGTGCATAAAAACCCAATAAAACTATATTGAATTTAGCATGTAACAGGAGACATCTTTATCATAAGAATAAATACAAAATATATTATGAAATGTATATTGAACTGATTCAGAATATTTTAAAAAGCATGACTCAGGGAAACATTTCAAATGAATGAAATTTTACATCAATAGTTGAGACCACGGACATCTTCTGATAGAGTGAAACTGTGTTCCAGACAAGAAGGTTTTACACAATGGAGAAAAAAGTCAGATGATATAAAGAGGAGACTCAGTAAAGCATTGTCTGTGGCAAGATTGCCAAGAGAAATTTGATATGATTTCCTTTTGTGTTTAATTTTGCTTCTGTCTACTTTTCTCAAACATAACTTCTGAAATTGTATACACATTAGGTATTATAAAGCTCAACTTTCAGAATGCTGTTCAAAGTTGAGCATAAAAATAATGCTAATAAATAACTGATTCCATTCAGTGTGGTATTTCTAATTGGTAAAATGACAAAAGATCGGTATCCCATTTAACTTTCTTTTAGACTGTGATTTGTTGTAATATTCTTTTATACTTTAAAAATGATCCTAAAATACTATCAATAATCAGATTTAATGATGCATATTGTTTCTTTAAATTAGAATATTGAGGTATAGGATTATGTGTTTATCTTCAAAATATCCTATATTTATTTTTGCAAAATTCTTTTTCTGAATAATATCCAGCAGCCTGCAAACTGAATATTCAGAGAAGTTATTTACAAATGATTGTTTGACTATAACATAGCAATTATAAAAACTATAAATTACCTGAAAAAGAAAAACAGGAAGCTTGATGGTGACTCTTTTATGTATGAACTACGAACTTGATTGTATTCTCTTGTGAAGCAGTAATTACATAAAACAATAAACTAACATTCCTGTGGTATGAGCAAAGGAAATATTTAAATACCAAATTACCTATTAAACTGTTATTCTCTGTATTTTTAAAAATAGAATCTTTATTTTATTAATTTATAAATAAGAAAAAAGGACAAAATTAAAATATGTAAACTATTTCTTCACAGCTGAGGATGCTGGTAGAGTAGAATATATCAGAGCATGGCCCAGATGTCCTAGTTCCCATAGTATAGCCTTGAGCTAGTGACTTGCCAAAGTTTACACATTTTTAAATGGAAGAAAGAATAATAACTCTCTAAAACTGTTGAGAAAAGTGAGATAATTTATGCAAAGCTTAGAACTCTTAGCAATTTCAAAGTACCCATGACAGGAGTTTATAGCTTATTATTCAAAACAAATATCTGCATTATTAGTGATAAAGAAACTGAAAGTTAAAACATTAGAAAAGTAATTTATTTTTTCATGACAGTGCCAAAAAGCAATAAAAATTGTTTCTTCAGTATTGCTGTGATATTAAAAGCACATGATGGTTTTAGGGGACAATTTTATTAAACTAATAAAATTTAAATTTACATCTCTTCAGCATAATACCAACATGTTTTTAATTAACATTTTAAATGTCAAGAAATATATATATATAAAACCAACTTACAAAGGAAATGTAGGGGATAGAAAGATGGCTCATGGCTCAGTGGTTAAATATCACTGAGTGCTCTTCTTGGAAGACTTCTGTTCACTTGCCAGACTCCATAAGGCAACTCACCACTTTCTGTGACCTCAGTCCTAAGGGATCGATGATGATGACATTTTCCAGTATCATAGGCAGCAGGCATATATGCTGCGCATAGATATACACGCAGAGAAAGTACCCACGTGTATTAAGTAAATATATTGGGTTTTTATGTTTATTTATTTATGTGTATAAATATTTTGTTCACATGCATTTCTGTGCTTCAACTATGTGGCAGGTGCCTGTAGGTCAGAAGCAGACTCTGAATTAATTGTTTTTAATTATTGAATGATATTAATATATCAAAAGCTCAATAGTTTGTTTATAAATAGAAATATTAGGTATAATGTAAATATCTTTCATTAACATGTTTCTTAAATGTATATTAAATCTACACTGTATCTTCTGTGACCTTCAATATTTTATTGTCATGGCCTTTATAACAATGTAATTTCTGCACATGCATCTTATGAAGTAACTACAGCAGCAGTTAGTTACAATGCTGTAAAAAACAAAATTAATGTTAATAATTTGAATAAGTCATTATAAGTAGTAGAAAAGGAACAGAAATGACAGGAGGCTTATATGTATTTTATAATTGCATAACATGACCTCATTAATGAAACAGTCACTGAAAGATGAAAGGTTAGATTAGTCATACAAAAGTAAAATCCATTCAAAATTCTTTCCACAATATCGTGTGTGTGTGTGTGTTACAATTTGTGGCCAAAAACATTACCTTGGCATGGAATATATTTCTTACCTAAGGGAGGAGGGGGAAACACACATATGCACTGAGGTGCTAAGGTTTGTGCTGCTTTAACTCATTCATTTCGTAAAATAAGGGCTGCAGTATACCAGGCATTAATATCACATGGAGCAATACAAACAATATCCTTCAGTATGGAGATTGCATATCTGCTACAGAAAATGGATGGAATTAGACAAAATGCAACAATTAAACATCTAATGTTTGAGAAAAGATTGAAATAAATTACACTCTTGTATCTGTTTTAGAACAAAGCCTAAGAGAAAAGTGCCAGGGAGTGATTTCTTCAGGAAGAGACATAAGAAAAAACCCACTATGGAAAGTAGACAAAATATGACACTACAAGAGCAGGCAAAATGATGGAGTTATCCACAAAGACAGCAGAGATTATAAGAATCAATCTGAAAAGTGGACACACAGATAATTATAAATGACTACCAAATAAACAGAAGTTGGTTCAGATATTCAGTCTTTAGTCCCTTCCTCCAGAAGGCCCAGAAGGCATGCCTATTAAAGAAATGTCAGAAAGGTAGGTTCAAGAAATAGACTAGGATCCTTTAGAAGCATTAACCACTGCCAAAGAGGTTTGCTTTTATCCACAGTTTAGTGTAAAGTCACTTTATCAGAAGGAAGGTATGGTCTATGTTAACTCAGGACTGACTGGGCAGGACTGAAGATTGAATTCCTTACCACTCCTGGCCATTGCTGACCTGGTAACATCCTGAAAATAAGTGGAAACAGCATGAGAACGAATTCAGGTGGATGTGAGAGAAAAACTTAACCTGACAGTTACCACTAGCAATGTTGATATTTCTGGTAGGGAGAAAGATATGGGGGAAAGACAACAAAATGTTTTATACTTTGAACGTTCAGTAGTCACCCCATTCTTCCATGTTGCCAGAGGAGATCCTGGAGGGTGAGGAAAACATAATCTAGAGGTCAAGGTCATTGTATTGATCACACTGTGAACCCCAAGATGTGTTATTTACTGAAAATACCTGTTTCTAGTTGTGGTGTGGCTCAAACCTTAGCACACATCTTCAATCCCGCTAGCTGCAATACAAATATGCCCTCAGGAGTATCTTTAATCCCAAACAATAAAGATAAAGTTAGTTTGTATAAGGAAGCACCCCTGTTTGAAAATGATGTCTAATTGAGTGACAAAGTAACAAATCAGAGAAAGATGTGACAGAATTGGACATGTTTAACTCTCGGGAGAACAGAGGAAAGGGAAGCTATGCAAGACAGCACTGCAGAGAGAGAGGAGGAAAAAGTAGTTTTACAGGGAGTGTTTTACAGAGACAAGTTAAAGAGAGAATAAGCTAGACACAGGTAGACACAGAACAAGTGAGAGAATGAGAAGGAGCCAGAAGGTTAGAACCCATTACCAAAGTTAGTTTGAGACTATGCAGAGACAGAACGAAGTTTGAGCCAGAACAGTTGAGTTGAACCAGACAGCGAGACCTCAGAAAGAACTAGGAAGAAGTGAGATAAGTTTATTTAGCAGCAAGTCTCAGAGGCTAAAGGCAGTGTGGGCCTCGCTAAGATTGAACAGAGGCCAGAAGCTCCAGGACTAGGTATGGATTAGTGGATTGAGGCTGTAAGGCTTGGAGAGAGAAATTTTATCAGGTGAATTAAAATTAATTTATCCAAAGTGATATTTCAAAATGATGCCCTGAAAAGGCAACAGGAAGCAATGCTTCCTGACTGTTCAGAGAAAACCAGGGATCCTAATTACTAATGCTTGCCATGCAACCATCATAGTATAGAAAACAGGAGATGCTATAGGAAACATTGTGCTGATACAACACTTTTAATACCAATCATGCCTGATAAAGACAATAAGATGCAAAATTCCTAGATAGTTCTTCTCCATTGAACAGAAAATTCAAGTAGTGTCTCCTTTCTTTAAAAACCTATAAAGGCCAGTATTTATATATTGTTTAAAATTTTAAGATTATAGTTAATACATTTCTTTCTTTCCTTTTCTCTCTCCAAACTCTCCAACAAACCCCTAACTGCTTTCCTTCAAATTTATGACCTCTTTTTCTATTAATTGTTACTGTAGGTAGATGTGTGTATATATACATACACATACACATATACATATACACATATATATTCATAAATATAACCTGTTCAGTCCAGATAATGTTGCCTATATGTATGTTTTCAGGAATAAAGTTTTGATGGTGAACAATTAGTGTGCTCTTCTCTAAGGAAGGCCACCACTCCCATTCTTAGTATCTCTCATTTGTCTACAGTTCTCAGTGTAGGCTGGAGGCCTTATAGGCTTTTTTTTCCCATGCAGTTCAGCATGCCCATTTCTGTCAACTTGCTCATTTCATGTGCAGAAGATAAGGTTAGTAAGATATCAGCAAATACTCTGATCCTTTCACTCTTACAGTTGTCCTCAAAGCCTTGTGAGACCAAGGTAGAAGTATTCGTAGATATAATTACTGTGACGAGACCCCATAGCTCTGCATTTTGATTGTCTGTGATTTTTTTGTACTGGACTTGGTATGCTACAAAGAGAAGTTCCCATGATGAGGAGTAAAGACTGCATGATTCAGTGGTATAAGGACAATATTTATAGACTGGTAATGCTATATGCTATATATAGAAATGTTTATAGATTGTTATATTGCACACTGATTAAGATCTGTATCTATTTGGAAACAGTCAATAGAGAAAGACTTCGTTAATTTCCATCCCTTGATCACGCATCACACTCCAGGTTGTTTTATCTGTTTGCCTCATTTTCAGTTTGTTTTCCTTGCAATTGTCCAATTTTTTTTTTTTTTTTGTTCAGTGTATTTCTTAAGTAATGTCTGATGAATTTTCTAACAAAGTACACCTAATATTTGTGAATAGAAGCCCGAGTAAATTCTCTATTTCCAAGCCAAAAATTAAAAAAAACAAACAAACACATAATGACACTAGGCATAAGAAGCACTCTTTTGAACTATAGGTCAGGTTTGTCCAAACATTTCAGCCTCTCATTGCTGCTCTTGCTGCTCCCCAGCATTGGCAGGTAAGTCTCTATGGCTGAAGACAGTGTGCACTTGAAAATCAGGATGCAAATACCCCTGAGCTGGAACTGACCTCCAGAAGGACTAGCTTTCATGATACTAGAACGTACATAATGCAAGCTCTCATAGGACAGAGAGGACAAACAGTCCTGCCCAACAACAAGCCCTATGAATAACATCATATCAGCATAGTACCATATTAGCACACAGAACTTGGTAGTAATAAACTCTCTAGTTGAAATTAGATTGTTAAAAGGGAGGGATATTATGCCTGGTGAAGACTATTTTTTAAAACTCCTTCTCCAATAATATTTAAATCTAAATATAAATGGAGTTCTTCTTTGGATATACATCAAGTGATACTACTTTCATTTTATGAGAACATATACTGTTTAATTAACAGGACATCAGTTCATTATTATAAGGTTACTATGGTATTCCAAGTATAATGTAGAGAGATTTGAATTTTTATCTTAAATAAGTTTGGGTTATACAGTCTCTTTAATAGACACAAGATAAAGTCGTACTTGTTTCTCTGTGGCAATTCTTCCTTACATTTTATAACATCCCTCTCTCAGAAACATATTTTTTAAGCTATTAATGCACATATTTAATTATAAAATTACTTTACAATATAAATTTAAATTTTATTTGAAACATGAAATCACATCCACATCTCACAAACCTTTTTTCTGAGTTTATTCCCTAAGAAATATACTGAAACCATGTTTTGGAGAAGGAAGAGGAAGTGGTCCTCTCAGTCTAAACTTTCTCCTCTACTTGTTTCTTTAATGTCTCTGTATTTACACACATTTCACTAATGATTTCAGTATCATTCTCAAAGAAAAGACAGATGGGAATATAGCCAGGTTGCTTGTAGAAAGCGCTGCCTCAGCTCTGAGAAGCGGAACATGCTGCCCTGGCTCTGAAGCTGCGAAAGCGTAGCCCCTGCCCTGACCAGCAAAGCCTCCTGAGCTCTGGGAAGGCCTCCGGCTCCTGGAGCCCCCGGCTCCCCCGGCTCCGCCCCATTACAAGGTGGTGTGGGACAGGCAGGCTGGCAAGGAGAACCTAGTGCGCATGAGCAGCTCCCTTCAGTTCCTCCTTAGGCAGTAGCCCCTCCCGAACCGGGCAATATGCTAATGAGGTGTGGCTTGTGGCACCAATGAACGGGGCAATATGCTAATGGATGTGGCACCAATGAACGGGCCACATGCTAATGACGTATAGCTTGGTGCACCAACCCATCCACTAAGACACCCCCCACCCCCCAGAGTATAAAAGCAGCAGCTCTGCTGCTGTCTGGGGTCCCTGTCTTGAAAAACCAAAAAAAAAAAAAAAAAAAAAAAAAGAATCTACTTTCAAGGTGCTCCAGAAGAATAAAGATGACTGAGAAGATCCCGGTGGTGGCGTGTCTTTCTTGCTGGTCGAGGGAGGCGCGCTGCAGTTGCTCACACAAACATGTTGACAACATCATCAAAAAGCAATGGAAAGGTAACATAAAGTAGGCCATAGTGATACACTGTAAACAAAATGAATTAAATGTTATGCCTTTCCTTAAAAGCAGAGATTAAAAATCACAAATGGTACAAATGTTCATCAAGTTTACTGTCCCCTTTAAATCAAGGTTTCCCTCCTCTCTGCAATGGCAGGTTTTTCATCTTAGAACACTGTCCTTTTGGGCAACACTGGAGGATGTTCAGTATAGTGTGAGGCTTGGGAATAAACTGTTGAGGTTCCTGGCTTGCTTGTCTCCAAACCATTCAGATCCTGTCACTGTTAGCCTACACAAGGAGACCTTGCTAGATTTTACTTCTCCTTTACTCACTAGGCTTAATAGTACACCTTACCTTCCTTAATAAGAAGTATGACCACCCCCTCTAAACAGAGGACATGAGAAATATATATATGCCAGGTACATGTGAGAAACTTTCTCACCAAAATAATAGGGATCATTCATGGCTATTATTGATATTATTTCAGCTCTTTCACTCAACATATCTGCTTCCCATGTAAGAAATTACACTGATATATTTTTGTATAACAATCCATTTCTAGAAGAAAATTGCTAACATTAGACTAGATTCCATTTTATTGGCATTTTTCAATTTAATTTCGTTTAATTTTTCTTATTCACATTATATCCTTCTCATTGCGTCCCTCACCATCATCACCTCCACAAAGTTTTTCATCTCCACCTCCTTTTTTCTCTGTGTTGGTGGAGGCCCCCTTTGGCATGCTCCTCCCCCAACTCTGGCACTGAAAGGTTAGTTGCTTTCTATCCCAATGAGGCCAGACAAGGCAGCCCAGAGGCAACATCTTATGGGATAGCCCCTGTTTTACTTGTTTAAGAGCTACATGGGTCAAGATGTACATCTGCTACATATGTGGGGATGAGCGCTAGGTTCAGCTCATGTATCTTCTTTGGTTGTTGGTTTAAAATCTGAGAGCCTCAAGGATCCATGGTAGTTGACTCTGTTAGCCTTCCTTTTGACATTCTATGTGCTTTGCAGCGAGACTTTAATATTCATTTTCTTGTTATTTTTTGTTTGTATATTTTTTGATATTTTATTCTTATTTCAAATGTTTTCCTCTTTCTAGGTCTCTCCTTCAGAAACCTCCTATCCCATCCCCGTTCCCCTGCCTCTATGAGGGTGCTCCCCCACCCACCAAACCACTCCTGTTTTCCTGCCCTGGGATTCCCCTACACTGGGGAATCAAACAACCTCAGGGCCAAGGGCCACTTCTCCCACTGATGTCCAACAAAGCCATCCTCTGCCACATATGTAGCCAAAGCCATGGGTCCATCCATGAATGCTCATTATGCAGTGATAAAGAAAATTATCAAAATAAAGTGCCAATACATTTCAAGAACCTGACTAACAGAGATGGGACTTCCGATCATTCTACTACAGCAGACATTCCTGGGTTAATTTAGGCATGTGTTTAGCTAAATGTTAACTTGGATAGAATGGCTGGAAGCCCTGTAGGGCCTTTTATATCACAATGTGTTCCTGATGCAGGTGACAAGGTAGACTCTCCTTGAAAACTCAGTGAGCTTCGGTCCAGAAGTTAAGAACTTTTCAAGAAGCTCTGTAGGAAGTTAGAAGAGCCCAGTCAATTTTTGTGGGGTGTTGGGTATCTCACCTATGACATTATAGCATCGAATTTCATTATACCTCACTTTCTTTATCTGCTTATATATTGTTGGTGGAGATGGAATACCCTCTGCCTCTTA
Source organism: Mus minutoides (assembly GCA_902729485.2). Taxonomy (NCBI): domain Eukaryota; kingdom Metazoa; phylum Chordata; class Mammalia; order Rodentia; family Muridae; genus Mus; species Mus minutoides. The sequence goes on along the minus strand of LR750030.1, from coordinate 40,690 downwards.
GACTGTGTAAAAAAAGGTTACATTGTCCTATAGACACTATCACAAATATTATTATGCTGTTTTATGATGAGACAGACAGTAAAAACATCAGGACGATCCTTAGGATCCTACTTAAAACTCATAGACCCAGAAATTGTACATTTATAGATTTCTTCCCTTATAAAACTTTCCTATTCATTAATGTTTTCTGATACTTAAAAATGTATGATTGTCATTTTGGTTTGAACCTAGAATCTTTTAAGAGAGAGAGAGAGAGAGAGAGAGAGAGAGAGAGAGAGAGAGAGAGAGAGAATTGTTAGTGAAGTGAGAAGGATCTTGAAGACAAAAAATATCATGAATAAAATTTATTTTAGGGAAAACATAAGTAAAAAGGGGAGAGCCAATAATGGTAACATGTTCTGGATTTATAATGCTATCATGTGACTAGATTGTTCCAACCGAAACTAGAACAACAAGTGCAATTTGCTACATAGTTTATAGTCAAGCTCCGAAGAAATAGTAGCACATGCTGAATACAAAGTAGAAGTAAAATATAATTATTACTTACAAAATAGAGTCTAATATCTCGAGGGATATTTTATCTATATTTGAGCTTATATTGTATTGTTTAAAATAAAAATAATCCAACTTGAGCTTCTGTCTTACATTACACACTTCGCTAAGGTTTCTGAAGAAATTGAGTTGGTTTTTGGCAAAGTTCCAAGGGTGCTATTGTGGCTGAATGCCCACAGAAATCAATTGCACCAAATAAAGACAAATATGGAGTCTATCATAGCCTTCAATCTGTACTGAATATTATGTTGCAGAACAAAGTTCACCTCTGCAATATTTCAGATAAGTAGAGTTTATCACTTTTTTGAATCCATTTATTGTTAGCTACAAAAGGCACTTCAACAAAACTACTGTTGAGGTCCAAGAATTGCTGATGCTTGAACACACAATCTTATTCTTATAAACTTAATAGATTTCTTATTCAATGTCCAACATGTGGACAATACAATATTCAAAGACACACTATTGGGGAAAGCCATTTAAGTTTGCCTTTATTGACCTGACATTACTTTATGTGGCTTTTGCATACTCTTTACAGATCGCTATTATTTTAAAAAGACAAAGTACTAATGGTCACATGGAAATTTGAACTAGGAGGAAATGGTCCATAAACTGAAGAATTATTTATGAACATTACATGTGCAACATATATGTATATATTTAAACACTTACATCCTGGAAAATCTCTGTTTCACTTAGCTTGACCAACAAATAATCAATAATTATAGCTAAATGTGATTTTTATTCAATATAACTGACCTTTATATCATTTTCAATGTAAATCATCTAGTATTTTAGATTATAAAACCTTCAATTTGAGAGTGCCCCTAACATTACTCAGATGAATGATGTCACAAGAAAATAGACTTCCCTTGGTTGTATCAATGATTGTTTATTTTCTAATGACTAACACACATCTGCATGCATGTACACGCACATGCACATGCGCGTGCACACACACACACACAATTTATAGAAATATACTTAATTTACTTAATTTTAATCATAGTATACTTGCATAGATGGGTTTCTTTTAAATCCTGATTTATTTTCTAAATGGAGAAGCATTGTTGTTACTTAAGACCTAATGTTCCCCACTGGTCACATTTGGTAGGCTTTCTAAACAGCAGGGAATCATTGTTATTTAAGTTGTAATGTGTCTCACTAGTCACATTTGGGAGTTGTTTCTGGCTGTACTGAAGGCTCTTGACTGACTGAATATAATGTACCAGTACAACAAAAGTAATTCTCATCCTACAATGTCTATATGGACATGTCCAGAATTAAGCCAACATAGTTGCATACATACATACATACATTCATACATACATACATACATACATACATACATACATGTGTGTATATATATATATATATATATATATATATATATATATATATAATTATTCTGTTAAAATATTTATTTTAGGTATATTTGAAAGAAGTTGATAACATCTTGAAAGGCAAAATCAGAGAAATCATAAGCATAGATAAACTGGATAAATAGTTCCAGAGCTCTAGGTTTGTCTTAATAATGAAAAATAACAACAAAAAATGGTAATCAGTAGTCCAACCCAGCTGTAGGCCTATAAAGCAAAGTATGTTCCAACTGGAAAGACACAAAATTGTACAATATTAATGCTATTATCTTTGGGATAATCAGTATCTGTGTAACGATCATATCAGTCTATATTGTTCATCTGCTTGAGAAGAAATTCCACAAGGACCTATTCTCTAGGTGAAAGATAGAGAGTCAACATCTGCTGAGAGAAAGGGTCACATGATTATTCTCTGGAAATAAGCCCTCTAATAGATTGTCTGATCCCAAACAAATACACATAATCTTAACTGTAAATAAATTTAGCAAGTTGTTCTGTGAGTATGTATGTATATGTTTGTGAGTGTGTATGTTTTAGTATGAGTAACAATACTATCTAAAAAAGTGATCATGACTTTGAGAGTGGGTGAGAAGATAAACACTAGAAGAAGTGAAGAAGAGAGAAAGAAGTAAAAATACCAATACATTGTTAAAATATAAAATTCAAAAAAATGGAAAAAAAAGGATAGAAACACAGTCTTATCTTGAGGGTAATAGCATTGTATTTTAGATTACTCAGTGATTGTCTGTTTATTTCAACAAATACATAGGGCCTACTCCTCCTATACATCAGTTAGCGTAATAAAATTAGACTTCTTCAGCTAAGAATATAGGGATATAATTTATTTTCATACTTTCTACAATTATTGAATCATACACTATACTCAAATATTGTATTTTAAGAAAAACAGACATGATTATGCTATTTTATAATTACATTGGGTAATATTTTTATTAATTATATATAAAATTTTACCTGTTCCACTTGACAATCTTTTTTCCATTTTCTAAGCCCAGAGATCTACAAACAAATAAAAATCATATTCTCCTTTAACCACCCAGAAAATTATTGTATGTTCCATTATAGTCAATTCTTTCACAAATCTGAGTCGTGACACTACTGCTTTATTATTTCCACCATGCAAATAAATTCTATATTAAGTTATATTAGGAGTAAAAATGGAATTTAACATGATAAATTATTATCTGTCTGACTATTTTGACCCAGGGTGATAATTTGAGGCTTAACTCGTGTTATTGTCTTGTAGTAGTAACTCATTATTTGATGTTATTTTCTGAATATACTAAGATACATGTTTATCTAAATCTCCTATTAGTAGTGCTCTCTGTATTATTTTGAATAAGACTGCAATTTTCTTCTTGGAATGTTTTGTTTCTCTAAGAAAATATATAAAATAGAATTGCTGGGTCACTGGTAAGATATATGAGCATGTTAAATGAATCTCTATAAATTTCTCCTGTATGGTTTTGATATAAGTAATAAATTGCTGTTTCAGCTCTTTCAAAACTTAACCAACATTTGATAGTGTCAATTGTTTTTAGAACTCTTCTAGAGCATATGTAAGTGTCTCATCTTCAATTTTTAAACTCGACTAATGATTATTGGTTTTTTTTTCAAAAATTCATGAGTTCATTTGACTTGTGTGTGTTTGACTCTGTGTATGTGTGTGTGTGTGTGTGTGTGTGTGTGTGTGTGTGTGTGTATACGCATTCCCATGAGTGTTTAAATGGGGGAGTGGAAGTGGGGGCTGCTGCTTCTACCAGCTTCTTTTAGGTATTATTTTATTGATTTCTGTGTTTTACACATAAGGCACACTATAAATTTAAAAATTGCTTAGCGTTAATTATAAAATATGTGGCAATAAAATCAGAAGACAGCAGTATTGTGAGATGTAAACCAAAGCTTGTTGAGAAGAGAGGGAGCCCATGCCAGACATTGCCCAGATGGCCTGAAACCTGAAGTAGAATGATACAGAGACCTAGGGATGAACCAAACATGATCGACAAAGAAAACCAAACCAAACCAAACAACCAACCAAACAAACAAAAAACAAATAAACAAAAAATAAGAAAAAAACGGAAACAAATGAACAAACGAAAACAAAACAAAACAAAAGAAAAAGTCAATGCTGATAGATCAGTGCCTAGCCCAACTGACACCAGAGAGGTTTCCTGTGGAAGCAGAAGGAAGCAGATGGAGTGACTCACGGGCAAACATTAAGCAGATCTCATGGAATCCCACAGAAGAGGGGGAAGAAAGATTGTAGCAGCCTGAGGAGCTGAGGGCATTAGGAGACAATGACCCACAGAATCAACTAGGCAGTGCCCATAGGAGTTCAGAGACTGAAGCAGCAATCACAGAGCCTGCATGGGTCTGTGATAAGATCTCTGGATATATGTTTAACAGTGGGTCCAGGTTGTGCCTATTTTGCACGCTTTGTGGACTCTTTTCCTCCTACTGGGTTGCTTTGCCCAGCTTTGATATTAGGGTTTATTCTAGTGTTGTTGTATCATGTTATGCTCTATTCAGTTGATATTCCAGAGATACCTGGAATTTTCTAAAGAGAAATGGAAGAGGAAGGAATCTGGAGAAGAGGCGAGGTTTTGTGGGGGATTGGACTGGGAGGAGAAGAAGGAGGGAATAGTGCAATTGGGATGTATTATTTGAGGTAAGAACAAATCAAAAAGAAACAAGACTGGGGAGGGAGAGAGGGAGAGAGGGAGTGAAGGAAAGAAGCAGGAAGACAGAGAAGGTAATGGATGAAAACAAAGTTTCCCATCTCTAAGATCATCCAATTGGAGCATACATATCCCAGTCTTGTTCAGGTAAACAATTTAGAAGGTGCACATTTATGTCTGAATTAAACACCTTTATAGTTTGCCTGCCAGTTCTTCTTGATTTTATGGAGTAAGATTTTTAGTATGTTTTCTTGTTTGAAAGACAAGAAGGAAATGTAATTATTCTAGCAAATATAAATTCCTCTCTAGAACGTAAAATATACTTCAAGAAGATTTCTATAACTCTAAAATATTGACCAATTTCAGTACATTGGCTCTCAGTCTATTCCATAGTTGTAAAGTCTCTTTGTTTCTTTGCATCCATGGGAAGGAATCTCTTGCTTCTGAAAAGAATGTGCATCTTACTTCAAACAGAATGGAAGACTGGCTATGAGTCTTTTTTTCTTTCTGTTTACTGTGTCTGAGATAAAGGAAATACATGGTTTGGCCTCCCTTCCTGCCTCAAAGCCACAGACAGGAAGAAAGTAGATGTTCAGAATTAATAATTTCCATTGCTAACAACCATATTGCTGTATAATGCACACACATGAAAAAGAGCTTTCCTGTAAGAATATTCCAGTATGTTCTACAGAAGTTCCTCAGTTCAATAAATCTGGGAAACCCATAATGGAAGATTACATTGATGAAAGAGTGCCAGGGATAATTTAATATAGGAACCTAAGTCACTGTGGCCCATAAGCAGCAGTGATAAACTTGCAAAATGTCATAGAAAATCTATGCAGGCTCTACTCTTCTCTTAATTTCTTAGTTCTTCACAGATAGGGATCTGTAGACAACCTTAAAGCCATCCCCATGTCTTAATGATCCCAGCCCTACACTCAGTTCTATCACATAAATCTATGATTGTGGAGGGAATGATCATACAAACTTTTCTCAGACCATCACAGTGTCCACCAGACATCTGTCATCCCTCTTTCTATGAAACTATTGTCAATATCTGCTTACATGTGCTATACCCAAGAACTATGTCACACTAAAGTGACCTTCCAGGTCAGGGTCAAATAGCCAGGTCCAAAGGGCTCTTAGTCAATTAATAAGTGATTAATTTTTCTTTTCTGGTTGGGGGATATGGATTAGTTTTTGTCCATTCAATGCCTGGAGGCTGATATACAATATACAATGCAAGGAATCAGTTTCAAGTGCTCTTTTCTGAACTGTGATGCTGTGACTACTCAAAGGTCATGAGTAGATTTGGTTGCTTTATATTTTCATACTATGATTTATAGTTTCAATAAGTCAATCTTAACTTCTTTGGTTGGCATGTGTCTCTTTGTTTGTTTGTTTGGTTGGTTGGTTGGTTTGATTTTTTGTTTGTGTGTGTGTGTGTGTGTGTGTGTGTGTGTGTGTGTGTGTGTTTTCTGGTTTGGTGTTTTTTCTTTTGTACAGGATTTTTTTTTTTTTTTTTGTAGTCCTGCCTGTCCTGGAAACAGGATATCTACTCAGATATCTACCTGCCTCTGCCTCTCAAGTGCTTGGATTAAAGCCATGTTTGATCACTATCTGCCAGTTAAAATTTTTTATATTTCATAGAGTATGAAGTTTTACTTTGGTTACTTCAAACTTTATATACAGTTTCAAATGTAATGCAAACTTACTTTTTAAATATATTCTTATTGTTATCTTAACAAATTTAAAGGAAGGAAAAATGTGATCAAATATATTATATAAAAATTGTTTTTAAAGTATATATTTTAATTATTTTCACATTATCTATATGAATCGAATTAACTGTTTTCTTTACTTTTACCAATACACAATTTAGTACTTTAGCTATTTCGGAAGGCTAGAAATCAGTCTGAGCCTTCTCCTAGGTCAGTCACAGTTTCCACCAATTTTCAAAATCAATATTGCAATTTTCACAAAGCATTCTAAATTTGGGGTGAGATTGTGTTGACTCATTTTGTGAAAATCAGACAACACTGAATTGTGCAATCTGTTCTTATTTTATTGATTGAAACTTTTCATTAAACTTTTCTTTAGCATTTTCTGGCCATATTGCACTTGCTTATTTGTGATGAACTCTGGCATCTCTTATCTCCAATATTTGAAAAAATAATCAATATAATATCACAAAAAGAAGCTATAACAGGCTTGCCAGTGTCTATCTTAGATTATGAAATGTAGTATTCCTGGGACTATTTTATTATCCATAAAAAAAAAAAAAGCCAGAAAATATCCCCGTCCATGTTGAGGGTCATACAGATTTTCCTACAACCCATTTTGAAAACTAAAACTATAAAAATAAACAATCCTGTTATTTTGTTGCATAAGTCTAAAAAGTATTTTATATGTTTAAGGTGAATTGTAACAATAACATTATCAACAATAGTGTAATATCTAATAGGAAGTCTTTCCTGGATAGATCCATAGACTAGACAGTGAGTGTAGATACTTTCTAAACAGAAGCTATGATATCTTACTTTAGTATTTGTAATTTCAAAATGTGTACTTTCTGTTCAAATGTCTAAAAAATTTAAGATAACCTTAAAGGTCTCGAAGCCTTTGCCTAGACTGTAGAAGACAAAATCTCTGTGCTCATAGCGCAACACTAGGGAAAGCAGAAATGGTCAGCACTTGAGCTTGTTTCGTCATTGAAAAGGGTATGTATTCCTTTTTTCCACCAAGAGTGCTGAGAGTGAATATTTTAATAACCTGGGAACTATTGCAATCTGTAGGGACACATCATACCTGAATCCCCCAGACTATTATATTTATCCTAGACTCTCATTCATTCCCTAGACCTCTATTGTGAGCATTATTTCTAATCAAATAGAGCCCATTCTTAGAGGAGACATCACATGTACTTTATAGCTTTTGTGTCCTCTATCCTATCTTTATGACTGAGACCACATCAGAACCTCCCCTGGGTCCTTAAGCTGCCTTAACCTTTATTGTGCCCATGAGATTGAGATAACTATTACCAGGAAACTTTATTCAAAAATTGTACTATGCTTAAATGCTTAAAATTAAAATAAATATAACATGCCCAGTGAGAGACACTAATAGCTTGAAGCAGCTCAGCTAAAAACTAGTTATGTTAAGCTAGATTCCTGCTCCTGCCACATATAGACCATTCTTTACTTGACCATAGCATGTTCAGAAACCCCTACAATATACTTTGCACAATTTCTGGGAATTAATCTTATTCATGGTCTTGTCAGGTTTATCTTCTTCAGTTATCAGTATCAGTTATTAGTATGTGTATTGATTTTCCAGCACTGGAAAAAGAACTGACCAAACCCAATTTGAAATAACAAAAACTTATAGGATCACAGCTCCAGTATGTAAGGCACAATCAAAGTGCTTACAGTGTGTGTCTGCAGTGCTAAGGATGTATGCTGAAGTAGATGCAGTGTCTGTGTGTGTCTACCATACTATGGATTTAGATGCAGTGTTGTGTATACTGATGGTGCTGTGGATGCAGATGCAGAGTCTATGTGCTGGCAGTGCTATGTATGTGGATATACAGTCTATGTGGTGTCAGTGTTATGGATGTAGGGGAAACATCTCTTTTCCCACTTCAGGCTTCTGGTATATATTCTGGATTTATAGATGCACTTCCATATTTGTCTCTGTTTTCAAGGGCTGTTATCTTCCTCTAGGCTCCTATGTCTGTTTTCTGTCTTCTTCTATGTGTTTTTCCTGTCTTCTTCTAATTGAAGATGGCAGCCAAATCAGACCGAGTTCTATTGTCTAACAATCTAACTGTGGGATTACCATGATTACGTTAGGTGGACATTACCTTTCAAAAAATGTGGTCAAGAGAAAGCCCAGCCTACATGGTCTTAACCCTACACACACACACACACACACACACACACACACACACACACACACACACACATGATTACAAATAAGAAGTGCTGAGAGACAAACAAGAAAGCAATCTTCCTTCAACAAACTCAAAATAAGAAAGCCTCAGAAACATAGTCCCACCTCTAACAACAAAAATAGCAGGAAGCAACAATTACTTTTCCTTAATATCTCTTAACATCAGTGGGCTCAATTCTCCAGTAAAAAGACACAGACTAAGAGACTGAATATGGAAACAGGACCCAGCATTTGCTGCATACAGGAAATGCACCCCAGTGACAGAGACAGATACTACCTCAGAGTAAAAGGCTGGAAACAATTTTTTCCCAGCTAATGGTCCCAAGAAACACCTGGAGTAGCCATTCTAATATAAAATAAAGTTGACTTTCAACCAAAAGTTGTCAAAAAAGATAAGGAAGAACACTTCATACTCATCAAAGAAAAACATCTACCAAGAGGAACTCTCAATTATGAACATCTATGCTAAAAAGGCAAGGGCATCTACATTCATTAAAAAAAACCTCTACTAAAGCTCAAAGAACACATTGCACATAATACAATAATAGTGAGAGACTTCAACACTTCACTCTCAACAATGGGCAGATCATGGAAAGAGAAACTAAACAGAGATGCAGTGAAACCAACAGAAGTTATGAACCAAATGGATTTAGCATATATCTATAGAACATTTTATCCTAAAACAAAAGAATATACCGCTTCTCAGCACCTCATGGTACTTTCTCCAAAACTGATCATATAACTGGTCACAAAACAGCCAACAAACAATAAAGAAGATTGAAATATTCCCATGCATCCTATCAGACCACCATGGAATAAGGCTGGTCTTCAAAAGTCTTCATTAGGAAAGAACACACCAATTCTTTATTCAGTGCCAAATGATCAGCCCTGAAAATAAACATGAAAGCTGAGCAGGTTGTATTACATATTTAGGAAAATATATTTGGGATATGTATAGATAATATAATATATTATGTACATTATATTCATATATGTCATATAAGAATGTAATGACAATTAATGAAAAAAAGTATTTGAATTTGAAACCGATTACGGAGCATGGAGAAAGAAATGAAAAGGGAGAGATGCTGTAATTATAATCTCAAAAAAAGAGAAATTGTTTAGAAAAAATACAAATATTAATAAGTAAAAGATGCCCTGCCACAACAAGTGTTTTTAAGATATAACAACCAAGCAGCCTTGAGCTAACTTGGAGGGTAAGCCTTCTTAAGCCAAGTCTTCTAATTTTATTTGTAGTCTGCCTGACAAAGACATTTTACATCTGTCACTTGAAGTTTTCTACATTTGAAAAAAAGATGGTGGCTGATTATGGGAAGGATCCCTGGCAGCCNCCTAGTTGGCCATCATTGGGAGGAGAGGCCCCTTGGTCATACAGACTTTATATGCCCCAGTACAGGGGAACGCCAGGGCCATTATGTGGGAGGGGGTGGGTAGGGGAGCAGGGCGGGGATGGGGGAGGGTATGGGGAAATTTCTGGATAACACTTGAAATGTAAATGAAGAAAATATCTAATAAAGAGAAAAAAATTTTTTAAAAAAGATGGTGGTGATGTTACTAATCACCTCATATGGACTAAGAGGGAGACTGGATGAGAAGGAAGAACAAGAGATTGTAATTTGGTATGAATATGATCACAGTACCTGATACAGATAGAAAATATCAAAATGGAACCAATCATTTTGTACAATAATAACATGCAAGTTACAAAGAAGAATGTAAGTCAAGCATAGTGACAAATAGATGTAATCTTTGCTTCCAGTATAAGTAGTGAGGAGAATTAAAAGTTCAAAGCCAGTTTGACTACAGAATGAATTTGAGATGAGATAAGGCTACAGAGTATAATGAAGTTTATATATATATATATATATATATATATATATATATATATATATATATATATTTCAGTTTGAAAAATTTCATGATTTCTGCTCTGTTCCCTCTGTATTTAATTTCCCTAGCCACAGATCTTCCTGAATTACTGGAGGCATGTTGCAACATGAAACAACCTGGTGAGATCTTCCAGAACTCAATCCCCTGCTGTCTTGGTCCTGTGACAAGCCCAGCAGCCCTGAGGCCTGCACTGCTCTCTCTGCATGCCATCTTCTGATGGACATCTCCACCTTCAGTTCTGGAAGCCAGCAGCCATGAGGGACCACCATTTTTGTCTGCATCCCTGGAGGTGGGTTGTCAATTGAGACAAAGAGAGGCCTGAAGTCATTAGGGACAACACGCCAACACCAGGGACAAACAAGGATAATAAGTGAAAGAGCACAATCAATCATAGCCAGGGCAGTATGGCAAAATCAGTACTCAGATGTGCCGCAATAGCAAGCCCGGAATATCCTAACATACCTGAAGCATAAGAAATATCAACATGATAGTGGCCTTTAAAGAAGAAATTAATAAACTCATTATAGAAATACAGGAAAATATAATTAAATAGGTGAAGGAACTTAGTAAAACTGTTCAAGACCTAAAAATGAAAATAAAAGTGATAAAAAAAAAGACAAATGGAGGCAATTCTGAAGATGGAAAACCTACAAAAGAAAACGGGAACTACAGAAACAATCATCAATAGCCTTTGTGAAATAAAAAAGAAGCTCAGGTATAAACGATACAATAGAAGAAATGTATACATTGGTTAAAGAAAATGATAAATCTAAAATTATTCTAACACAACATATCCAGAAAATTTGGGACACTATGCAAAGAACAAACTTAAGGATAATAAGAATAGAAGAAAAACATTCCTAACTCAAAAGCCTAGGAAATATCTTGAACAAAATCTTAGAAAAAAATATCCCTAACTAAAGAAAGTGATGTCTATAAATGTACAAGATGCTCCCAGAACACTAAATAGGTTGGATCCAAAAATAAAGTCTTACTGCCACATCATAATGCAGGGGAGAGGGAGGGGATAAGTGGTTAGAGGACCAAGACAGCAGGGGATTGAGTTCTGGAGATCTCATCATGTTGTTTCATGTGGTTTGAAATGTAAGTAAATAAAAACCAATACAAATCAAAACAGTAAATACAGAGAACAAAGAAAAAAAATTAAAAAGTTGTAAGGAAAAAAGGCCAGGAAATATATAAAGGCAGACCTATCAGAATTACACATAACTTCTCCACAGAATTCTAAAAGTCAAAAGAGCCTGGGAGATATCTTAAAGAGTCTACAAGACCACAGATTTCATTTTAGACTACTGCCCAGTGACAATATCAATCAGCATAGATGGACAAAACAAGATATCCTATGGCAATCAAATGTAGACAGTATCTTTCAACTAACCCAGCCCTACAGAGGATTCTAGAAGGAAAACTGTAACACCAGGAGATAACTATACCATAAAAAAAGAAAAAAAAAAAAGAAAAAGAAAAGAAAGAAATAATTTGACACCAGCAAAAACACGCACACACTACCACAATGAACATCAAAATAACAGGAATTAACCATCATCGGTCATCAATGTGACTCAACATAAATGGATGCAATTCCACTAATAAAAAGACAGAGGTATACAGAGTAAATATAAAACATGATCTTTCATTTTGCTGCCTACAGAAAGCACATCTCAGGAAAAAAAAAAGAAAAAAAGAAAAACATAACCTCAGAGTAAAGGGCTGGAAAATGTTTTGCCAAGCAAACAGAGACAAGAAACTGGAGTCGACATTCTAATATCTAAGAAAATAGACTTTCAAACAAAAGTAATCAAAAGAGATGGGGAAAGGCACTTCATAATCATAAAAGAAAAAAATCCTCCAACATGACATCTTGATTCTGAACATTTAGGCCCTAATTAGAAGGGTACCCACATTCATAAAAGAAATATGACTAAAGCTTAAATCACACATCTAACTACATAGAATAATAGAGGGAGACTTCAACACACTCTACTTTGACCATTGAAATAGAAACAAAACAAATGATGAAACTAACAGATATAATGAATCACACGGACCTAACATAACGAGAGAGCATTTCACCAAAACACAAATGAATAAACCTTCTACTCAGCACCACATAGAATCTTCTCCAAAACTGACCATATACTTGGTCACAGAGAAAGCCTCAGTAAAAACATAACCCCATGCATCTTATCAGACCACAATGGATTATAGCAGACTATAAGCACAACAGAAGTAACTTGAGGAAACTGAACAGCTCTCAACTGAAGAACTACTGGATTACAAAACAAAGAAATAAAAAAAGGAAAGAAACTAAAGATTTTCTAGAATTCAATAAAAATGAAGGCACATAATATTTATTGAACACAATGAAAGCAGTGCTAAGATGAAAGTTCGTAGCATTAAGTTCTTTCAAACATAATTTAGATAGCTCTCATATTAGCAACTAAGCTGACCACCTGAAAGTTTTAGAACAGAAAGAAACAGAAACAACCAAGAGGAGATAGCATAAAATAGTCAAATACCTGAATGAAATAAATAAATAAATTAGAAAAAATAGAGGAACATACTCTCAACACACTAAGAGCTGGTTCTTTGAAAGAGTGAACAAGATAGAAAAATCATTAACCAAATGTATTAAAAGCCAGAGAGAGAATATCTAAATTACTAAAAGCAGAAATAAAAGGGAAGATATAGCAAAAGACACTGAGGAAATACAAAGAATCATTACATCTTATTTTAAATACCTGCACTGCACAAAGTTGGAAAATCTAAATAAATGGATGATTTTTTTAATGCATTCCAATTACCAAGATGAGGTAACAATTTAAATTGTCTTATAACTTCTACAGAAATAGAGTCAGAGAAAGAAAGAAAAAAAAACAAAAAACAAAAAACAAAAACACAACCACCCCAGGACCAGAAGGTATTAGCACAGAATTCTACCAGACTTTCAAAGAAGAGATAATACCAAAACTCTTCAAACTATTTCACAAATAATTTAGAAGCAGTAGGAACATTGTCTACCACATTCTACAAGTCTAGTCATTCTGATACCTATTCCTCACAGACTCCACAACGAAAGACAATTTCAGACCAATTTCCTTTATGAACATTGAAGCAAAAATAACAAAATACTCACAAAACAATTCAAAGAACCATATACCATGATAAAGGAGTTTTTATCACAGGGATGAAGGGGTGGTTCTATATATTAAAATGTATTAATGTAATTCACCATATAAACAAACTGAAAGAAGCAAACCAAAGGGCCATCTCACTAGATGCTGAAAAAGCCTTTGACAAGATATAGCATCCCTTCATGTTAAAAGTCTTGCAGAGGTCCAGGATACAAGGCACATACCTAAAAACAATGAGGGCAATAAATAGCTAGTCAATAGCCAACATAAAATTAAATAGAGAAGAACTTAAAGAAATAACACTAAAACCAGGAACAACCCAAGACTGTCTCCTATCTCCCTATTTCTTCATTATATTACACAAAGTTCTATAATTAAGGAGATCAAGGGAATAAAAATTGAAAGGAAGAAGTCAAAGTATTACTATTCACAGATAATATATATATATATATATATATATATATATATATATATATATATATATATATATGTAATACCACAAATTCCACAAGAAAACTTTAGATTGGATTAACGCCTTCAGCAAATTAGAATGATAAAAAATTAACTCAAAAAATCAGTAGCCCTGTTTAACACTAACCAGTCTAAGAATTAAATTTGGGAAACAGCACCTTTCATAATAGCCATGGATAATATAAAATATCTTGTAACTGTGACCAAACAAGGGAAGACCTGTATGGCAAAATTTCAAGTCTCTGAAGAAAGAAATTGAAGAAGATATTAGAAGACATAAAGTTCTCCCATGCTCAAAAATAGGCAAGATTAACAAAGTGAAAATGGCCATGTTACAAAAAGCATCTACATTCCAACACAATCCTTTATAGACCTTGACAGAACAATTCTCAACTTTATATGGAAAAACAAAATCCCAAGATAGCTAAAACAATCTTGTGTAATAAAAGAACTTCTGGAGGCACTACCATCCCTGATTTTAAGTTGTACCACTGAGTAATAGTAATAAAAACTGCATGGTACTGTCATAAAAACAGACAACTTGATCAATGGAATAAAAATTAAGAACCATAAGTTAATCCACAAACCTATGGACCTCGAGTTTTGATTAAATAAGGCAAAATAATTCAATAGAAAAATGAAGTCATCATCAACAAATTGTGCTGGTCTAACTGGATGTCTTCATGCAGAAGAATGAAAATAGATCTATATTTCCTACTCTGCAGAAATCTCAAGTTCAAGTGGATCAAAGACTTCAACGTAAAATTGGATACACTAAATCAAACAAGAAAAGTGAAGAATTGCCTTAAATGTATTGGGACCATAGAAAACTTCATCAACAGAATACACATCGCTCAGGCTCTAAGATCAACACGTAATTATTGGAACCTTGTGAAACTGAAAAGCTTCTGTGGTCTGAATTGAAATAGGCTGGAGAAATAGTGGTGGCATCCCTAAGTTTTGCTACAAATCTAGGATAGGTGTGGTCCCAGGGTGTCTATGATAGTGATTCTATTTGAGACTCCCAGGAACGGGGGATATGGAGCCCAAAATGATCATCTCATGTAAGGGTAGTGATTAGGACTCTAACTCACCCAGAAAACATTTCACCCTCAATTAGTCCTGCTTACAAGAAGTATAGGGATAAATATGGAGCTAGGGTGGAGGGAATGGCCAACCAATGACTGGACCAACTTGATTCCAATCTCATTGGCAAGAACCAATCACTGACAAGAATAATCTGCTATGCTTGCAGACAGGATCCAACATAAATATCTTCTGGGAGACACCATCTGGCATTTGACCAAAACAGATGCAGGAACTCATAATAAAACATAAACAAGAGTCTTGTGGAAGAATTTTTAGAAAGACTGAGGGAACCAGAGGTGATAAAGACTCCACAAAAAGACCAGAAGGGTCAACTGACCTGTTCTCTTTGGGACTCTAAGAGACTGAACTACCAATCAAAGCCCTTACATGGGTTGGACCTAGCTCCCTTCCTCCAAATATGTAGGAGATGTGCAGCTTGTTCTTCATAAATCGGACAGTTGTTTACCTTGTACTAGAAAAAAGTTATTTATTTCAGAACAGTGTTGCATTCAGGACGTAGTAAAATTTTTTCTTTGGTGTACAATATATAAGTTTCAATTATTCTACCCTTATAAATGACATCGTTGTACAGTGTTAAAATACTCTGTTTTAAGTCCGGATTTCATACTTAACCCGTATCTGAACGAAAAATACACATCTTTCTAAGGCCAATGCATGGAAATATCTATGGGATTATAGATTCACAGTAATACCTTTTATTTCTCATGAAGTGACCGGTTGTCACATTGCAACACAATTGTGACAATATTGTCATTTATGTCTTAAAAGCAAGTTACTACTGGGAATTTAAAATTTGTCAGACAAAAAATATTGTCTAATATATATGCTTTTTATCTTCCTAAACTGAAATTTCATGTGACTAAAAATGGTGGTAAATATTTTAGAAATATAAAATATGATGATATGGACAGAATCAAGAAAGTCTGATGCTGGTTAAAGTGTTGATAATTATCACTGGTGATAGATGATCCCAGCCTCAAAGGGCTGAGAAATATAAATTTCATTTTCTCTCTTTAAAGTTGATACACATTAAAGCCTTTTGGCAACTATTTTATACATAGCATTTAAAAAGGTCATCATGAATTTATGCTTTTATATCAAATTCAGTTTTACATTTATTAAAAAATAGAAAAAAAACAAACTCTTTACCTTAAAATTTTGCAAGTCCATTTTGAAACATTAGTAATAAAATTCTGAATGTTTTAATAACAAGACTACTTCTGCCCAATTTTCCAATATATTTTACATGGTATCTGTATCAACATTTTCCAGAAATATCCAATTTAGGGCCTAAGGATGTCAAAGAATCTGGCAAAGATGTGTTGCTCCAGTAATATTTACTAGGCTGATAAATGGCTCTTGGTGTAAGCAAGGCACTTTGCCACACAATTTTCAGGACATAAGTGCAGATCCCTAGAACCCATATAAAAGCTAGCACAGTTGCACAAACTTATATCCCAGCCCCCTTACAGTGTGATGACAGATAGAAAGAGGAGAATCCATAAAAGATCATGAGGCAGAGAGTATGGGAGATACAGCAAGGAACAAGCAAATCCTTGGTCTCAAACAAGGTGGCAGATTAAGCTAATTCTTAAAATTATGTCTACTCTGACATTTACACAGTGTGTGGCATTTATTCATCTATAGTTAAAACACAGTATCACATAAAGGATAAAGAGAAGGGGGAGTGAGACACATAGTGTAGAGAGTGAATGAGGAGCAGAGGGAGTAAGGAAGGGAGACAGAGAGATGAGAGAATCAAAGACACAGAGACAGAGAGTCAGATAAAGAGAAAGTGAATAGAGGGGATATATTTTTATTAGATATTTTTGCATTTACATTTCAATTGCTATCCCAAAATTCCCCTATACCTTCCACACGTCCTTCTCCCCTACACATTCACTTCCACTTCTTGGCCCTGATATTCCACTGTACTGGGGCATATAAAGTTTGCTGGACTAATGGTCATCTCTTCCCAATGATGGCCTACTAGGCGATCATCTGCTACATATGCACCTAGAGAAACAAGCTCTAGGTATTAATTGGGTATTAATTGGTTCATATTGTTGTTCCACCTATAGGGTTGCAAACCCCTTCAGCTCTTGAGTACTTATACTGGGGGCCCTGTGTTCCATCCTATAGATAACTGTGAGCATCCACTTCTGTATTTGCCAGGCCTCACAGGAGACAGCTATATCAGGGTCCCTTCAGCAAAATCTTACTGGCATATGCAAGAGTATCTGCATTTGGTGGCTGATTATGGGATGGACCCCCGGGTGGGGCAATCACTGGATGGTCCAACCTTTCGTCTTAGCTCCAAACTTTGTCTCTCCAACTCCTTCAATGGATAATTTATTCCCTATTCTAGGGAGGAGTGAAGGATCAACACGTTGGTCTGCCTTCTTGATTTTCTTGTGTTTTGGGAGTTGTATCTTGGGTATTCTAGGTTTCTGGGCTAATATGCACTTATCAGTGAGTGCATATCAAGTGACATCTTTTGTGATTGGGTTAACTGACTCAGGATGATATCTACCAGATCCATCCATTTGCCCAAGAATTTCATAAATTCATTGTTTTTAATAGCTGAGTAGTACTCCATTGTGTAAATGTACCACATTTTCTGTATCCATTACACTGTTGAGGGACATCTGGATTCTTTCCAGCTTCAGACTATTATAAATAGGGCTGCTATGAACATGGTGGAGCATGTGTCCTTATTAACAAATGGAACATCTTCTGGGCATAGCCAGGAGAGGTATTGCAGGATCCAGCTGTAGTACTATGTCCAGTTTTCTGAGGAACCTCCAGACAGATTTCAAGAGTGGTTGTACCAGCTTGCAATCCCATTAGCAATGGAGGAGTGTTCCTCTTTCTCCACATTCTCACCAGCATCTGCTGTCACCTGATTTTATGATTCTTGCCATTCTGACTGGTGTGAGCTGGAATCTCAGGGATGTTTTGATTTGCATTTCACTGATGATTAAGGATGCTGAACATTTTTTTGAAGTGCTTCTCACCCCTTCAATATTCTGCTGTTGACAATTTCTTGTTTAGCTCTGTACCCCAGTTTTAATGGGGTTATTTTAATTTCTGGAGTTCAGCTATTTGAGCTCTTTGTATATATTAGATGACAATCCTCTATCAGATTTAGGATTGGTAAAAATTCTTTCCCAATCTGTTGGTGGCCTTTTTGTCTTATTGATACTATCTTTTGCCCTATAGAAGCATTGCAATTTTAGGAGGTCCCATTTGTAGATTCTTGTTCTTACAGTACATGCCATTGCTGCTCTGTTTAGAAATTTTTCCCTTGTGCCCATATCTTCAAAGGTTTTCCCCAATTTCTCCTCTATAAATTTCAGTGTCTCTGGTTTTACGTGGAGTTCTTTGATTTACTTAGTCTTGAGATTTGTGAAAGAAGATGAGAATGGATCAATTCACATTCTTCTACATGATATCCACCAGTTGTGCCAGCACTGTTTGTTGAAAATGCTGTCTTTTTTCCATTGGATGGTTTTAGCTCCCTTGTCAAAGATCAGGTGACCATAGGTGTGTGGATTCATTTATGAATCTTCAATTCTATTCGATTGATCTATCTGTCTGTTGCTGTACCAGCACCATGCGGTTTTTATCACAATTGCTCTGTAGTACAGCTTGAGGTCAGGCATGAACCCCAGAGGTTCTTTTATTGTTTTTGCTATCCTTGATTTTTTGTTATTGCAGATGAACTTGCTAATTACCGTTTCTAACTCTGTTGGGATGGTGATTCAACCAGAAGTTCTTTTATTGTTGAGAGTAGTTTTTTGCTATCCTAGGTTTTTTGTTATTCCACATGAATTTGCAAATTGCCCTTTCTAACTCAGTGAAGAATTGAGTTGGTATTTTGATGGGGTTTGCATTGAATCTGTAGATTGCTTTCAGCAGGATAGTCATTTTGACTATATTATTCCTGCCAATCCATGAACATGGGAGATCTTTACATCTTCTGAGATATTCTTCAACTTCTTTCTTCAGAGACTCGAAGTTCTTGTCCTACAGATATTTCACTTCCTTAGTTAGAGTCACACCAAGGTATTTTATAGTATTTGTGACTACTGTGAAGGGTGTTGTTTCCCTAATTTCTTTCTTGTTCTGTTTATTCTTTGTGTAGAGAAAGGCCACTGATTTGTTTGAGATAATTTTATTTCCAGATACTGCACTGAAGCTGTTTATCAGGTTTAGAAGTTATCTGATGGAATTTTTAGAGTCACTTATATATACTATCATATCATCTGCAAACAGTGATATTTTGACTTCTTCCTTTCAAATTTGTATCCCCTTGATCTCCTTTTGTTGTCGAATTGTTTTGGCTAGAACTTCAAGTACTATATTGAATAAGTAGGGAGAAAGTAGGCAGTGGGTTCTAGTCCATGATTTTAGTAGGATTGATTCCAGCTTCTCTCCATTTACTTTGATGTTGGCTACTGGCTTGCTTTATATTGCTTTTATTATGTTTAGGTATGGGCCTTGAATTCCTGGTCTTTCCATGACTTTTATCATGAAGGGGTATTGGATTTTGTCAAATGATTTCTCAGCATCTAATGAGATGATCATGTGAATTTTGTTTTTGAGTTTGTTTATATAGTGGATTGCTTTGATAGATTTCCATATATTAAACCATCCCTGCATCACTGCAATAAAGCCAACTTGCTCATGATGGATGATCATTTTGATGTGTTCTTGGATTCGGGTTGTGAGGATTTTATTGAGTATTTTTGCATAGATTTCATAAGGGGAATTGGTCTGAAGTTCTCTTTCGTTGTTGGATATTTGTGTGGTTAAGGTATCAGAGTAATTGTGGCTCCAAAGAATAAATTTGGTAGAGCACCTTCTATTTCTATTTTGTGGAATAGTTTGAGTAGAGTTAGAATTATTGGTAGACATTAATGACTGCTTCTATTTCATTAGGGGAAGTGGGACTGTTAAGATTGTTAATCTCATCTGGATTTAAAGTTATTACCTGGTATCTGACTAGGAAGTTGTCCATTTCATCCAGGTTTTTCAGTTTTGTTGAGTATAGCCTTTTGTAGTAGGATCTGATGATGTTTTGGATTTCCTCAAGGTCTGTTGTTATGTCTCCTTTTTCATTTCTGATTTTGTTAATTAGGATACTGTCAATTTGCCCTCTAGTTAGAATGGCTAAGGGTTTATCTATCTTGTTGATTTTCTCAAAGAACAAGCTCCTTGTTTCATTGATTCTTTGAATAGTTCTTTTTGTTTCCTTCTGGTTGATTTCTGCCCTAGGTTTAATTATTTCCTGCAGTCTACTCATCTTGGGTGAATTTGCTTCCTTTCATTCTAGGGCTTCTAGGTGTGCTGTCAGACTGCTAGTGTATGCTCTTTCTAGTTTCTTTTTAGAGGCACTCAGGGCTATGAGTTTTCCTCTTAGGACTGCTTTCATTGTGTCCCATAAGTTTGGGTATGTTGTGTCTTCATTTTCATTAAACTCTAAAAAGTCTTAAATTTCTTTATTTCTTTCTTCCTTGACCAAGGTATCATTGAGTAGAGTGTTGTTCAGTTTCCAGGTGAATGTCGGTTTTCTATTATTTATGCTGTTATTGAAGATCAGCCTTATCTGGTGGTGATCAGATAGGATGCATGTGATATTATCAATATTTTTGTATCTGTTGAGGCCTGTTTTGGGACCAATTATATGGTCAGTTTTGCAGAAGGTACCATGAGGTGCAGGGAAGAAGTCATATCCTTTTGTTTTAGGATAAAATGTTCTGTATATATATATCTGTTAAATCCATTTGTTTCATAACTTCTGTTATTGTCTATGTGTTTTATTTCCAGGATCTGTCCATTGGTGAGTGTGGGGTGTTGAAGTATCCCATTATTGTGTGTGGTGCAATGTGTGCTTTGAGCTTTACCAAAGTTTCTTTAAGGAATGTAGCTTCCCTTGCATTTGGAATTAGAATTGAGAGTTCATCTTGACAGAATTTACTTTTGATGAGCATGAAGTGTCCCTCCTTGTCTTTTCTGATACTTTGGGTTGGAAGTCATTTTTTTTTCTATATTAGAATGGCTACTCCATCTTGTTTCTTCAGACCAGTTGCTTAGAAAATTGTTTTCCAGCCCTTTGCTCTGAGATAATATTTGTCTTTATCCCTGAGGTGGGTTTCTGGTAAGCAGCAAAATGTTGGGTCCTGTTTGTGTATCCAGTTTTTTAGACTGTATCTTTTTATTGGGGAATTGAGTCCATTGATGTTAAGAACAATCAAAGAAAAGTAATTTTTGCTTCCTGTCATTTTGTTGTTAAAGATGAGAATCTGTACTTCTGGCTATCTTCTTTTAGGTTTGTTAAAGGATTACTTTCTTCCTTTTCCCTTCGTGTAATTTCCATCTTTGTGTTGGTCTTTTCACTTTATTATTCTTTGAAGGGCTGGATTCATGGCAAGATACTGTGTAAATTTGGTTTTGTCATGGAATACTTTGGTTTCTCCATCTATGATAATTGAGAGTTTTGATGGGCTGCTATTTGTGTTCTCTTAGTGTCCATATAACATCTGTCCAGGATTTTCTGGCTTTCATAGTCTCTGATGAGAAGTCTGGAGTAATAGGCCTGCCTTTATATGTTACTTGACCCTTTCCCTTACTGCTTTTAATATTCTTTCTTTATTGCATTTGTTGTTCTGATTATTATGTGTCGGGAGAAATTTCTTTTCTTGTTCAGTCTATTTGGAGTTCTGTAGATTTCTTGTATGTTTATTTCTTTAGGCATGGGAAGTTTTCTTCTATAATTTTGTTGAAGATATTTACTGGCTCTTTAAGTTGGAAATCTTTATTCTCATCTTCTCCTATTATCCTAAGGTTTTGTCTTCTCATTGTGTCCTATATTTTTGGATGTTTTTAGTTAGGATCTTGTTGCATTTTGCATTTTCTTTATTGTTTTGTCCATGTTCCCTATTGTGGGGAGTGGGCTTGGCTACATGGGCCAAAGATGGTGCCTGGCTTTATGCCAAGCCCAGTGACCTCGCTTGTTTATCCTAGTTGCAACTCAGTCTTGCCCAATAAAAGCAGTGCTAGTAACTCTTTGGAGAGATTAATGCAACATCTCTCGAGATGCCATTCTATCAGCCAATCCTACATGCTGCCTTGGATCTGTGCATCTATGATTGGGTGGTGTGAGGTGGTGTGAGAATGGGAGTATAAATTGAGGGCAGTTCCAGATGAGGACAGACCTGCCAGGTGCCAGAGACCAGAGACCAGCATAGCAGAGGCCAGAGATGAGGAGACTGGACCAGTGTTAGATAGCGCCAGTGTAGGAGAGCACCAAAGCGCAGCAGATGAGGAGAGCAGCACCAGTGTTAGCTAGCCAGCATAGGAGACATCAGAGTGAGTGAACAGCTGCAGCTGTGAAACCTGAGAGAGAGAGAAGCAGAATAAAGCTGGAGCAGAGAAGAGGCTAGCTGCTGCCCTGAACCCACCCTCCCCCTCCCCCTTGTTTCTTCCCACTGCCTCTGCTGGACAGAGACTGTGGGAGATTGGGCTGCAGCATTTGGTGGCTCTGCGGAAGGCAAGGGAAAATGAGAAGTGAGACTGAGAACCTGGTCTGAAGGGGAGAAGCTGAGAGCTGCAACCACTGACAGCGGAAATTGCCTGAGGGCTGGCTAGAAGCAAAGCCGAGGCTGGGCGCTCCAAGATACTGCATAGAACCAGCACCAGTGAGCACTGGGGGCCGCTCTCCCAGAGCTCAGGATGGGGCTAGACCAGTCCACAGGCAGGCAGGCTGTGAGGCTGAGACTGCCTGGGCCAGTAGTGGTGGCATACACAGGTAGGCAGAGGCAGGAGGAGTCCTTGCTGTCAGAAGTCAGAAGCCCCAAGAAGCAGCAAAAAGTTCTGCAGTAAGTAGTAAGAAGTTCCCAGTAAGGGACAGAGCAGGAAGTTCTTGGTAGTAGGGAGAGACAGACTAAGGCTCCTGGTGTCTGAGGGCAACCCCAGTAAGTTAAGTGGTACCTTTGAAGTTGAATTTAGGATGACAGGTGATTTTGATAATAAACAACCAGAAGCCATAATTACTAAATACAAAATGGGCGGTAATGTGCACAGGTGATTTTGATAATCATTACCATTCTATCACCTGGATTCAGTTTTCTCCCACTTCTAGTACCCCTTAGTGTGGATGCTATGGTTTTTCCTAGGATTTTTGGAACCAATAAATCTTTGCAATTGCCACGGACAGTCAGGGAAAAGGAATGTTTTTTGTTTGTTTGTTTGTTTGTTTGTTTTTTATGTGTCTTTGAAACGTAGCTTTTGTTCTTCTATAAAAAGAGCCCATGTGGGATGCATAGGATGGTTTCTTTGGTATCATGATGGAGTCCTCTGGCTTATTCTAAATGTGAGCATCCCAGAAATATATCAGCACCTCCTCAACCTAGGTGGACAGCTCGATGTAGAGTTGAAAGAGAGTGGCCGTTCACCTGGACAGGATGTTAAGGTAGTCAGGCTAATAATGATTAATATCTATAGCTTTTTGAGTCTTATCAGAATTCTCATCAGTTGGTAACCTCAGAATCCTTTAAGTCACATGTCTAGGGTTTGTATAACTTCTGTGCAGTCTCATAATCTCTCATATACAGCCAATTTGTCTCAAAAGCTTGGAAAGATGCTGCTGAGGAATTGGAGTACAAAGAACATTGATCACCACCATGAATAATACCGGAGTCAACGTTGCCATAGTGCAGCAGTGGTCAGAGATGGCTCGTGGAACCTACAGCATAATAAAGAACTGGGGTGGGATGGCATTCTGGGCATTCCTTTTGATTGGTGTGTGCATGGAAGAATGATTTGGTGGATGGTGTGCATGTGAAGGCAAGCTAAGGCAGGGACCAACGCGTGCTGATACAAGCGATGGCAGCTATAGAGACTGGAGGTTCACCCCCAAATTTGGCTCAATATGCTGGACCAATAATCAGAGATGGTTAAGATTCTAATGAAAACCTACCATCCTATGCTGGACTGTTAATCAGTGATGGGTAAGATTATGCAAGTGTCCCACCAATCTAAGACAAGAGGCCTGTGCCAGAAAAGCTGCATGGGTCTTGATGATGGGTAAGGGGGTACCCCTTGTCAGGACAACATAAGGCAGATGAGATCCTGGGGGTAAAGGAGGGAGTTCCAATTGGGACAACCTAAGACAGATGTGGTCCCGGAGCTCTTATTTAAACAAAAAGGGAGAGATGTGGGGAGCGGGAATGGCCACATGGGCCAAAGATGGCGCCTGGCTTTATGCCAAGCCCCATGACCTCACTTGTTTATCCCAGTCTCAGTCATGCCCAATAAAAGCAGTGGGTGTAACTCATTGGAGAGATTAACGCAACATATCATGATGCCATTCTATCAGCCAATCGTACATGCTGCCTTGGATGTGTGCATCTATAATTGGGTGAGGTGGCGTGAGAATAGGAGTATAAATTGAGGGCAGCCCAAGATGAGGACAGACCAGCCAGGTGCCAGAGACTAGAGGCCAGCATAGCAGAGAGAGACCAGATGAAGAGACCAGACCAGTGTTAGAGAGTGCCAGTCTAGGATAGCACCTTAGGCCAGAGAGCAGCAGATGAGGAGAGCAGCAGCAGAGTTAGCCAGCCAGCATAGGAGAGGGCAGAGTGAGTGAGTGAACGGCTGCAGCTGTGTGAAACCTGAATGAGAGAGAGAAGCAGATTAAAGCAGAAGCTGAGAAGACAAGCTGCTTGAAACCACCTTCATGTCCTGTGTCATTTATTCCCACTGTCTCTGCTGGTCAGAGATGTGTGGGCATGCAGCACCCTATGGAATCTTCTGCACCTGAGATTCTCTCTTCCATCTCTTTTATTCTGTGGCTGATGCTCACATCTCTGATTCCTGATTTCTTTCCTAGTCTTTCTGTCTCCAGAGTTGTCTCCCGTTGGGTTTTCTTCATTGTTTCTACTTCCATTTTTAGATCTTGGATGGTTTTGTTCAATTACATTGCTTGTTTGGCTGTATTTTCCTGTAATTCTTTAAGGGATTTTTGTGTTTCTACCTTTTTAGCAGTGTTTGCCTGTAGTTCTTTAAGCACTTCTCCCTGTTTAGCAGTGGTCTCCTATAATTCCTTGAGGAATTTTTGTGTTTCCTCTTTAAGGGCTTCTACTTATTTTGCAGTGTTCTCCTGTATTTCTTTAAGTGAGTTATTAATGCCCTTCTTAAAATTTTCTATCACCATCATCAGATATGATTTTAAATCCGTGTCATCCTTTTCAGGTGTGTTGGGGTTTCCAAGACTAGTTGTATTGGGTGTACTGGGTTCTGATGATGCCCAGTGTTCTTGGTTTCTGTTAGTAAGATTCTTACATTTGTCTTTCATCATCTGGAAATCTCTGGTATTAATGTTCAAGCTGTCTCTGGTTGGTACTTGATCCTCCTGTGATTCTTTTAGCCTCTGTCAGCACTACTGGGAGTCCAATTCTCATCTGAGTTCCAGTGTTCCGAGCACTCTCTGCAAGCTAGCTCTTCTCTTGCAGGGCAGGTGTCCAGCAGTCTGGAGCTCTGACCCACCTACTGAGTAGGCTGGCTTCCTTCTGGCAAGGGATGTGACCAGGAGTCTGGGTCTCAGCTCAGCCTCCTGGCTGAGGATGAAAGCCAGAAAGGACCCTGACCAACAAGCTCTGTTGCTTCCATTGCCCATGTGCTCTCAGGTGATCAGGAAGTCCTGAGTGTGCTAGGGGTCCTGAGGTGTGGAGAGTTCTCTGGTGCCCTAGACACCCTGGGCCAGGTTCATGCAGAAGATGGCAGGGTTGGCCTGACCTTAATGGATCCCAGCCTCTTGTCCTTTTTCCCTGTTCCTGCTGGCACAAGATCCTCAGTGATTCTTGAAGCTGATGTTGTGTTCCATTCACTTTGATCCTGAGTTTATCCTGAGGTCCTCCTGAGTGGAGAGAACTCTGGAGCCCTTAGTAGCCTCCACTGGGCTCAGAAAGAAAATGAGGGGATATATTTTTTAAAGGATGGTCTGTTCAAAGAAAATAATAAAGAAAGGGGTACATGACTTGTGATTCTGAACTGAAAAGTATGTATTTACTAAGTATGATATGTGTAAACAGTGAGGAAAACCAAAAGAAAAAATGACATCTAAAAATCTATAAGACCAACTTTAAAATTATTATGGAACAACGGAGACCTTCTTGGCTCTTAAAATTTTCAGAATTGAAGTAAATTAAGAAGCATAATCATAGAAGCATCCAACAAATTCAACTCTGAGACTTGGGGAATATCTATTCAGATTTACTATTACCTGCTACATATTCTTAGGTTAGCCCATCTGTTTGGAACAGATGTCAAATCCCATCACAAAGAATAGTGTTTACTACAGTCATCTGCAATGGATCTAAGGGAACAAACAGCAACCTGGCTATAAGGAGTGGATTATTGTCTTACCAAAGCGTTGGAATAGGAAAACAGTCTAGATTTGTCATCCAAAGGATAGTTTAGGTCATGACTAATGACAGTGTCTCCATCTGCTTGGTCTATCATGGGCCTAGAATTCAGGTAGCATATTTTTATTCAATCTGATAAAGAAGCCTATTATCATGTAATAGGTAAGGGGAATTATCTGGTGATTTTGTATTCCAGTTCTGAAATTTCTGGGGAACACTCCAGCTGTGTTTGACATAAAGAATCAATATTCCACATAAGCTCATTCTGTTCATGCTGAAATACTGTCATGAATTTCTTGACTGTGTAAGATGCTTTTATGAAAATTACTAATATTGACTCAGTAGAAAAAGATACAAAAGCCATTTTCTTAAGTATTTTGGCAACATGTCCATGAAGCATTTTTAAGAGTACTATAAAGACCTTCCATATATATATATATATATATATATCTTACTGGTTTTTCAAGAAAATGTGTTTATAACCACTTTACAGATGCTTGTTTAAAAATCTAAATAGAATATCTAGGGAGGATTATTGTTTGAAATATTTTGAACTTTTATGTTAAGTTACTGTGTACTGTAAATTCATCCTTAACAAAGATACATTAGATATACTAAAGTAAATAGAGTTTGGAAGCATGAAGTCAGATATCTGTTTAAGTTGATAACTCTGCAAGAATCTAGCAACATGCTGAAAGATGAAACCATGAAAACACAGAGACCTCAAAAGTTCATGAACTAATAGTGAAATGTCATTCATTGCCCCTCTTTTAAAAAAAAAAAAAAGCAAAAAACTGTGTCAACCCCTAGTAAATAATGTCTAAATAGCCTGGAAACTGGGCCAAACCTTTCAATTTATCTATTTCTTATGACCTCTTCAGGTTTAGAATCCAATCACCTAAGGCGAGAAAGAGAATTCATAATATCACATATGAAGTGAGGTTGCAAGTATATTTTACTCTGAATTTGAAAATACAGAAGCAAAGATCAATTTAGTATGCTACAAATTATCAGAAGTTAAGATGATTAATAAAAAAGATGTTTCCTCAATATATGTATATATTAAAAACATATTATAGCTGCAAGTTCATGAAATTTTAATAATTTAATAAAAGGTATAATTTTGACAGTAGAATTATTATTTAAAATTCCTTAGCATGACAACTGTTTTTATGTGCCCTATTTTCCAGATTTCAGCTATGACTTGTACTCAACACATGTTGCATGAATTCTTGTGAAATGGTTTCATAATATTTATGCTATAGTCAGTGTAACTATTTCCATCTCTATTTCACAATCATAAGATATCAAGAAGTTCATTCTGTCTAAATCAGTTTTGACTTAGTCTGTTTGAAAAGAAAGTTTTAATGTTGGAAGAATTCATCTCCTTGAACATTAAAGGCCATCCTTCCACCTCTCTATCTTTCCAGAGAGATCACTAGTCCCTCTGGCACAACCAAACCAAAAGAAAGAGATGTGTCTGGCTCATATGGTAATTCTGAGCTTCTATTCATGAGGCAGGTAGAAAGCTCTAAGGAATTCTGAAGTCCCAGCTAAATACAGAAGTTTTCTGTTGTGTCTTGCTTTTGCTTGCATGGCCTAAGATGTGCCTAAGATGTAGACAGAAGTACAAATTTATAGTTCCAAATATAGGCTCATTTAAGTTCCTTATTTAAAAAAAAATAAAAGAAAAGCATTCAGATGTGTTACATGTACTTTACTGAGAGGGTGATCATTTTATAATCCACATACCATAAATGTGTGTATTAGAATATACAGGGAATATTTAGAAAATTTTGTGAAAATAAATCATTAATTAGGTGACTTTTTAAACTATTTTTTAGAGAATATAATGTAATAACAATATTTATCACATCCCTCAGGGCCTTCCTTATAGCCATCACCACTGTCCTTCAAATTCACGTCCTCACTTTTCCACTATTATTGTATGCATATATGTTTATTTAGATACACATGTGTTCTTATATATAACCTGGTCAAGAGAGGGATTTTTCTAAGTTTTTAAGTTTAAGTACATTTTTCATCATATTCTTCCTTTCTGTTAAGCTCTTCTAGATTCATTGCCTGCTCTTATCCACAAAGCTTTTAATTCTGTCTTAAAACAATAACAAGGCCAACACACCAATACAAAACACCCTCAAACCAAAAAAAAATTAAAGTCAAAATACAGCAAAGTCAAAATAAAAACAAACAAAGAAGGCAACAACAAAATCCACCAAAATGTAACTACATAAAAACACAAAAATTAAAACAAGACAAAAACATGAGCTCTATCATGGAGTGGTTGACATACCTAGTATCATTTCTTTTGAGGAAATCTGATTCTCCATCTTCCAGCAGGTATAAATGGCAGTTCAGTTGTTAACCTTTACCCCACTGGCTAAGTTTTTATTTATTCATTTTAAAAAAATGAAACAGAACCATATTGGGTCCCAGGTCGCTCAGACCAAGTGTGCGCAGGTGAGCACACAGACTGCAAAGGGTCGTTCAGACTCAGTCGCCGCACACCAACCCACAGACTGTAAAGGGTGAGTGAGCAAACGCTGAGCAGTGCACCTTTTGGGACACACCCAGCATTGGGCTCTAGACATCCAGGCGCCCTCCCCTCCTGAGGACAGTTCTCCAACTGGGAGGGCTTTCCCTGCTGGAACTTGTGAGAGAGCCATATTGGGTCCCAGGTAGCTCAGATACCAGTCTGTTCAGGTCAGCTCAGGGACTACAAAGGCTCCCACAGAGACAAGTCTGTGCAGGTGAGTGTGCAGACCGCAGAGGCAACACATCTTCTAGGACAGGACCTATATAGGGTCTTCAACTTTACCTAAGAGGCAGGTCTGAACACCAAAACTTCTTGCACCTTCCCTGCAAAAGAAGAGCTCCCTGCTGAGACTACTCTGACCACTGAGATTCAGGAGAGAGCTGGGCTCCAGCTTCTGCTGATAGAGGCCAACAGAATCACAGGAGGAACAAGCTCCAACCAGAGACAACTATAACAACCAACTCCAGAGATTACCAGATGGCAAAAGGTAAACATAAGAATCTTAATAACAGAAACCAAGCCCACTCATCTTTGTCAGAAGCCAGCATTCCTACTTCAGCCAGTCCTGGATACCCCAACACACCCAAAAAGCAAGACTCAGATTTAAAATTATATCTTGTGGTGCTGGTAGAGGACATTAAGAAGGACATGAAGAAGGACATGAATAACTCACTTAAAGAAATGCAGGAGAACAATGCTCAAGAGGTAAAAGTGCTTAAAGAGGAAACAAAAATCCTTTAAAGAACTACAGGAAAACACAACCAAACAGGTAATGGAATTGAACAAAACCATCGAGGACCTAAAAAGGGAAATAGAAATAATAAAGAAAACCAAAGTGAGACAACTTTGGAGATAGAAACACTAGGAAAGAAATCAGGAAACATAGATGTGAGCATCAGCAACAGAATACAAGAGATGGAAGAGAGAATCTCAGGTGCAGAAGATTCCATAGAGAACATGGATACAACAATTAAAGAAAATACAAAATATATAAAGATCTTAGATCAAAACATCCAGGAAATTCAGGACACAATGAGAAGAACAAACCTACGGATAATAGGAGTAGATGAAAAAGAAGATTTTTCAACTTAAAGGGCCAGCAAATAACTTCAACAAAACAATAAAAGAAAACTTCCCAAACCTAAAGAAAGAGATGCCCATGAACATATAAGAAGCCTACAGAACTCCAAATACACTGGACCAGAAAAGAAATTCCTCCCGACACATAATTATCAAAACAACAAATGTACTAAATAAAGATAGAATATTAAAAGCAGTAAGGGAAAAAGGTCAAGTAACATATAAAGGCAGGCCTATCAAAATTACACCAGACTTCTCACCTGAGACTATGAAAGCCAGAAGATCCTGGACAGATGTTATTCAGACCCTACGGGAACACAAATGCCAACCCACGTTACTATATCCAGCAAAACTCTCAATTAACATAGATGGAGAAATCAAAGTTGTAGGGAGCCATTCTACTGCTCCTTGAAGACGGCACAGACCTTCTCAGTTGTACTGGCATAAACAACTCTTAATTGGCATTAGGCTGTGTTAGCTGTTATTTGATTTTCTGCCTGAGACCACCTGGTGTAGCCCTAGACCACCTGGTGTATAATCAAGAGCCACAGGGCAGCTCGGTGATTGGCCAGGACAGGTTTTAAATAGCTGCTCCTGGGTTGGCTCAGGGGCCCCCATTCCATTCTACCACTCCACTCTGCTACTTCACTCTTCTCGGCCCCATTCAGCCATTGCACCATTCTCACTCTGTAATGGCATGCAGGGCCATTCTGCATGGCCATTCCACTTTTATTACATCCCATTACATTTCCTGAGTAAACTGTCCTGAGAAGAAACCTGGTTTGTCCTGCTTCTTATTCCCACTGGTCAGCAGGGTGCGTGACACAAAGTATTCCATGATAAAACCAAATTCACACAATATCTCTCCACAAATCCAGCCCTTCAAATGATAAGAAAGGGAATCCACAAAAACAAGGATGGAAACTACACCCTTGAAAAAACTAAATAGTAATCCTTAAATAATCCTAAAAGAAGACAGCCACAAAAACAGAATCCCAACTTTAACAACAAAAATGACAAGAAGCAACAACTACTTTTCTTTAATTTCTCTTAATATCAATGGACTCAATTCCCCAATAAAAACACATAGACTAATAGACTGGCTACCCAAACAGCACCCAACATTTTGTTGCTTACAGGAAACGCACCTTAGGGAAAAAAGACAGACACTACCTTAGGGTGAAAGGCTGGAAAACAGTTTTCCAAGCAAATGGTTCTAAGAAAAAAGCTGGAGTAGCCATTCTAATATCAGATAAAATTGAATTTCCACCCAAAGTTATGAAAAAAGACAAGAATGGGCACTTCATACTCATCAAAGGTAAAATCAACCAAGATGAACTTTCAATTCTGAATATCTATGCTCCAAATACAAGGGCAGCCACATTCATTAAAGAAACTGTAGTAAAGCTCAAAGAACACATTGCACCTCAAACAATAATAGTGGGAGATTTCAACTCCCCACTTTTACCAATGGACAGATCCTGGAAACAAAAACTAAACAGAGATACATGGACACTAACAGAAAAGTACTTTGTTTACCTAAATTGTCTATAGATGTCTTGTAAAATAGGATTTTGTTTTCCAATATGGAAGAAGAGTCGTGGTGTACCATGGAGAAGGTTTTAACTGGTATATTAACCAGTGTTTTGTCCTGAGGTGTCTATGTTTTTATAACTTTAATAGGGTACATAGGATAGACTGGTGGTACCTGATTCCGACTAGAATAATAACAACATAAATAATAGAAAGAAAACATTCTCATGGAAACTGAACAACACTCTACCCAATGATTCCTTAGTCAAGGATGAAATAAAGAAAGAAATTAAAGACTTTCTAGAGTTAATGAGAATGAAGCCACAACATACCCAAACTTATGGGGCACAATGAAGGCAGTCCTAAGAGGAAAACTGATTGCCCTGAGTGCCTCCAAAAAGAAACTAGAGAAAGCATACACTAGTAACTTGATAGCACACCTAGAAACTCTAGAACAAAAGGAAGCAAATTCACCAAAGAGGAGTAGAAGGCAGGAAATAATCAAACTCAGGGCAGAAATCAACCAAGTAGAAACAAAAAGAACTATTCAAAGAATTAACCAAACCAGGAGCTGGTTCTCTGAGAAAACAAGATAGATAAACCCTTAGCCAGACTCACTAGAAGGCACAGAGACATTATCTTAATTAACAAAATCAGAAATGAAAAAGGAGACATAACAAAAGAACCTGAGGAAATCCAAAAACATGATCAGATCCTACTACAAACTGCTATACTCAACAAAGCTAGAAAACCTGGAGAAAATGGACAAGTTCCTAGACAGATACCAGGTAATAAAGTTAAGCCCTGATCAGATTAATGAACTAAACAGTCCCTTTTTCCCTAAAGAAATAGAAGCAGTCATCAATAGTCTCCCAACCAAAGCCCAGGAACAGGTGTGTTTAGTGCAGAGTTCTATCAAACCTTCAAAGAAGACTTAATTCCACCTCTCCTCAAACTATTCCACAAAGTAGAGACAGAAGGTACTCTACCCAATTCATTCTATGAAGCCACAATTACTCCGATAGCTAAACCACACAAAGATTCAACAAAGAAAGAGAACTTCAGACTAATTTCCCTCATGAATATCGATTCAAAAATACTTAATAAAATCCTTGCAAACCACATCCAAGAACACATCAAAATGATCATCCATCATGACCAAGTAGGCTTCATCCCAGGAATGCAGGGATGGTTTAATATAAAGAAATCCATCAATGTAATCCACTATATAAACAAACTCAAAGACAAAAAACACATGATAATCTTGTTAGATGCTGAGAAAGCATTTGACAAAATCCAACACCCTTTCATGATAAAAGTCTTGAAAAGATCAGGAATTCAAGGCCCATACCTAAACATAATAAAAGCAATATACAGCAAACCAGTAGCCAACATCAAAGTGAATGGAGAGAACCTGGAAGCAATCCCATTAAAATCAGAGACTAGACAAGGCTGCACACTTTCTCCCTACCTATTCAATATAGTACTTGAAGTCCTAGCCAGAGCAATTCAACAACAAGAGAATATCAAGGGGATACAAATAGGAAAGGAAGAAGTTAAAATATCACTGTTTGCAGATGGTATGATAGTATATATTCGGGACGCCCAAAATTCCACCAGAGAACTCCTAAATCTGATAAACAGCTTCAGTGCAGTAGCTGTATATAAAATTAACTCAAACAAATAGATGACCTTTCTCTATACAAAGGATAAGAGGGCTCAGAAAGAAATTAGGGACACAACACCCTTCACAATAGTCACAAATACTATAAAATACCTTGGTGTGACTCTAACTAAGGAAGTGAAAGATCTGTATAACAAGAACTTCAAGTCGCTGAAGAAAGAAATTGAAAAAGATCTCAGAAGATGGAAAGATCTCCCATGCTCATGGATTGGCAAGTTTAATATAGTCAAAATGGCTATCCTGCCAAAAGCAATCTTTAGATTCAATGCAATCCCCATCAAAATTCCAACTCAATTCTTCACTGAGATTGAAAGGGCAATTTGCAAATTCATCTGGAATAATAAAAAACCTAGGATAGCAAAAACTATTCTCAACAATAAAAGTACCTGTGGGGGAATCACCATGCCTGACATTAAGCTTTACTACAGGGCAATTGTGATAAAACCTGCACGGAACTGGTACAGCAAAAGACAGATAGATCAATGGAATAGAGTTGAAGACTCAGAAATGAATCCACACACCTATGGTCACTTGATCTTTGACAAGGGAGCTAAAACCATCCAGTGGAAAAAAAACCAGCATTTTCAACAACTGGTGCTGGCACAACTGGCTATTATCATGCAGAAGAATGTGAATTGATCCATTCTTATCTCCTTGTACAAAGCTTAAGTTTAGTGGATCAAAGACCTCCACATAAAACCAGAGACACTGAAATTTATAGAGGAGAAAGTGGGGAATACCTCCGAGATATGGGCACAGGGGAAAAATTCCTAAACAGAACAGCAAGGGCCTGTGCGGTCAGATCAAGAATTGACAAATGGGACCTTATAAAATTGCAAAGCTTCTGTAAGGCAAAAGACACAGTCAGCAAGACAAAAAAGCCACCAACAGATTGGGAATGGATTTTTACCAATCCTAAATCTGATAGGGCACTAATATCCAACATCAACAAAGAGCTAAAGAAGCTGGACTCCAGAAAAACGAATAACTCCATTAAAAATGGGGAACAGAGCTAAACAAAGAATTCTCAATTGAGGAATTCCGAATGGCTGAGAATAATCTGAAAAAATGTTCATCATCCTTAATCATCAGAGAAATGCAAAACAAAACAACACTGAGATTCCATCTCACACCAGTCAGAATGGCTAAGATCAAAAATTCAGGTGACTACAGATGCTGGCGAGGATGTGGAGAAAGAGGAACACTCCTCCAATCCTGGTGGGATTGAGTGTTTGTACAACCACTCTCAAAGTCAGTCTGGTGTTTTCTCAGAAAATTGGACATAGTACTACCAGAGGATCCAGCAATACCTCTCCTGGGCATATACCCAGAAGATGTTCCAACTGGTAAAAAGGACACATGTTCCACTATGTTCATAGCAGCTTTATTTATAATAGTCAGAGCTGGAAAGAACCCAGGTGTCTCTCAACAGAGGAATAGATACAGAAAATGTGGTACATTTACACAATGGAGTACTATTCTGCTATTAAAAAATGAATTTATGAAATTCTTGGGCAAATGGATGTATCTGGAGGACATAATCCTTAGTGAGGTAACCCAATCACAAAAGAAATCATTGGATATGTGTTCACTGATAAATGGATATTAGCCCAGAAACTTAGAATACCCAAGATACAATTTGCAAAACACAAGAAAATCAAGAAGGAAGACCAGCGTGTGGATACTTCATTCCTCCTTTGAATAGGAAACAAAATACCCATGAAAGGAGCTACAGAGACAAAGTTTAGAGCTAAGATGAAAGGATGGACCATACAGAGACTAACCCAAGGGGGGAGCCATCCCATAATCAGTCACTAAACTCAGACACTATTGCATAGGACAGCAAGTGTTTACTGAAGGCACCCTGATATAGTTGTCTCATACATAAGTGGATGCTCACAGTCATCTATAAGATGGAGCACAGGGCCCACTTTGGAGAAGCTAGAGATAGAACCCCAGGAACTGAAGGGGTCTGCAACTCTAGAAGAGGAACAACAACATGAACTAACCAGAACCCCCAGATCTCGTGTCTCTAGCTCCATATGTAGCAGAAGATCGCCTAGTCGGCCATCACTGGGAGGAGTGGCCCCTTGCTATTGCAATCTTTATATACCCCAATACAGGGGAATGCCAGGGCCAAGAAGTAGGAGTGGTTGGGCAGTGGAACAGGGTTGGGGAGGGGAGAGGGAACTTTCAGGATAGCATTTGAAATGTAAATTAAGAAAATATCTAATGAAAATTTTACTTATTTAATTTATTATATGAATAGTTTATGTTCATATAACTTATTTATTAAAAAATGAAACAAATTAGATACAGTAGAATCAAATGTAATTTTAACATCAAAGTTATACAAGACAATCCAGTAGGAAGAAAAGAGCCCAAAAGAAGGCACATGAATTAGAGAACCTATTGTTCACATACTCAATAGTTTTCCTAAAAACACTTATGTAGAATCCATAGCATATGTACAAAGGACCTGTTGCAGTCACAAACAGGCTCTATGCATGCTGCTCTAGTCTTTGTGAC
The DNA here is from genome assembly GCA_902729485.2 of Mus minutoides. Lineage (NCBI taxonomy): Eukaryota > Metazoa > Chordata > Mammalia > Rodentia > Muridae > Mus > Mus minutoides. The sequence continues at coordinate 4,650 of LR750030.1, read as the reverse complement.
TCTGTATGAGCTTTCCCAATGCCAATTTAGAGGTTATTGTTTGCTTGGTGTATTCCATCCATTCTGGCTCTTATACTCTGCCTCATCTTACACAGGGTTCCCTGATCTCTGAGCTGAGAGAACTGATGAATTCATTCTATTTAGTATTTGTTCCTGTTTGTTGCGAGAAGCTTCTTTGATTATTGGCTGAACAGGGTGCTGATCTGAGTATAGCAGAATGTCAGGAATTCATTTATCATTACATGTTTTTCTTTCTTTTGACAAGTATTATTTGGTCTTACTCTAGGTCTCTAGGCTATCTACTTTCTGGTTCTTTGTCTTTGAAGTCGTGTGCACAATGGGTTTCATCTTGTGGAGTAGGCCTTAATACTAATCAGTTACTGGTTGGTTGCTCACACAAGTTTTCTGCCAACATAGCACTAGAATATCTTGCAGATAGTATACCATAATAATTTAAATATTTTCTGATTGGGTTGGTGCCTTAGTGTTTCATGTGAAGGGACAACATGACCAAGGCAACTCTTATGAAGGCAAACCTTATAGTTGGGAGTGGCTTAAAGTTTCAGAGGTTCAGTCCATTATCATCATGGTCAAAAACATGACATCATGCAGCTGACTTGGGGCTAGAAAACCCAAGTGCTCTACATCTTGATCCAAGGACAGACTGCTTTGTGCAGACACACAGAAGGGCACTCTGATTCCATACTGAGTGGATATGAGCACTAGGAAATATCATGTTCCACAACCATAGCAACATGCTACCTCAAGAAAAACCACACCTACTTCAAAAAGGCCATAGCTCCTAATAGTTCCACACCCTATTGGCCAAGCATTCAAACAAATGAGCCTATGTGGGCCATGACTATTCAAACCATCACAGTTAGTTTTTATGTTTCTCTATTAAGAGCATTCTGAGTACATTTCTATACCAAAGATACTAAACTATTTAGGAAAAGGAATTATACTAAAATATTTAGGAAAAGGAATTATGCATGCATTAGCCCAATCATATTTAATGAGTTGTCTATGTGTTGTCTTCAGAAATAAAACCTTGCTGTCAGTTTGTGGAGAGCAACCAACAGTATTGACAACCTAGGTTGTTTGAGAATTCTCATGACTAACAACTTGATTTAGATGTAACCCAATCCCAACACTGGAGGCTCCATTTTGGAACAAGACATATCTATCCATTGGGAATTTCTCTCCCCCTTTATTAGCCAACTTCATTTAGATTGTCTTTATATGTACACAATTTAGGAATTTTCTATTGTATTTTAGTACCACCCTAACATTACCCTAATTTTAGCTGTCTTTCCCAAAATTCCCTCTCACAAACAACTAACCCCTATTTCTTTTCATTGGCTCCTCCCGTTTCCATCGCCCTTCTATCCATAACTACCTTTTATATTTCTATTTTCTCATTATGTCTACATGTTCCCTCTAATCCCTTAAACTATACCTGTCTTCTGTGGTTCTACAAATCATAGTTTATCATTGACTTAACAGCTAATATCCACATATAAATGAATACATACTATAGTTTTAATTCTTTCAAAGTCTACTTTTAATGATGGTTCTTAAATGCTTTAACCTTCCTTTTAGCCCACCACCCACAAGAGGTAATGGAAAAGAAAGGATATGGGGGAAGTAGACCTGTTTAGAAGTGGATCTTTGGAGCAATTTATGTCTGTCTTGTTGGGCAATCAGCAATTCTAGCACAAGTCAGTAGGAGGGACCAGTACCAATAGAAACATTGAGAAAAGCTCTTGGCTGTGCCTCTCTCAGCAAAGTGAAGATCAGTAAAGATGTGAGACCAACAAGCATTGCAGAGCTTGCTGTACCAGCAAGCCAAGCTGAGCCTCTGTCACTGTCTGTCAAGTCCTTTTATACTCCCTCCAAACATCACAATTCATCCATGGGTCTTGCCTCAGCCTGTGTATTGCTTCAACATATATGTGTCAGCTGACATCAAGCTTCCAATTAGCCAGAGTAAGCAGAAGCAGAAGCAACTGAAGCACCCTACCAGAAGCATTTTGGTGCATTTCTCTCTATGGAGTCCCAGCAAGTGAAGTTCAACTGCACTATGTAAGGTGGACCAATATATGGATGTCATTAGCAACAAATACCTCATCACATGGCCTTTCACATGCTTTCTATAGCAGAACATCCTTTCTCTCGTGTCAGCTTCAGGGAAATATTCCTTCAAAAGTCTCCCTTGGTCTTTTAGCCATGTCCACTTCAGAAAAACACTTCTCTGGCCTCGGGAGCCTCCGGCTCACCGCCATTACAAGATGGCGAGGGACTGGCCGGCTGCCAGGGAGGAGAGCCTAGCGTGGATGCGCAGCTCTCTTCAGGCCCTCCTCAAGCAATAGCCCCTTCCAAATGGGCAATATGCTAATGAGGTGTGGCTTGTGGCACCAATGAATGGGCAATATGCTAATAAGGTGTGGCTTGTGGCACCAATGAATGGGCTATATGCTAATGAGGTTTATCTTGGTGCACCAATGTGCAACCACTACGGCACCCTTCTCCCTTCCCCTTCCCTGGGAGAGTATAAAAGCAGCAGCACTGCTGCTGTCCTGGGTCCTGGGAATCTACTATCAAGGTGCTCCAGATTAAAGCTGACTGAGAAGATCCAGGTGGTAGTGTGACTTTCTTCTGGTTGAGGGAGGCGCGTTGCAATTTGTCATTCTGGACCTTACTCAGAATGATTTTTCTATTTCCATAGATTTACCTTGAAATTTCAGTATCATTTTTGATGGCCAAGTAATACTCCATTGTGTCACTGTAGCACATTTTCTTTATATAGTATTTTGTTGAGGGACATCTAGATTGGTTCTAATGTCTGGAAAGTATGATTATAACAGCAATAAAAATGGCAGAGCAAGTGACCTTAGAGTAGGATAAAGTGGTTTTGGTTATATGCTCAAGAATGGAACAGATGAGTCTTGAGTGAGATCAATTTCTAACTTTCTGAAAAACTGCCATATTGTTTTTAATAGTGGATATACAAGTTTGTACTACCAACAGCAATGGATAAGCCTTCCCATATTCCATATTATTGTATTGTAATTTGTCAACAGTGGTCTCTAAATCATAAAATTTCAAAGCAGATCTTAGTAATATTAAATGAATAAGAATTTACCCTTCAAGAATTGAATTTGATTTGAATAAATCCAAGGGAATTGTTAACGACAAATTATCTACATGTAAACATGCTCCCACAAGGGGATAAAGAAACCTCAGACCTAATACATCATTGACCATTCTGGGCATCCAAATTTGTATTCCTCTGTAGTTTTCTGATCTTAAACTGGCTGTCAACAATGGACCTGATTATTCCAATTAATTTAGTTCAGTATTGACATTTTTGGGGGTGCCTTTTTTACAGTTTCTTATCCTGATTATATCTTTTAAGGAATTAAAAAGCCAGCCATTTATCCATTAGCATTATATATCTTTTTTTTCCATTAATGATACGGACAGAATGATCTTCCCTGATATTCCTTTACATACAGAGCAGCAGGTGAGCTGAAATCAAATTTTGCTTACACTGAGAGATGGAAAATGACATAAACTCTGCAAAAAGTTGGATGGGTTATTATTATCCTAAGGGAAATGGTCTTTAAAATAATGATCATTAAGAGTAATAAACTGACTAAATTACAGTGGCATACTAATAATTGATGTAACAAATGCTTAAAAACTACTAAGTTTAAAACTGGATGATGGTGATGATGATGATGATGATGATGATGATGATGATGATGATGATGACGATTTGTGTTTGGTTGGCAACTATGTATACCTGGTAGATTTTTCAATGCCTTCCATGTGGACATGGAAAACCTTTTGTACTGTCCCAACTTCAAAGATCATATCATCTGAGTACAAGAATTATATTTGAAGATATTGCCTTGTTACATTACTTTTTTTCAATTTTTATTAGATATTTTCTTCATTTACATTTCAAATGTTATCCTGAAAGTCCCCTAAACCCTCCCGCATCCGTCACCCTGCTCCCCTACACACCCACTCCCACATCTTGGCCCTGGTGTTCCCCTGTACTGGGGCATATAAAGTTTAATGACCAAGGGGCCTCTCTTCCCAATGATGGCCAACTAGGCCATCTTCTGCTATATATGCAGCTAGAGACATGAGCTCTGGAGGTACTAGTTAGTTCATATTGTGCTTCAACCTATAGGGTTGTAGACCCCTTCAGCTCCATGGGTACTTTCTCTAGCTACTCCCTTAGGAAACCTGAGTTCTATCTAATAGCTGACTGTGAACATCTACTTCTGTGTTTGCTAGGCACTGGTATAGCCTCACACGAGACAGCTAGATCAGGGCCCTTTTAGTAATATCTTGCTGGCATATACAATAGTGTCTGCATTAGGTGGCGGATTATGGGATGGATCCCTGGCTGCAACTGTGACTGGTTGGTCCATCTTTTTTGTTTCAGCTTCACACTTGATCTCTGTAACAACTTCAATGTGTGCTTTGTTCCTAATTCTAAGAAAAGGTAAAGTGTCCACACTTTGATCTTCATTCTTGAGTTTCATGTGTTTAGCAAATTGTATATTGGGTAATCTAGGTTTCAGGGCTAATATCCACTTATCAGTGAGTACATGTTATGTGAGTTCTTTTGTG
>LR750031.1:1052850-1073733 GCA_902729485.2 Mus minutoides | reverse complement strand
AGAACTGCAAAATTAACAAACCATGAAATTCAACACCACACCAGGCAGTACCAGATGCCTGACTTTGCAGTTGCTATAGCAAATACCAACGACTATATTTCAAGAACTGGAAAATAAATCATTTTGCTTCCTTTGAAAATTTATACATTTTCATGCTTCATGCATACCCATTTAGAAAAGATTCATTTAAAATGTCCACCCTAGCTCAGCCTTGAAATATCAAAACCACTTTAAAAGTCAATGAAGTGTAGAATCACAGGTCCTACTTACAATTATACTTTGCATTCAACAATGATGATGACTGAGATCATACTGAATAAAGATTAAATATCGTATTGTTATCCATGTTATTGAAGATCTACCCATAAATTTGTAAGCAGAGATTAAATATTAACAGTATAACATAATTTGTATCTGCAATTAATACAATGCAATAATGGTTAACATTTTTATGTATTAGTGTGAATAGAAACTATAACTTTATATCGAATTATATTCCTGTGTTTAAGATTGTTTCAGGATGCAATGTAAATTTTTGTATAAAATTAAAAAAATACACATTTGTTTATATATAAACTCCTTCTATATAAATACATTGTTTATACATAATTATATAATTATTGTGGAAAATTTAAGGATATTTATACAATTGAAGATTAAAATGAATATTCTTTAATCAATGTCCTTGTTAGGATCTTAACATCATAAATGTATATATATATATTTTTTATTTTGTTCTTGTTTTATTTTTGCATTATTTAAAATGATTATTGTTGTCAGTCCTGTGATCAAACCAACCCCTGGGGCTACTCTTACATATGGAACAGGTAACATTGTGATATGAAGAATGAAAAGTTTAAGTTAAGTAATGATAGATGAGTGTATAAAATATGTTGAGAACTCTGAGAATGCACTATGCCTCGAGTCAAGTGTGTGTGTAGCTGAAACAAGAGCATTTATGGTTCTGTAAAACTACAGCATTCGAATAAAGATAAGATAGGAGAGCTAAATCAAATTGTCATTGTAAAGTTTGTGTTTAGAAAAGATCTTTAATGTCTTCAGAAACACTTTTATTTTAGACATAGTTCGAGTTCACTGACTATTCAATACTTGAAATGTTATTCTCTCTGTTACAGAGACTGGACTAGTGCTGCCACTTTTTTCCTCAAATGAAAAAATTAGAAGAGATTAATTACAATTGTATATTGTTTTAGTTTAGGTTTTATTTCTGTGAAAAGAAATCATGACCATGGTAAATCTTATAAAGGAAAACTTTTCATTGGGCTGGAGTACACTTTCCAAAGTCTATTTCACTATGGTCATGACAGGTAGTACAGCACCCTGCAGGTAGACATGGTGCTGGTGAAGTAGCTAAGAATTTTGCATCTTCATCCTCAGGCAGCAGAATACTGTGAGCCTCACTGAGTGTGGTAAGTCAAAGCCTGCCTGCACAGTGATATAAGATCATACTTCCTAATAGTGCTACTCAAAATTGGCCAAGCATTCAAACGTATTAGTCTTTAGTCCTATCAAACCATGAAAAATATGTCCATATTGAAGTATCATTGTGTTATTATCATTGTGATATCAAGCTATTTGATATTGATAGTCAATATTTCTGATCCTGAAGGACGTAGCTCATAACTGAACCTTGTACCTAAATTTGGTTTCTATTGCTGTGAGAAAATCATGACCAAAAGTAACTGCATGAAGTAAATATATATTTGGCTACAATTTTGGTTATCCCTTGCCTTGTATTCCCTTTCAGTGTTCCTACATTCTTTTTTATAACCTGACAGGTGTAATTTTAAATTACTAATATGCAAATCTTCTAATTTCTTTATGGACTCAGTGCTAAAAACTTTCTGCTTAGCACTACTTTTATTGTGTCCCACAAACTGGGGTATGCTGTGCCTTCATTTTCATTTGCTGACCCAGAGATCATTGAGTAGATAGCTGTTAAATTTCCATGAGTGTGCTGACCCAGAGATCATTGAGTAGATAGCTGTTAAATTTCCATGAGTGAATGGGATGTCTGTTTTAACTGTTCTAATTGAAATGCAGCTTTATTCCATGGTGTTCTGAAAAGATACAAGTTATATTTTTTTTCCATTTCTTGTCTATGTTGAGGCTTACTTTGTGATTGAAAGTATAGTAAATTTTGGAGAATAATCCTTGTGGTGCTGTGAAGAAGGTATATTCTTTTGTGTTTGGACAAAATAGTCTGTAAATGTCTGATACACAATGTCTGTTAGTTTCATAATTTTGTTGTTGTTGTTTTTGTTTTTGTTTTGTTTTGTTTGTTTGTTTTGTCTGAATGACCTATCAGTTGGTGAGTGTGGAAGGTTGAAGTCTCCCACTATTAATGTCTGGTGTCCAATGTGCGATTTAATCTTTAGAAATATTACTTTTACAAATATTGATACCCTCATGTATGGGCCACAGATAGTGAGACTTGACATATCATCTTCATAGAATTCGTTCTTTGAGAACTGTGGAGTGTCCTTCCAAGTCTTTTCTGATTAATTTTTGATTGAAGTGTTTTTTTTTTGTTTGTTTGTTTGTTTGTTTTTTTTTTTTGTTTTTTTTTTAGGTATCAGAATGACAACTCCATCTTCTTGATTTTCTTGTTTTGCAAATTATATCTTGGGTATTCTAAGTTTCTGGGCTAATATCCACTTATCAGTAACTGCATACCAAATGACTTCTTTTTGTGATTGTGTTAGCTCACTCAGAATAATATCCTCCAGATACATCCATTTCCCCCAAAATTTCATAAATTCATTGTTTTAATTGCTGAGTATATTCCATTGTGTAAATGTACCACATTTTCTGTATCAATTCCTCTATTGAGGGACATCTGGGTTCTTTCCAGCTTCTGGCTATTATAAATAAGGATACTATGAACATAGTAGAGCATGTGACCTTATTACCAGTTGGAACGTCTTCTGAGTATATGCCCAGGAGAGGTATTGCTCGATTTTCCAGTAGTACTATGTCTAACATGTGGATACTTCATTCTTCTTTAGAATAGGGAACAAAACATCCAGGGAAGGAGATACAGAGACAAAGTTTGGAGCTAAAACAAAAGGCTGCACCATCCAGAGGCTACCCTTCCCAGGGATTCATCCCATAATCAGCCACCAAACCCAGACACTATTGCATATGCCAGCAAGATTTTGCTGAAAGGATGCTGATATAGCTGTCTGATGTGAGGCTATGCCAGTGCCTGGCAAATACAAAAGTGGATGCTCACAGTCATCTATTGGATGGAACACAGGGCCCCCAATGTAGGATCTAGAGAAAGTACCCAAGGAACTGAAGGGGTCTGCAACCGTATAGGTGGAACAACAATATACACTAACCAGTACCCCTAGAGCTCATGTCTCTAGCTGCATATGTAGCAAAAAATGCCCTAACCTGTCTCAAAACAAAACAAAAACAAAACAACAAAACAAAACCAAAAAAAAGATGGCCTAGTTGGCCATCATTGGGAAGAGAGGTCCCTTGGTCTTGCAAACTTTATATACCCCAGTACAGGGGAACGCCAGGGCCAAGAAGTGGGAGTGGGTGGGTAGGAGAGCAGGGTAGCGGGAGGGTATAGGGAACTTTTGGGATAATATTTGAAATGTAAATAAAGAAAATATCTAATAATAAAAAAAAATGAATGACAACACCAGCTTCCTTCTTGGATCCCTTCGCTGTGAAAAATATTTTCCAGACATTTAGTCTGAGGTAATATCTATATTTCTTGCTGAATTGTGTTTCTAGAATGACGTATCCTGTTTTCAAATCAATTTTTTTAGTGTGTGTCTCTTTATTGGGGAATTTAGGCCACTGATATTATGAGATATTAATGAACAGTAATTATTAATTCCAAATTTTGTCATGTTGGTGGAGCCAGTGTATTTATATTGGCTTCCCTTGTATTTGTTGGTAGCGTTACTTATTTCCTGTGTTTTATTTGATGTATTTATCCATCTTGGATTGTAGTTTGTTTGTTTGTTTGTTTGTTTGTTTTTTCAAGTATTTTCTGTAAGGCTGGATTTGTAAATTGATAGTATTTAAATTAAGATTTTTCTTGAAATATCTTGTTTTTTCCATCTATGGTGATTGAGAATTTATCTCAGAATGGTAATCTACATTGCTATCTGTAGTACTTTTGAGGTTGTATGATATCTTTCCATGCCCTTTTAACTTTTAAATTCACTGTTGATAAGTCAGATATAATTCTGATATATCTAACTTTGTAGGTTACCAGGCCTTTTTCTCTTTCTACTTTCATTATTCTTTCTTTCTTCTGGATTATATATTTTGATTATTATTTCATGAAAGGTTTTTGTTTTTTGTTTTTTTTTTCCCCCTATGTTATAGTCTAAAAGTTTTCTATAAGCTTGGTGTATGTTTATAGTGTTTAAGCTTTGGAAAGTTTTCTTCTATGATTCTGCTGAAAATATATTCTGGACTTACAACTGGGACTCTTCACCATCTTCTATTCCCATTATACTTAGGTTCTTATTTTTGTTTTTTGTTTGTTTGTTTTGTTTTGTTTTGTTTTGTTTTGTTTTTTTCATGCTATCCCATATTTCCTGGATGACTTGAGTCAGGAATTTTTTTTTTTTTTTTTTTTTTTTTTTTTTTTTTATTTAAATTTTTAATAATTTATTTATTTTATTTTTTTAATCTTTTTTTAAAATTAGATATTTTCTTTTTTTACATTTCAAATGCTATTCTGAAAGTTCCCTATACTCTCCCCCTGCCCTGCTCCCCTACCTAATCAATCCCATGTCTTGGCCCTAGCATTCCCCTGTACTGGGGCATATCAAGTTTTTAAGACCAATGAGCCTCTCTTCCCAATGATGGCCGACTAGGCCATATTCTGCTACATATGCAGCTAGAGACACGAGCTCTGGGGGTACTTGTTAGTTCATATTGTTGTTCCACCTATGGGTTGCAGAACCCTTCAGCTCTTTGGCTACTTTCTCTAGATCTTCCATTGGGGGCCCAGTGTTCCATCCTATAGATGACTATGAGCATCCACTTCTGTATTTGCCAAGCACTGGCATAGCCTCACTCGAGATAGCTATATCAGGGTCCTTTCAGCAAAATCTTGCTGGCATATACAATAGTGTCTGAGTTTGGTGGATGATTATGAGATGGCAAAGAGCTCAAGAAGCTGGACTTCAGAAATTCAAATAACCCCATTAAAATGGGGTACAGAGCTAAACAAAGAATTCTCAAATGAGGAATACCGAAGGGCTGAGAAGCACCTGCAAAAATGTTCAACATCCTTAATCATCAGAGAAATGCGAATCAAATCAACCTTGAGATGCCACCTCACTCCATTTTATAATGACTAAGATAAAAAATTCAGGAGTCAGTAGATGCTAGCGAGGATATGGAGAAAGAGGAACACTCCTCCATTGCTGGTGGGATTGCAAGCTTGTACAACCACTCTGGAAATCAGTCTGGTGGTTTCTCAGAATATTGGACATAATACTACTGGAAGATCCACCAATACCTCTCCAGGGCATATACCCAGAAGATGTTCCAACTGGTAATAAGGACACATGTTCCATTATGTTCATAGCAGCCTAATTTATAATAGCCAGAAGCTGGAAAGAGTCCAGATGTCCCTCAACAGATGAATGGATACAGAATATGAGGTACATTAATTTAATGGAGTACTACTCAGCTATTAAAAACAATGAATTTATGAAATTCTTAGGCAAATGGATGTATCTGGAGGATATCATCCTTAGTGAGGTAACTCAATCATGAAAGAAGTCACTTGATATGCACTCACTGATAAGTGGATATTAGCCCAGAAAACTTATAATACCCAATATACAATTTGCAAAACACAAAAAAATCAAGAAGTAAGACGACCAAATTGTGGATACTTCATTCCTCCTTAGAATAGGGAACAAAACACCCATGGAAGGAGTTACAAAGACAAATTTTGGCGCTAAGAAGAAAGGATGGACCATCCAGAGACTACCCCACCCGAGGATCCATCCCATAATCAGCCACATTTTTTTTCTTTTCTCTTCTTTCTCTCTCTTCTTAATCTCTCTTCTTTCTTTCTTTCTTTCTTTCTTTCTTTCTTTCTTTCTTTCTTTCTTTCTCTCTCTCTCTCTCTCTCTCTCTCTCTCTTTCTTTCTTTCTTTCTTGCAATTTACTGGTTTTTTCTTTTATTTTTAAGTGGAATTTAATTTATTTACATTTCAAATGTTATGCTCTTTCCAGATATTCTCTTCAGAAATCCCTATTCCATCTCCCCTCCTGCTTCTTCATTGAAGGTGCTCTGTCAACAACCCACACACTCCAGTCTTCCTGCCCTAGCATTCCCCTATACTGGGATATCAAATACCCTTAGGCACTAGGGCTGCTCCTCCCACTAATGTCCAACAAGGTATGAGGACAGAGTCATGGGTCCCTCCATGTACATTCTTTGTTTGGTGGCCCAGTCCTCTGGAGATCTGGGGTTCTGGTCAGTTGACACTTGCTCTCTTCATGGGGCTGCAAAAACTCTCAGCTCCTTAAGTTCCTTCTCACACTCCCAGGGTATGTGCTTAGTCCAAAAGCTGCCTGTGAGCATCAACCTCTGTATTTCTCAGGCTCTGGCAGAGCCTCTCGAGAGACAGCAGTTGTTAGGCTCCCATCAGCAAGCACTCCTCCCCACCACCCCCATCCACAATAGCATCTAGCTTTGGCAACTATATATAGGATGAATTCTCAGGTGGGACAGTCTCTGGATGGACTTTCCTACAGTTTCTGTTCCTCACTTTTTCTCCATTTTCCTCCTGCAGGTATTTTATTCCCGCTCCTAAGAAGCACTGAAGCATCCACATTTTTATTTTCCTTCTCATTGGGCTTCATTTGGTCTAAGAATTGTATCTTGGGTATTCCAAACTTTTGGGCTAATATCCACTTATAAATGAGTGCATATCATGTGTGATCTTTTGTGACTGAGTTACTTCACTCAGAATGATATTTTCAAGTTCCAACCATTTTGCTGTGAATTTCATTAAGTCGTTGCTTTTAATAGCAAATTAGTATTTCATTGTGCAAATGTACTATATTTTCTGTATTCACTCCTCTGTTGAGGGACATCTGGGTTCTTTCCAGCTTATCAATATTATAAATATGACTGCTATGAACATAGTGGAGTATGTGTCATTATTACCTGGTGGAGCATCTTCTGACTATATGCCCATGAGTGATATGGCTAGGTTCTTAGGTAGTACTATGTCAAATTTTCTAAGGAACTTCCAGACTGATTTTCCTAGTGGTTTTACCAGCTTGTAATTCCACCAGCTATGCAGGAATGTTGCTTTTTCTCCAAATCCTTGCCAGCATTTGCTGTCACCTGTTTTTTACCTTAGCCATTCTGACTTGTGTGAGGTGGAAATCTTAGGGTCACTTTCATTTGCATTTTCCTGATGACTAGGGATATTGAACATTTATTGAGTTGCTTCTCGACCATTCTAATTTTCTCAATTGAAAATTCTCTGTTTACCTCTCTTCCCCATTTTTAATAGGCTATTTGTTTCTCTAGAGTCTAACTTCTTGAGTTAATTATCTACATTGGATATTAGCCCTCTATTGGATATAGGATTTGTGAAGGTCTTTTACTAATCTGTTGGTTGCAATTGTGTCAGATTGACAGTATAAGTTCCACATTTTCTATATCCATTCTTCCATTGTGAAGACACCTGAATTGTTTCCAGGTTATGGCTATCACAAATAAGGCTGCTATGAACATAGTGGAATACATGTCCCTGTGACATGGTGAGGCATCTTTTCGGTATATGCCCAAGAGTGATATAGCTGGCTCTTCAAATAGATTTATTTCCACTTATCTGTGGAGCCTTCAGATTGGTTTCCAGAGTGGCTGAACCAGTTTTCAATCCCAACAGCAATGGAAGATTCTTGTGCACATCCTTGCCAGCATGTATTGACACCTGAGTTTTTGAGATTAGCCATTCTGATGGGTATAAGGTGCAAACTTGGGGTCAGTTTAATTTGTATTTCCCTAATCAAAAAGGATTTTGAGTATTTCTTTAAGTTTTTCACAGCTATTTGAGATTCTTCTGTTTTGAATTCTTTGTTTAATCCTATATCCCACTTTTTGATTAGATTATTTGGTTTTACTGGGTGCTAGATTCTTCAGTTCTTTATATATTTGATATTAGGCCTCTATCAGATGTGGGGTTATGGAAGATATTTTCCCAATCTGTACGTTGCTGATTTGTACCATTGACTATGTCCTTTGTCCTACAGAAGACTTTTGGTTTCATGAGTTCCTATATATCAATTATGGGTCTTAGAATCCGAGCCATTGGAGTTCTGTTTAGGAACCCCCTCACCCCTGTGCCAGAGTTCAAAGTTCTTTCATACCTTCTCTTCTATTAGATTTAGTGTATCTGGTTTTATATTGAGGTCCTTGATCCACTTGGACTTGAGTTTTTGCAAGGTGACAAACATGGATCTATTTTCAGTTTTCTACATATACATTACCAGCTAGACTAGAACTTTGTATGTATGCTTTCTTTCTTTTTTTCCATTGTATATTTTTGGCTTCCTTGACAAAGACCAAACATCTGTAATTGTGTGTTTTTATTTCTGTGTCTTCAATTCTATTTCATTGGTCAACCTGTCTGTCTCTGTACCAATAATCATGCTGGGTCTTGTTTTGTTTTGTTTTGTTTTGTGTATTGCTCTGTAGTATAGATTGAGGTCAGGGATGGTGCAATCACTAGAAGTTCTTTGTTAATTGTTTTTCACTATTCTAAGTTTTTTTTCTAGATGAATTTGAAAATTCTTTCCATATCTTTGAAGAATTGTGTTGGGATTTTGATGGGGATTGCTTGGAATCTGTAGATTGCTTTTGGTAGGATAGCCATGTTCACTATGTTAATTCTATCATTCTATGAGCATGGAAGATCTCTCCATTTACTGAGGTCTTCTTCAATTTCTTTCTTTAGAGACTTGAAGTTCTTCTGACACAGATCTTCCACTTGTTTGATTAGACTTACCCCAAGATATTTTACATTATTTGTGACAATAATAAATGGTGTTGTTTCTCTCATTTCTTTCTCAGTCCATTTATCAATTGTATAAAGGAAAGCTACTAATGTATTTGAGTTAATTTCATATCCAGCCACTTTGTCCGATTTGGTTATTAGCTGTAGAAATTTTCTGGTAAAATTTTTGGGATTGATTATGTACATTATAATATCATCTGATCAAATAGTGATACCTGGATTTTTTTTTTGTCAATTTGTAACCAGTTTATCTCCTTTTGTTGTCTTATTGTTCTAGATAGAACTTTTAGTACTATATTGATAGATATATACAGAGTAGGCATCTTTGTCTTGTCCTTGATTTTAGTAGGGCTGCTTCAAGTATCTCCATTTAATTTGACATTGGCTGTTGGCTTGCTTTTTATTGTGTTTATTATGTTCAGGTGTGGGTCTTGAATTCCTGATCTTTCTAATACTTTTATCTTGAAGAGGTGGTGTATCTTGTCAAATGTTTTTTCAGTATCTAATAAGATGATAATCAGACTTTTTTGGAGTTTGTTTATATAGTAGATTATATTATAAGATTTTCATTTATTGAGCCAACGTTTTATCCATGGGATGAAATACCTGATCATGGAGGATGATGGTCTTGATCTGTTCTTGAATTAGAATTGTAAGAATTTTATTGAGAAATTTTGTACCAATATTCATAAGGCAATTTGGTTTAAAGTTCTCTCTTGTTGGGTCTTTGTGTGGTTTAGTTTTCAAAGTAATTCTGGCTTCATAGAATGAATTAGGTAGTGCTCCTTCTGTTTATATTTTATGGATTACTTTGAGGAATTGTGATATTAGGTCTTCTGTGATTGTGCTAAAGCCATCTAGCCACGATATTTTTTGTTTGTGAGGTTTTTATTGATTTGTTCTATTTTCTTAGGTGATATTGGCCTTTTCAGATCGTTTACCTGATTTTTTTTTTACCTGACCTTGATTTATCTTTGGTATGTTGTATCTCTTTAGATCCATTTCATCCAGATTTTTTATTGTGGTTGAGTTTTGGCTTTTATAGTAGGATCTGATGTTTTTTGAGTTTCCTAAGTTTCTGTTGTTTTGTTTCCCTTTTCATTTCTGATTTTGTTGGTTTAGATACTGTCTCTGGGTCTTTTAGTTAGTTTGGCTAGGGGTTTATATATATTGTTGAGTCTCTCAAAGAACTACCACTTGGTTTTCTTGATTTTTTTTTGTATTGTTCTCTTTGTGTCTATTTGGTTGACTTCAGCTCTGAGTTTTGACTATTTCCTGTCATGTATTCCTCTAGGGTGTGTTTGCTTCCTTTTGTTCTAGATCTCTGAGAAGCTAAGTTGTTAGTGTTGGATCTCTCCAATTTCTTTACCATAACACTCAATGTTTTGTTTATAAAAAGATAAAGGGGTGGGGGTGTATGTTCTATGGAGGTCTTGTAAGGTATAGTGATATGTTTATAAAAAGATAAAGAGAGGGGGTATATGTTCTATGAAGGTATAGTGAGGTATGTGGGAAGGGGGTGCCTTAGTGGGTCCATGCTTAGGCATCCATTCCCCCTGAGAGACCAGCCACATGATGGATTAATATAGAATAGAATTTATTTAGGTTATGATGAAGTGAATTAAGAGGGTAGCAGAGGCAGACAAAGGCAAAGAGAGAGAGAGAGAGAGAGAGAGAGAGAGAGAGAGGCAGAGACAGAGAGACAAAGAGAGTGTAGAGAAGTAGAGGAGGAGATAGGCTGGCCGTAAGCATAGAGATAGATCAGGGGAAAGGAATGGGGAGAGAGAGGATAAGGGAAGCAGAGAAAAAGAGCAAGAAAGCAAAGCACAAGGAGGGGGCAAGAAGCTCCTTTTATAATGAATCAGACATACCTGGCTGTTGCCAGGTAATTGTGCAGTGGAACTTAGACAGAATGCTAACATTCTCCCATTTCAGTTTGATTAAAAAGGAAACAAAAAATAGAAAGAGATGATGGTGGAGCAGGAATAGGATCACCCTGATATCTGACTACTTCCTGCTGGCTTTGGGGGTGACTTGTCTCTAGGAAAACTAGAAGAATGAGTATAGGGATATTTGTCCAGTCTTAGGAGAGTTGGCTGTTTCCTTGCTGTCCAGGGTCTTTGGAACAGACTGTGAATTGATCTGAAAGAAGTCCAGTAGAAGCATCTGTGTGTGAGAGAGAAGGTTGGAGCATCTGTATGTCACTTCTCTGGAGCTGTCCTAGATATAGTAAGCTCCTGCACTTGACAAATGTTGAAACGCACACAGAGAATAAGATTAAATATGTTTGGGAGAAAGAATTTTTTTTAATTGTGCATTTGAAATCCAGATAACTCCTACCCTCTGGAATAGGTAGTAAGTGGGAACTTTAAGCAGATGTACTTATCTGGGTGGACCCTATTTGGTTGATGACAGGTAGATCTGAACAGGTTTCCTCTAGCTTATACATAAGAGATCACAGCATGAGTTAACAACAGGAACACTCTTTAAGATGAGCCTTTTGTGGGTCAGAAGGAACAAGAAATTGTGATTATACAGTTGGATTATATGTATGGTGGAATGTTAATTAGGGTTAGGTACATTTACAGGAGCTCAAATTATGTTAGAGCAGTAGCATAGCAAGAAGATGAAATATGAAGCATTTAATTAATGGAACCTGAGTCTAGGTAAGGAAGTAACAGATTACATTTGTGAAAGCTTTCTCTAGCTGTCAATCTATAGGTACTTTAGCTGTCAATATAGTCAGAAATCTGGGATAGAATAAGCAACACTTTAGCAGTCATGTATCAATTTTAAAAATGACAGAATCTACTAGTGAATAGGTCCCTGTAGTCTCTATGGTCTTCATGGCACTTGGATGGAGTCAGTCTGGCTTTCAAGTCTAGAAGACATAGGGCTTTTTCTCTGTAGAAAGGATACGTGTAACATGAGAAATGGCTTACCTTGACTTAGAAAAGTCATTTGACTCTGAGGGTCTCAAGTTTTGTCCACTGTGTTTCTCAGTGATTATCGTATCACAACCCAGGCAGCCTCTGGGACCTTGTGGGAATACTATTAAAGGCTTTGGGAGTCTGTCATAAACTTAAATATATTAATAATTAGCAGACTTCTGACAAGACTGAGGCCTTTATTGATTGGTTATATCTGAATAGAGCACAGCATAATTCAATGACAGTCAAAAAATATCTATCAAGACAGTATAGGAATGAAAATCTTAAGTAACATTGACAGGTTGTATAAGTAGAGAAAAATACATTCTGCGGAGGTGGAGGAAGATCCAGGCACTGGGCATGAGACAGAACAGTTGGGGCTGGGCATGCAGAGCTAAGAACTGGTACAAGTGTATGAATATCGGTGCTTTCCTTTTGAGACAGTGGCAGTGACAGTGGCAGCACTGTGTTTACCTCAGCTGAGCAGAGGCAGGACTTCCAGCAGCAGGAAGTTGAGTCCCAGTGCTTCCAGATGTGGGAAGCTGTGGGAGGGGGGAGGAAGCACCCAATGTAGCCTATTTTGTATCCCAGCAACATGCATACTATTCTTGTGTCACACAGGGCAAGGAAGGGCTAGTCTCACTTTATGATCCCTAGGCAGAGAGGGATAGAAAGAACTTGCAAGCACGCATGAACAAGCACAGAGACAGTTGAGGGAGGGTAAACAGACAGGGCAAAAGCCGTTTAAGTCATGGCTATGATAGCATATAGGGGCAGGTAGGGCCAAAGCTGTTTTTCCAGTGGTTAGGAGCTGAGCAGGCAGGCTGGGCCCGGCTTTGGTGGGCAGAACACAGGAGCCCCTTGGCAAGAGAGCATGCAAGTGTAGGGGCAGCTGGTGATCACAAGAATAGGAAAGCAAGTCTGAAAAACAGAGTCCCTAGCAGGACACAAGGGTCCTGGGACAAACCCACTTTTCACAAGGCAAACCAAGAGCAAAGCTAAGAAGCAAATGGGGGTGGGGTGGGGGGAGCAGCAAACAGAATCCCTGGCAGGGGGCAGAGCGACACCCTCTTTCATGCTGTGATCCAGTGGCTGCAGTGGCTGCAGCAGGAGGAAGGAGGAGGAAGCCAAAGCTATTAAGAAAGTACCAAATTAGTAGCAATGTAGAGATACTGTTTTCTGTT
The DNA here is from genome assembly GCA_902729485.2 of Mus minutoides. NCBI lineage: Eukaryota > Metazoa > Chordata > Mammalia > Rodentia > Muridae > Mus > Mus minutoides. The sequence goes on along the minus strand of LR750031.1, from coordinate 1,060,569 downwards.
AACTGTGAAATACACGAAGACATTCCAGTATGGACGGACAAGACAGCAAAGACAGACCCATGGGTGAGACACTCTGAGCCACTACCCCTAAGCATATAGAGAACAGTTTATCCAGGCCTGGCCTGGGATTCCCAAAAGCAAGAAAGAAACTTTCTCAAAGGAGAGAGGAGAATCTCACCCAAGGGAAAGAGTCTTAGAACAAGGGTAAGTGTAAAAGCAGAATGTCTCCATCCTCAAGGGCAGCACAGGTATAACTCTGAGTTCAAGAATTCTCCCCTGGGATCATGCAGATATTTTCCCTAACCAGTGAGGGGAGAGGGTCCATGCTGAGGCAACCCTTCCCCCTGAGGGACCAGATACAAGATGGGATAGTATAAAATAGAGTTTATTTAGATCATGGTAAGGGGAATTAAGAGGGTAGCAGAGGCAGAGAATGGGGACAGAGAGAGAGAGAGAGAGAGAGAGAGAGAGAGAGAGAGAGAGAAAGAGAGAGAGAGAGAGAGAGATTACAGAAGTAGAGGAGAAGAGGCCAGCCATGAGCATGTGGAGAGAGATGGGGGAGGGAATGGGGAGAGAGAGAGAAAGGGAATGAAAGAAAGAGCAAGAGTGTATGAGAGCAAAGAGCAAGAAGGGGGCAACCAGGCCCTATTATAGTGAGTCAGACATACCTGAATATTGCCAGGTAACAGTGGGATAGAGCTTTAGACAGAATGCTAACACTTAGTGCTACGAATTTTTCTCTTAGCACTGCATTCATTGTTTCCCAGAAGTTTGGGTGTGGCGTTTATTTGTTTTTATTGATTTCTAGGAAGTCTTTCATTTCTTTCTTTATTTCTTCCCTGAACAGGTTATAAATGAGTAGGGAGTTGTTCTGTTTCCATGGATATGTGGGTTTTCTTTCTTTCTTTCTTTTTTTTTTTTTTTTTTTTTTTTTTTTTTTTTTTTTTTTTTTTTTTTTTTTTTTTTTTTTTTTTTTTTTTTTTTTTTTTTTTTTTTTTTTTTTTTTTTTTTTTTTTTGTTACTGAAGAAAAGCTTTAGTCTGTGGTAATCTGATAGGATGCACAGGAATATTTCACTCTTCTTCTATCTGTTGAGGCTTGTTTTGTGACTGATTTATGGTTAACCTTGTTGAAGGTACCATGAAGTGCTAAGAAAAACATATTATTTTCTTTTAGGGTGAAATGTCCTATAGATGTCTGTTAAATCCCTTTGGTTCATAACCTCTATTAGTTTCTTTGTGCCTCCATTTAGTTTCTGTTTCAATGATCTATCCATTAGTGAGAGTGGGATGTTGAAGTCTCGCACTATTATTGTGTGGGGTTTAATGTGTGTTTTGAGCTTTACTAAAGTTTCTTTTATGAATGTTGGTGCCCTTGCATTTGGGGCAGAGATGTTCAGAATTGAGTCTTTCTCTTGGTGGATTTTCCCTTTGATGTATATTAAGTGTCCTTCCTCATCATGCTTGATAACTTTTAGTTGAAAATCTATTTTATTGAATATTTGGTTGGCACCTTCAGCTTGTTTCTTGGGACCCTTAACTTGTGAGACATTTTTTCCAGCCTTCCCTCTGAGGTAGTGTCTGTCTTTGTTATTGAAGTATGTTTCTTGTATGCAGCAAAATTCAGGATCCTGTTTGTGTTCTGGTCTGTTAGCTTATGTTTTTGTATAGAGGAATTGAGTCTAGTGATATTGAGGAATATTAAAGAAAGATAGTTCCTGTTTTATTTGTTGCTGTAGGTGGCATGTATGTGATTCTCATCTTTTGGCTTTGTTGTGAGATTATTAATATCTTGTTTTTTCTTTGGTGTAGGTGCCCTCCTTTGTTGGAGTTTTTCTTCTAGAGTCCTCTCTAGGGCTGCATTGGTAAATAGATACTGTTTGAATTTGGTTTTTCCTGGAATATTTTGATTTCTCCATCTATGTTGATTGAGAGTTTTGCTGGGTATACTAGCCTGGGATAGCATTTGTGTTCTCTTAGTGTCTACATGACCTCTTTCCAGGCTCTTCTGACTTTTAGTGTCTCTGTTGAGAAGTATGGTATAATTCTGCTAGGTTTGCCTTTATATGTGACAACTTGCCCTTATTGCCTTATAGCTTTTAATGTTCTTTCTTTGTTATGTGCATTTCATGTTTTAATTATTTTGTGATGAGAGGATTTTGTTTCCTGGTCCAATCTATTTGGTTTTCTATAGGCTTATTGTACATTTATTGCCATCTCTTTCCTCTCCCCTTTGCACATCTGAGATTCTCTCTTCTATCTCTTTTATACTGTTGGTGATGCTTACAACTGTAATTCCTAACCTCCTTCTTAGATTTTCCATTTCAAGAGTTGCCTATATTTGTGTTTTATTTATTGTTTCTACTTCCACTTTTAGGTCTTAGACCTTCAATTCCTTCACCTGTTTGATTGTATTTTCCAGTATTTCTTTAATGGATTTATTTGTTTTCTTTCTGTTTTCTGTTTACCCATGATCCATGATTTCCTGTATTTCTTTCAGGGATATATATATATATATATATATATATATATATATATATATATATATGTGTGTGTGTGTGTGTGTGTGTGTATATAGATATATATTTATATTTATATTTATATTTATATATATACTCTTTAAAGTATTCTATTATCTTCATGAGATAGGATTTGAGGTCAGCTTCCTGATTGTCAGGTATGCTGGTGCATCCATGGCTTGATGTGGTAGCAGGACCAGGTTCTGATGTTGCCAAAGTTGCTTATAGTCTTGTGCTTGCCTCTAGCTATTGGGTTATCCCCAGAGTTAACTTGTATGGGTGTCTCTGTCTGGTGTCTGCCTCTTGTGTCCTTGGGTTATTTCTGGTTTATTCGTAAGCCTGTGGACCTGGCTCTAGAAGACCTTCTGTGAGGCTTTCAGAATGTGAGATCTTCAGAGGGGCAGACAACCTGCTAATTTGTTGCCCTGGCCACAGCAGATCTTCTGGGAGGCGTTCAGCCTGTTGGGTCTTTAGAAGAGCAATGAAGCTGTTTCTCTGCCTGTACCTGTGCTCTAGGAAGGCCTTCAAACTTTAGAGTCTGATTCCCAGTTGCCCTGCATGCAGTGTACCTCTTGGAGGCCTTGAGGCCTTGTTGACTTCTTAAGAGCTGTTGAGCTTGTTGTCTGCCACAGCAGAAAGCAGTAGCCATAAGGAGAGTGGAATTCAAGGATCATGGGGTTTGGGGCAGGAGATTTTGTTGTGTTCCAAGTCCACCGGGCTCCTCAGACTACCAAGCAGGTGTGACTGTAAAGGAAGGCACTTACCAGTTACCCTGTGTGCAATGAACTTCCTGGAGAACTTTAGACTCTAGTGTCTACAGAGGAACAGACAAGCTGGTTCTCTGCCATGGCAGAAGGCACTGGCCTGAAGGGGAGGAATGTTTTAAAAACAAAAATCCTACATACAAATTCATCAGGAGGAAATTTACGTGTTTGTTTATTTGAGATTGTATGCTTACCTATAGAAGATTGGAGTATATAAAAAATTTGTTTAGGGAGGTAGATCTTGTGATTTCATAATGAGATACCTGTGTTTTATACATATGGACTGTTGTAACATGGGGAATAGAGATAAGTAATCCTTTTATACCAGAAAACAAATAGTCCTATAACAATGATCACTTGTAATTACTAGTAATGAAAATGAATGGAAAGATAAGTTTATATTTGATTTCTGAGACAAGATGATGAAATATCAAGAAGGATCAAAACATAATATTTTCAATTAATATTGTTATATCTAATAGTTAAAGCTGAGTATTTGATTCCTAGAAATGCAATGTTGATGGAAGACATCTGAGGGGTGAGCAACAGATGACAATCCAGTATATAGCAAATCATGGTATTATAATAGTGGTAAGGAAATGTATTTTTAAAATTAGAACCCATCAACTATTATCCTAATCATAAATTTTTTTCCACAAGTGATAGCTTCACTGTTCAGTAGGTGCTGGTTGAACATCATACAGAAGTAGGTGTGACTTCTAGCATCATAAAGCTCATCAAGCATGACTTTGTCNATCCAGTATATAGCAAATCATGGTATTATAATAGTGGTAAGGAAATGTATTTTTAAAATTAGAACCCATCAACTATTATCCTAATCATAAATTTTTTTCCACAAGTGATAGCTTCACTGTTCAGTAGGTGCTGGTTGAACATCATACAGAAGTAGGTGTGACTTCTAGCATCATAAAGCTCATCAAGCATGACTTTGTCTACTGTCACTGTCTCTGTGAATTTCTTCAAGTTATAAACTCCTCTGTGTCTCAATTTCCTGTTTTTAAATCTATTTTACTTTATTTGATATGCTTTTGTGTAAAGGTGTTAGATCCCCCAGAACTGAAGTAACAGAGATCTGTGAGCTTCTATGTGGGTGCTGGGAATTGATTCTGAGTCCTCTGGAAGATCTTATCCACTGAACCATCACACAAGCCCCTGTGTCTCAATTGTTTGCTTGCCATTTAGTTAGGAAGAATGAAATTATGTGCCTACCACATAGTAATACTGACTAATGACAATAGATTACTTTCACTGTTGTAACTCTGAACTCTGGCAGTGCATTACAAATCTCATAGTGTACATTGGGAAAAGCTAAAATTCATACCTGTGAAGACAATGATTATATTTGTTAATTTTTTCTAAAATAATAATTACTTATAACCTGTATATTTATAGGTTATTCTAATTCAATAAAAAGAAAGCAGTCAGGGACCTCTAAAAATTACAACTGTCTGCATGAAATTTATCTGTTGATATTATTTCAAACAAAATGGTAGGCTTGTTATGTTAAGGTAAAGAAGCAGAACACTAGTCCCTATTTATCACTGACTTGTATAAAAGCCTCCCTCTGAATCAAATTTATCACTTAATCTTGTTCATGTCTCTGTGAGTAGACAACTTGGTATGAGTCTATCTGGAAGTCACTTAGGTATCTTTTAACTCTACTATCCAGTTAAAGATATAAGACTTGCCTATCACTCCATTGTCTCTTTAGCTCAAGGTTTCATGCATGCTGCCTTGGACTTCCTAACAATTGTCAGATATAAAAAAGAATGTGTATTTTTTTTCTTCCCCACTCAGTTTTAATCCTGGACCATGATATTCTGAACATTTCTGTGTCTATGTCTGAACATTTCTATGTCTTATGGTGCCTTCTGGGAAACTTCAGAGTAGCACCCTGTGTATAGTCCAAGCCTAGGCTTGCAGTAAATTTCACTTACTATATAATTGGCAGGACAAAAAGATTTACAAGTTCTAACTCAAGGCAATGAAAAATATCCAACTTTAGTGATACATTTTTTTAATATCAGCACTCAAAGGGCAAAAGCACATAGATCTCAAAATCTTGAAGCATTTTGGTCTGCATAGTAAGTTCTATTCCAGCATCCAACATAATGATTTTCTGCCAAATAAAAACAAACAAATAAAAAACAGAAAAGAACAAAAACCAAAACAATAAAAAGAACAACAGTAAAACAAACAAAACAAAATTATCAACCAACCAAACACACAACATATTAATTTGAGAATAAAATGCAAATTATAGGATTTCAGTAGAGAGTAGCACAGAACACAAAGAAGTATATAGAACAACTAAAGCAAGGTAGCCAGGTAGGAAAAAAAAAATCCCATGATGAATGCAAAGCAAATGAGAAATGTCAGTCTGCAGAGAGAATGGGCTGAATTTGAACCTGAGCCCATATAAGGTACAGGATGTGAGAGGAACTTGATAAGACATAGTTAGTTGTATTAATCATATAAGTACATGTAATTCTAAGCTGTGACAGGAGTCAAGGGCCCAAGGGGAGTGGCTGAATACCTGCCATCCCTTGCAGGAAACAGTCACCTGCCAGGTCTCTGGGGTTCTAAGCCTGAGCTCCACAGAGGACCAACCAGGATGCCTATCACAGCTCACTGCCCTACAGGAAATATCCCCTCTACTATCAGGTATTTGAACACTAGATCATTATGTGCTTTGCAGTTTTGTTGGAGCAAGTATAACACTGAGGGTGGAATTTGAAATGGAAATGCTCATTCTATTTCCAGTTGCTCCCCACTCTCTCTCCCTCTTTCCAAAAAGGATGTGCACCCTCAACTCTCTGCTGGCATGCTTCCCTGCCATAATAGACTCTTGCCCTTTTAAAACAAACATCCCAATTAATTTTTTTATATAAGTCACCTCTTGCACGATGTTTATCACAGCAACAGAAATGCAACTAAATAGAAACTAAGAATCAAAGAATAGCTTATGTAATTAAGTAACTAGTTACACATAAGGGCTATTTGGATGAGTCATAGAAATCAACAGGACATTCTATTAGGAAGAGGAGATAAAATATTTCTTGAGCAATTATATAATAAAGAGAAAATAAGAGTAAATATTTATTTTTCTGCAAAGAATTTCTACTATACAATATTGTGTTTAATGTATTCTCTGTTATTTGTAGAGGATATTGGATAATTAAGAAAGACTCAAATGCTTTTAAAGATGTTTTTCTTTAATCACTTGAATTTGTGCCAAATGAATTTATGGATGGATAGATTAAATGTATTTTGTTAGTATAAAACCAATCATTTTACTCATAGTTAGAAAATTTACTAATTCCATAAATCTTGTATGAAGCAATTGGGAGGCATCTGATGTAATAACTGATTCAATTATTGTAGTCTAAATACTACCACCTGCAATTGGTGCTGTCTGAATGAACTGTAGGCACAAAATTGGAGAAGAGCCTGAGGAAAAGGATGTGCACTGACAGGCCCAAATTAGGAGCCAATCAAGCGGAGGCACCAAGGCCTAAAACTTACTGAGGCTATGGAGTATTCACAAATAGAGGTCTCTCATGAATGCTTCTGAAAAACCCAATAAGCAGCTGAAAGAGTCAGATACAGATATTTTTTCATCCAATAGATAAAGCTGCTGACCTCTGTGGTTGATTTAGGGAATATTTGGAAGAAGCTGAGGAGGAAGGAGACCATGTAGGAGGACCAGCAGTCTTATCTAACTTGGACCCCTGAGATCTCTCAGACACTGGACCAACAACCAGTTAGCATATGGGGAGGGGTTATGGGATGTGGAACAGTCAGAATGTGAACCAAAAAAGGGTTAAAATCTGGATAAGAAAGAAAAAGAAAGAAAGAAAGAAAGAAAGAAAGAAAGAAAGAAAGAAAGAAAAGAAAGAAAGAAGAAAAGTCAAAGAAGAAAGATTATTAGCAAGCAAAAAAAAAAAAAATCCCAAGGGGGAAATGATAAATCTAATTATGATATCAATTTCATATTTCCTGAGAGCCATGTCACCCACATGATTAAAATCAGGTTGCAAAACAAACAGGAAGCACTGAGAATAGTAATACTTTTTGATACACCTCATCCAATTTTATGAGAGAGAAATATGGGGTGGGGGGGCGTAGGGGAGATCAGGAATTAGCTCTTATCACTGGGGAATGACCACAGCATGGATGAGGTCTAGTTTAAATCCTTACAACTGGAGAAAATGTTAGCTGTTATCTTTTGATCACATAGACACAGGTTAAAATAAAACTGTTTCACCAGTGTGTGTGTGGGGGGGAGGGGGGTGGTAAGAAGGTAGACGGGGGAGAGGATCAGGATTTTCAGTGGGGAAACTAGGAAAGGAGACTTTTGAAATGTAAATATCTAATAAAAATATGAAAAAATAAAAGTATTTCCAACTCAAGGACT